>JACMZG010000008.1:77240996-77269376 GCA_018340805.1 Microvelia longipes | reverse complement strand
ATAAATAAAAATTAAAAATTTAACAATTTATTGATACTGATGAAGGTTAAAGATGCTTCTAAAAATTAATGTAAAATCAGGTAGTGCTAAAGAAAACATGGAACTTTATGTGAAAATTAATTGTTTAACGAGACAAAAGGGTATGAAATAATGAACCTCTAATTGAACTGACTAAGCCAATCTTTATGCATATTCTTTTTATGCGAAACTTTTTCGAAAATGGCATAAAGCTTTAACAAGCAAGCTGTTTTTTGGCTAATAGCTGGAAAAGGATTCCAAAGCAGGCGTATGGCTGTAATCTTCAAATATAAGTTAACTTCTGAATTTAACAAGTTTAGGATGGAATGTAATACCCTCGCCTGGAATTCGAATGACTTCTGCAATTACTTGAGGTTTAGTAGCGCTTTTAATATTTTTATAATTTTTTTACTTCTTAATATTTAAGCGATTGATTTAACGTTAATTATCGATTTCAATCGTAGATTAAGTATCTATTTATCGTTGCGATTAAAATGAGCGGGATAATAGGTGTAATATTAATTAATAATATTTTATTTCGCAGAAGGATAAACCAGTGAGAAAGTATTTTTTTTATGAAATAATAAATGATAGTTAAATATCTAATATCTACATAAGATATGTTGGATAAAACTGTATTTAGAATTTGATTTGATGTTAAATAGTTATTCGTCCCGGGTTGTTGGATTCCTTTAAAATACTGGTGTCTTCTGGAATATGTTAATACATTTTAATGCTTTGATGTTATTGAAAATAAAAATTATAATTTATGTAAGTGCGCTGAGGAGTTATTTGGTGTGTGATCTCTTAATTTATGATTGCATGTTATCGTCATCATGTTTGTTGAAATCTTGACCGTCAATGTTTTTAGTGAATTTTTCAAAGAAAAAAATTAGCTTAGAGGGGTTGGGTTATGAGGGGGGAGTAATGTATATTTACGAGAAAATGCTTTTCTTGGATAGAAATAAGAACTTTTGTCAGCAAAAATTAACCTTGCTTAATGTCCTGGACCGATGTTTTGAAATATGTGTGGCATCATTAAGCCCACAATAATGACCCCACAAACATTCAAAAAAATCACGAATCTTCATTAAGTGTTTAGATCGAGCCTGATTAGTACTACAGATATAAGCGCAACAAAAATACAAAGTTTTTAGTTTTTGAGGACATAAGTGTAAGCAACAATAATGTTTTACTGATAAATTGAAATTTCTTATTAGGGTCAATGTGCCACTTATATATAACAGTAATATGTCAAACTGATGAAGGAACAACAATCATGTGGCCTCAGCTCGGCAACAGGCAAAGGCCTCATGTTTCTTTTGCTACAAAATTCAAATACAGTTAAATAGTTTAAAAATGACCAACTCACAACTGTCCTTATGAGACTCAATTTATTTTACCTTCAAATTTACAATTCATTTGATTTCCCAAGGCTGGATTTTTAGAGGTTAACGTCTGAACAAATAGGAGCCCATTCTGTAGGAAGACATTGTTTCAAATATTTTATGCCTGGTTATTTACCATGCTAAAAAAATGATATTTAAAATGTTTTGTTAAAAAATTTTATTGAAAATTAATATTAAAATGAAATTAAAATTAATTTAATTAAAATGAAAGTATAATGAAATTGAATGAATATTGTTAAAATGAATTAATTATAACTTTAAAATGAATATTGTTCAAATTCATTTTCATGGAAAATCATTTAAACGGAGGGGTAAGCAGGTTAAATAGAGAATGCTCATTTGTAAGTTATTTTTAAAAAACATCTTATTGTAGCTAATAAATGGCATTAAGCTTATTAAGTTATTTTTTAAAATTTATTATCCTATAGATTGAATAAAAAGCTTTTGACGAACTTAGTCAAAACTAGAAATGTCTTTGTACTTCAAAAGAGAAAATATGAATATTTGTACTTCAAAAGAGAAAATATGGATAGCAGGCTAAGTACCTGTAATACGGACAGACCTATTACCAAATAATAATTAATTAAATTATAAATATAATATTAATCATCAAAATTACAAGTTTAAATATTTATTTTCATATACAAGTTTCTGGCAAGGCATTTTTAATTTATTTAAGTCACTCACTACTCGATTTTACTCTGTTTTTATTGCTATTCTATTATACAACAAAAATTATTTGGTAAAATATTGTTATCAATATTGTTGTTTCTGATCATACAACTAACTTCTACATGTTGTTTTATTAATTTATTTTCCTATTTTCTTAAATAACTCTTTGCCATTGCACTCAATCAATGCACCCTTTGTCTAGTTTGATATTTGTTAAAAAATCAAATTGTATTATAAGCCAGGGCAGTTTACCAGGGTTACTTATTTATGTTTAAAGATTGTCAAGTTATATATATATATATATATATATATATAATATATATATATATATATATATATATTATATATATATATAATATTTATTATATATATTAAATATATATATATATATATATATATATATATATATATATATATATATATATATATATATATATATATATATATATATTATATATATATAATATATATATATATATATATATATATATATATATATATATATATATATATATATATATATATATATTAATATATATATTATATATATTATAATTTATTAATATATTATATATATTATATATATATAATATATATATATATATATATATATATATATATATATATATATATATAATAATATATATATAATATATATATATATATATATATATATATATATATATAATATAATATATATATATAAATATATATATATATAATATAATATATATATATATATAATATATAATATATATATATATATATAATATATATATATATATATATATATATATAATAACCCATACCAAAAAATATAAAATTATCTTAACCCAAACAACCCCCTCACACCCCAAAAAATAATCAAAATTTATACCACCAAAAATAACAAATAAATAAATAAAATAAAGAGGCACAAATTACTCTAATCAATAAATAAAATATGGTTCCGGTATAACACAAAAATAAATATTGTATTACTTTTGCCAATAAAGAAATTGTTTAAAAAAAAAATTGTCAAGTATTCATTTATTAATGACGTTAACATTTTCCTTTAAAAACCAACATTTTTTGTTGTAGTAAAAAGAAATCTGTTAAATTTGCTACACCAATAATAATAATTATTATTTATACATTATAATGTATAAATGTTAAGAGACTTGTGGTTCATCAGAAATAAATTCTGCTGGAATGCCGTCAGGTGTAGTGGTATCCGTTACACTCCAAATGTATTTTTAAGATGGTGATAATTTTTGTGAACATAATGGATGTGAACCCCACACCTTTGTGGTGTCAAAGGTCAGTGAATACTGACATTTAACAATTTCGAGCACGAAAGCGGTTATAAAATAATTTAGTGGAATAATTTAATTTATTCCTAATATATTATTTTGTATTGTAAAACAAGTCTTGCTTGAATTGGTTCATTGTTCGATTGACTTAAGAAATATAACTTATAGTTGTTGCTATGAATTATTCTTAGCTTTATGCGTTTATAATGATAGACTTTTGTCCTGGACTAGGATTTAATATTTTATGAGAAGTTAAATATTTTTCTCTATATTATGAATATAAAAGTTTTCAGTATTTTTTCCAGAAAATGAATTTTAAAGATGTTTTATAAAATACTGTTATCCAATTTTAAAACCAATGTTTGATATTTTAACTTCATTAATATTGGATTGTTTGTTGATAACTATATCTTAACCTTCAATAGAATAAATTAATACCATATAAACAAGCAAAAAATTTTACTGCAAACTGTTTGGAAAGGATTACTCAAATATTCAGTATTGCAAGTTAATAATAATAATATATAATAAATCTTTATTTGCTTAAAACATAAGTTTTTCTACAAAGAAGTCTTTAAAACTAAGGTTAACAATACATTTTCTCATTTTATAATAAAAAGAAAGATAAAAACTGGAAGAATAGAGAAAAGAAAATTTACTCTTTCGGCGTCGTCACATTATGCGAGCCTTTATTTAAAGAAAAATTGAAAAGTGATTTTTTAATTATTAGATGTTTATCGTATGGTTAGAACATTAGAGTGCCTAATATATTGGCACTTTACTTTTAACTAAAACCTGAATGAAGAAACTATAGATTGGAAATAAAAAAAAATAATAATAATAATATTAGACAATTATAAAATAAATTAAACCACATCCTCTAGAAAAGAATTGAATTTAGGTTGATAAATTATTTGTAGACAATTAATAGTATTCAAAAAAATAGGCTTTAACACGAATAGTCGGGTCTTTTAAATTATAAACCCTTTGATTAAACCATGCAGAAAGCTTAAAATATTAGACAAATTAAAGGCATTCCTGTCTTCTTTTTAGTGATTCTAATGAGAACAGATACAATTTTCGTAACATTTTATAATCAATTTCATACAACAAATTATTTAAATTTTGAATTGAAGTGAAGTTAAAATATTTAGAACGTATATCTCTTGTATTATAACAATGCAAAAGGAAGTGTTCAATATTGTCAAAACCAGTTTGACAGAGCGGGCATGTTTCTAAATTATTAAATAAGATCTTATTGTTACTAAGGTATAGTTTGGCTGTGTTAGAATTAGCAAGCCGAATTTGAGACGCAAATCTTAAGATATGAATTCCACACCTGTTCTGCAAATATGGTTCGCCTCTGAACAGAAAAGAGAGATGTGTCTGAATAAGACTGAATAGCTTGAGGCAACGGCACTTTCTATATCCAGAGAAAATATATGGTTATCGAAACTGAACAACAAATGTTTTAAGTCTGATTTAAAATAGTCAGCATCAGAGTTTAATACATCCGGTCTGCCAATCAACAACAAGAGAGATTTAAATTGGGACACCCAATTCAACTCTACCAAATTATTTTTTTTACTATCTGCTTCTAATAAAGCAATTAAGCACTTGCGAGGAAGACGGGATGAATCCATGGATATTAATTTCAACCAAAGGTTAGCCATAGCTTTAAAAATTTTTGATTTAATAGAAAGGAGACCAAGTTCCAGTCGCAACATGTAGTGTGGAGTACAAGAGGGCAGATGAAGAAGATATTTAAAAAACTTAGATTGAACGGTATCGAGTTCGTTTAAATACCTAGGTGCCCATATTTCGCAGCTATATAAAAGAGTTGATAAAGCTAGGCTGTTAAAAAGAGTGAGTTTTGTTGCCCATGAATCTGATTTTGAATTTATTAATATATTCCGGACTTGGGCTGAGGCTATATTACCTTTCGATATAAAGTATTTGCTAGCTTGTAAAAACTTGCCGGATGATGAAAATGGAACACCTAAGTAGTTAAACTTTTTCACAAATTCAACTTTGTTGCTGTTGTAAGTTAAGGGCCTGAGTTTTTTTCGGTTTAGTAGACCGTGAGAAAATACTAGCTTTAGTTTTTAGTGTGTTGACCTCAAGACCATTTTCCGAGCAGTACAATAACAGAGTGTCTAAAAGTTCTTGAGCTTCTGTCCAGCAACTTGACAAGAATAGTACATCGTCAGCATAAAGCAACATTAGAATCCTAATAGCATTACCGAGCTTTACTCCAATAAAGCCTTTAGACTTAAAAAAAACAATATCAGAAATGAATAAACTAAAAAGGGTGGCTGACAGTGGCTCGCCTTGTAAAAGCCCACGAGTAATTTCAATCTTTTCCGAGAAGCTATTTTTATTTTTTACAGCAAGAGCAGCTTGATCATATATTGCTTTTAGAACTTTAATTATTTTAGGACTCAAACCAAGTCCGAGTAATTTTTTCCATAACAAGTCATGAAAAATAGAGTCGAAGGCTCTAGTGAAATCTATGAAAATAACAATCAGATAAGCAACCTTATTTATTAAATTTAACGAAGTTACAGCGTGCAGTATAAATATATTGTCGATGCAACCACGACCTATGCGAAAGCCAGATTGTTCTTCTGGAATGATTTTATTTGTTTCAGTCCATTTACTTATTCTACTTAATAAGATGGATGAAAAATTTTTTCAATGGAATTGAGAAGCGCTATGCCCCTATAATTAGAACATCTGACTTATCTCCTTTTTTATGGAGCATCGTTAAAAAACTTTCTGACCAACTAGCGGGAACTGATCCAGACGAAAAAACCTCATTGTATAAGTGCAATAGATGGTTTAGCCAAGGTTCTGGTAGTCTGGAGAAGAATTCATATGATAAAGCATCGGGACCTGCGGCTTTACCATCCTTACATTTATTTAGAGCTTCCTTCAGTTCGCTTAGCGTTATATTACAGTCTAAGAAAGGGTGAGGAGGGTTTGCATCAAGTAAGAGAACATCTAGGGTTGTATAAGTCCTAGCAGGATAAAGCAAGCTTAGAAATGAATGCCAAGATGATAGGTCTATAAAATTTTTATTGACGTCACGGTTATGTTTAAATTTTTTAACAGCCGCCCAAAATGGTTTTGTATTTTTTGTATCAGCAAGTTGATCAAGACACTCCTCTCGTATTGTAATTTACTTTGCCTCAATACAGACATGTATTGCCGTTTAGCATTTAAAAAATCATCAACGAGTATTCTATTTTTATGTTTATTCTCCTACAGCGCCTAAGAGCAATTCTAAATTTATGCTTTGCTTCATGGCAAGACTGGTTGAACCATGGCGAAATATCATGCGTATTTGAAAGTTAGAAGAGGAATTATTCAAAGGTTGGAACATATATGAGTTAAGAGCAGCTTGTTTATTGAATTTATAAAGAAAGAAGTAGCGCGGGTTGTGTCAATAAAAAACTCAAAAGAAATAGGCAAGTGTAAGAGAAAATCTTGGTATGCTAGCAAGCTGTTTTCTGACCATATGTACTTTCAGTAATCCTATTATTTGGACTTGAGTTGTTTGAAAGAAAGATGAGGTAGCAATAACTTCTGACAAAGTTAGTCTACAAGGAAAATGATCTGAGCAGGTTAGCTCGGGTGAAACTTCAAATTTAGTGGCTAATTGTAAACAAGAAGGTGAAAGCCAGACATAGTCTAGTATAGAGGTACCTGAAGGGCCAATATAAGTTATTTGAGCGGGGGTATCAAGGGGTGACCTACCATTGGCTACAATAAGACCCAAAGATTCCATGAAATCTGTTATAATCTCACCTCTTTTATCCTGTCTTCCGTCGCATGTAAGCCTCAAGCTATCAAACTCACTTCCTTCTACTAAATCAAGATCTATTTCATTGTTAAGAACCCCGATTTTACAGTTGAGGTCTCCGCCTAAAACTATATTAACATTAATGTCATTGGATAGTTCGTTCTCAAGAATAGTGTGCAATTCCGAAAGCTGTTCAGTTAAGTCTATATTTGGTGGAAAATAAACAAAAGCAATGACAAGCACGCAGGAGGGTAAGATAAGTTTAAATACTATCCAGGCTGAAGAATTATTTATTAGAATTGGAGATAAGTTAAGCTCAGAATTAATTAAGATCATAAGACCTCCACTGGCTCTACCTCTCCTGTGTGTACGCCTTGCTTCTGAGAATAACTGTTTATGAAGACTGAAAGAAGACAAATATGTTTGACTAGGTTCGGTAAAGGTTTCTGACCAGGTTTCGGCAAAACACAGTATGTCATGAGAGCAAAGATAGCGTTTCTCATTTTTGTTTAAGTTTTTTAGGTTGTTCAGGCCGTGTAAATTCCAAAATAAAATGTTCAGATCACTGGTTCTAGGAAGTCAATGTTCGCTTTTCTTTTTACTGGAACTGGGAGATTTATTTTTATTGATAGGTTTCTTTTTTTCCTTTAACTCTGCTAACATTAGTGTAAGGTCATGTCCAACCAATTCATTTAAGACACTAAGCGCTGGTTTTTCATTATGAATCAAGTCATAATTGTCATTCATTTTGAACTCCTTACCATTTACAATTAATGTTAGTTTGAAATCTTTGAATGACGTCACCAAATCCTTGTTAAAGCTTAAGATGCTATTACGGAGAGTTCTTAGCTTTCCCTGCTTAATTCTATACGGCGTAATGATGTCTCTCTGAATCGAGAACCCAGTATCTTTGAGCTTATTAGCATTTTTCATTATTAGATCGATGTCATCGTCTAGTGGGATGTGCGCAATAATCGGTCGATTTTTGGCAGTTGTTGGTCCAAGCGGATGAACTCTATTAAATAAAATTTCACCTCCATCAGAAAGTTTAAGTTCATTAGTACAAAATTCTTTCAATTTAATCTTTAAGTCGTCTTCTTTTTTATAAACAATGCCCCTAAATATTAAATTATTTCTTCGTGATCGGTTTTGAAGATCATATACTTCTTTTTTTAGAATTTCTTTTTCTTTTAATATATATATATAAATATATATATATATATATATATATATATATATATATAATATATATATATATAAAATACCATACCAAAAAAATATAAAATTATCCTTAACCCAAACAAACCCCCTCACACCCCAAAAAATAATCAAAATTTATACCACAAAAATAACAAATAAATAAATAAAATAAAGAGGCACAAATTACTCTAATCAATAAATAAAATATGGTTCCGGTATACACAAAATAAATATTGTATTACTTTTGCCAATAAAGAAATTGTTTAAAAAAAAATTGTCAAGTATTCATTTATTAATTGACGTTAACATTTCCTTTAAAAACCAACATTTTTTGTTGTAGTAAAAAGAAATCTGTTAAATTTGCTACACCAATAATAATAATTATTATTTATACATTATAATAATGTATAAATGTTAAGAGACTTGTGGTTCATCAGAAATAAATTCTGCTGGAATGCCGTCAGGTGGTAGTGGTATCCGTTACACTCCAAATGTATTTTTTAAGATGGTGATAATTTTTGTGAACAATAATGGGATGTGAACCCCACACCTTTGTGGTGTCAAAGGTCAGTGAATACTGACATTTTAACAATTTCGAGCACGAAAGCGGTTATAAAATAATTTAGTGGAATAATTTAATTTATTCCTAATATATTATTTTGTATTTGTAAAACAAGTCTTGCTTGAATTGGTTGCATTGTTCGATTGACTTAAAGAAATATAACTTATAGTTGTTGCTATGAATTATTCTTAGCTTTATGCGTTTATAATGATAGACTTTTGTCCTGGACTGAGGATTTAATATTTTATGAGAAGTTAAATATTTTTCTGCTATTTATTATGAATATAAAAGTTTCAGTTATTTTTCCAGAAAATGAACTTTTAAAGATGTTTTATAAAATACTGTTTATCCAATTTAAAACCAATGTTTGATATTTTAACTTTCATTAATATTGGATTGTTTGTTGATAACTATATCTTAACCTTCAATAGAATTAAATTAATACCATATAAACAAGCAAAAAATTTTACTGCAAACTGTTTTGGAAAGGATTACTCAAATATTCAGTATTGCAAGTTAATACTATTATTTTACCTTATAATTTACGTTACAATATAATAATTAATACCCGTTTTCAGTCTTTTTGTTTTCTTATACAAATCTTGCAAGAACTGCTTTGTCAAATTAAATTTTGCTATTCACTTTAAAGTACTGATAAAAGCTATATTCTTTATTAACTTTTTATAAAAACAGTAGCTAAATGTTGTGAGAAAGTCTATAGCCCACTTCATGGATACAATTTTAAGTGCGGAGATAATACCTCACACACACACAGATAGATATATATATATATATATATATTATATATATATATATATATATATATATATATGTGTGTGTGTGTGTGTGTGTATAAACTAAAATCTTTAGTTGAAAACCAAAATTTTACCCTTTTTGTTTAACATGAAATATGTTGAATTCTAATACTTATTGTATATAGTCTGGTTACTTCAGTACCCAACCAGATATGATTACTCAACTTATTGGTATTAAATAAAACCAAAACAGAATATTTTAATTTAAAACTATATATATTATTTGACTTACTAATTGAAAATTATGTTAGACAATAAGATTTGCATGAATAGCAAAACTTTCTAGAAAGATAAATTCATCCTTATTTACCTATTGGAACTTTTCTGGTGCACTAAAATTAAATCCTAATAAAGTACGGGGAAAACACAGTTCTAGACTTTAAAAAATAATATCTACCATAAGTAATTCGACTCATGTGAGTTCACAGTCACTATAATATTTTTTATGTTTATTAAACGTTTATATCGTTTGGTCTTTCATCTTTTTGGGATTAAATACTTAAATAGCTTTATAATGAACTCTATGCTTATAGAAAGATGTCTTATGTTGATCTAACTTTTATTAATTATTCTATTTAATATTGAATGACTTATTAGAATATTTACTTACAGTTTTTTTTATTAATTCTAAAATATAAATAAATACAAGTCATTTTTAAAACACTCTTTTCTACAAATCTTTAAATGTGTCATGATATTTTAAATCATGTATAGTTCTGAAACACCATTTTCTAAAATATAAATATTTTTAGAATTGTGACTGTAACCACAAGATTAAGCCATGAGTCATTCTTGATCTATAATAATCATCTTATATTAATTAATTGTGAGGGTAGGTGTAAAACCTTATGCACTGCGACATTGAGTCTTTTGTACAAGATCATCTTATATCATTTGTAACTTTTAAATAATAAATTGCTATCAGCTAGCCCTAAATCCTTAATTACAGCCCGATCAGACAAATCTTTTTTAATAGCATTAGCAGCAGAAAAACCCCTTATCCTCAGTCTTACCACTTGCTACAACACTGAAATCATCTGCAAATAAAACTTAATTTTTGCAATCAACATTGTTGGTTAGGTAATTTATGTAGATTTAGAACAATATAGGACCTAAAACATAACCTTGAGGCACTCCTCGTTCTATTTGTTTTTGAACCCATTACAGCATCAAGTGCAATCCTCAGAAAGTTTTCACCTAAATAACTTATTAAAAAATAAGAAGCTAATCTTCTGATTCCAAATGTATGAAGCTTTATAACATCTGTATTTAGTTATCTATACATCTAACTGCTATCTTTAAGTTATGTCTTACAATAACTTCATACAAAAATAGCCAAATAATGTGTTACGAATACAACGTTCTTAGCATTATATGTGGTTTCCCAAACATCCCTATTATCATATGCTCTAAATTTAACTTTTTAAAGTTACCAAAAGAGGTGATTAAATCGGCATAAAAGTTAAAATACATGGCAATTGGCAAACTATTGTGTTTGGAATCCTATATAAAACAGCCACCTGGAGCAAAAATTGATTCGTACAGGTAGACGCAAGTGTATTTTAGGTGTGTAGCTAATATATTTTTCTGAATTAGTTATGTGACTTTTTTTATTGGTACATAGTAGAAGTATTTTAGGAATAACTAGAATTTTATCCCGTCATTAAAGTTATTGGAACTGTTGATTCGTCCAATAATTTGCAATGATCTGGCTTCTTTTTACAAGTATAATAACATATTTTTTAAAATAACTTTCGGTGTTATTGTTTATTTCTTAATATTTAATTGTAAATATTTTAAAATGATTTATAATAAGTATTGTAACATTTTGTTGATTTTTGTTTGTGCCCTGATTGAATTCTATTGTAATTAGATTTGTAATATTTGTGTGAATGTATTACAGGGTGTAGTGATGAGCTCGGCTGGCTGATTCAAGTCCCCCTGTGGATGCATCTTCATGCCTCAATGTAAGACCACTTTATTATTATAGTTTTTTACTTTTTATCATTTATACAGTAGATATGTAAAAGAAATATTGTGTTAGCACTAATAATCTGAAATCAAGATTTTATTTGACCTGAGTGGTTTTTACGGTCCACTCTCTTTGTGTCTGTTGTCATCAAAGCTTCCAGTGTATTTATGCTAGAAGTTGTACTTCGTACAAAAATCAATCTTACAGTAAGGTTGTCCAATCTGGAAAATAATTTATTTACATCGTCATATACCAGCAATAATGACAGCAACATTTTTGTAAATTCATCAAACATTTAAAACATGTTTTGATTGATTTGAGATTTGTCAGACTTGTGATCAAATATAAGACTAACATAATGATGCGATCTGATTGTAATTTGATGTAGCTATGTATAAGACTAACCTATGTGCCAAATTTCATCTCATTATCAGCATTGGTTAAATTTTTATCTAATAACTAGTATATGTTTAAAAAGTATGGTTGAAAATCGGAATACTATCCTATTGAGTTGAAATTTGGTACAAGTGTATATCTTTACGTAGTAAATATGTACACCAGGTTTGGTTTCATTGAGACGAGTATATTCATGATTTTTGTTGGATCATAAAAGTTAAGCTGCATTGAGCATGATCAGTGTATGGATAAGTGACTGCTGAGAATGAAACAGATGAATTTACTGTCTGAGGGAGGCAAATAGATTTGGAGCTTATCCAATGTGGTGAGGAAATGTTCCGATTTACCCCAAACCCGTTTTTTTTTTTAAATTTCATACACTTACCTCTTCAGGTGGGTGAGAAGTTCTATGGACAGGTGCTATTAATTATTTATTATCAAGTGTTTATCATAGATAGTGATTCAGATATGAAAATACACAGAAATTATATCATTCCTTTTTCACTTAAGCCTGGTAGCATGGGATAGGAAGGAATGAGTAAGGATGGGAGAGGTGTGCAAAAATGTTTTCTTAAATAAATAAAAGAAATTAATTATTAATATTGGATTATGTATTAGTAAAAAATAGGTTATTAGTAAAATAGTATTAGTAAAATTTTATTATGTAAAAATTACATCATAAAAAATGTAAAATTCAAATAAGTTGTAATAAATAAATAACTTATTTTTTTAGTTAAGCAAATTAGTTAAATGGTTTAAGTTACGTTAGTTAGGCAACCAAATTTAATTTACTTATTTGTTTAGTTAAATTATTCTAATAAAGAAAGTATAATAGAAGGTTAATTGAGAAAAATATTAACAAAAAAAAGAAATAAAATAAAATAGTTATATTTTAATAGTAATAAATTAAAATTAAGTTATTAATTAATTAACATTCATGTTAATTAATCACTATTGTTATGAAACAATAGTGCTTCATAACAATAGAATAGTTTGGAAAATAATTAAGTCAGCAGTACTTAAAATCATCCCTCAGCAGAGGGCACCACGGCTTAGTGCCGACTTTGTACTGCTATTAAATGTAAAGTATTTATAATAAGTGTATATTCTTTGTCCAAATATTATTTACACTTAAGTCTTTAATTGGATTCCCCAGTTGGAAAATTAGTCAGACTGGTATCATTACCAACAAATTTTCAATTTCTTTCTTAAAAATTGACCATACTTCATACCCCACTAAAAATTAACTACAATAGCTTCCTTAAGGAACAATATTGCTTGTTCTGGAATCAATATTTGTTTGTGATGTTAATTTATCTTAGAACCTAGTTTTAAGTTTGACTGTGCAATATTTGGATATAAGTCTAACTATAAAATAATTAATAAACATAATTTTATGAGAAAGTGTAAAAAATTAAATTGGAATTTCTGACAGTGAGATGGATGAACTGTTGAACGTGTTGAACCATTAATCAGCATAAAAATATACAAGAAATAAGAATTTTGATGGTGGTCTCAGTTACAATCCATGGATAGCTATATAATTACAGGGCTTTCATTCAGTTGTCAGTAGTTGATTAAAGATTAGGGTAATTTTAAGTGTTTCATTAGATGAATTTAAATTTTTATGTACATTATTTTTGTAAAGACAAATTTCATATTTCTTGCAAGAAAGGTAATCAGAAGGAAGTATTTTTATCTATAGTTAACTAAGCTCAAAAGCTTTAATAGGCTTAGGCACTCTATAATATAACACACGGTTAAAATCAGTTGAGAGTATGGGAAGTATAAGAACCTAACCTTATTGGTTAAAGAACCAATGAGATTAACCTGATGTGAAATTGTGGGTGTGGTTGCGCCTAGGAGTGATCTTATTGGCTCCCTCCCATTATTTTCCCACGCTGTCAACTGATTTTAACCATTTGACAGCGTGTAAAGAGGTAAAAGTAAAAAGGTAAAAGAATTAATGGGGTATCATAGTAGGTTGTTACCAATACAGGGGAAATTCATAGTAGGTTGTGAAAATTGTGTCCTTGCATAATTCTTACAAATTGGATTATGTGAGGAATAATCCGTAATTATCCCCGTGCATGATTTTTATTATATGTTTTATGGTGCTATTTCTGTTTGTAGTCGATCCCTGCATGCTGGCTAATCTACACTTAACTAGATAATTCTGGGATTTAAATGCTGTGAAATATTTGAGATGAAATCTGGTAGCTGATTTTTAGACTGATCTTTTGTGGCTGTTGCTTCTTAATCGTACGAACTTACCTAGTTTGGACTGTTACCAACAATAGCAAATATGTGTAAGTTTTGTTATATTCTTTAATTTCAAAATCTTCTTACAAAAGGTAATGGCCCCAACCCCATAAAACCTAACATTTTAACACATTTGCTTATGAAAATTATGCTTAGGAGTTTGTTTAGATGGCAGAAGTAGGGACTAGGATAGAGGAATTGTGTAGAGGAGGATTGATACATTGCCATCATATGTATATATATATGTGTGTGTGTGTGTGTGTAAATGTTTATAACCTTTTGTGTGGAGTTCCCACCCTTAGCATAAGTTACTAATCTTGTATAACTCTCCAAAGAGAGTTATAGCCTTCTAAGGCTTTCTCAAATAAAAAGTTAACTGTTAAAAATAATTTATACTTTACACTTTAACCCATAAGGTCATATTAGTGTTTTCCCTTCACTCTAAGTTCACTCTACTATCATCTAGAAGCACACCCTCTATACTTGGCGGCACATACGACTAGGCCACAGTGTTCCCACTTCATCTAGCCCAACCAGACTTTATCCAAACTCACCTCCCTGGCTAGTGCCTGCGACAAGTTTACTGTGTGGTTAGTTCATCTAGTCTTACTAGCTCTTCTGATCACATTTGTCTTACTTGGCCCACTCTCATTTAATCAGTCTCACCTATCTCACCAGTTCCTCTAGAATCATGCCAGTGTGCTCAAACTCATCCTAGCCCTGACCTGAAAGTCAAAGCTCCTCAGTGCTACTAGGAGATGTATGTCTTCAAGAATCAAGCACTTTGTTCCTAGTTACTTACGATATCCGTGTCACTGCCTTTACTTTCACTGACTAAGTTTTCGGACTTATGAAGGCTTAGTATATCTTTCCGACCTTCATCTCTATCGGCCCGCAGAAACTTGACTTTTTTGTGTGCTGGAGACAACAGAAACGTGGATCCAAACTTGTCTCAGATGAAACAGGAACCAACCCCGCATTTGTGTATTAGCAGCCAAGGAAAGCACGTAAAACCCTGGTTGGATTGGCCTGCCTCCTAAGTGTGCGGTACAAGGGATAACCTCATATTAAAGTCCTCCCCCGGTCTGATTGAAAGGTGAGCTTTCTACCACTGAGCTACTCAGTTGGTAAAATGTTGGGAAGCCTTTTGTTTGTTGAAGATTTGTAAGATTCCATTTATGCTTTATGGTAAAAAAAGTAAAATAATATTTTAGACTATGTTATTTCCTAATTATTACTGACATGCAACACAATACTTACACTGACTATGCTCATTTCTATCTTATTGTTTTCCTCCCATTTACCTTATTTTACCTTCTCCACAAAATTTATCACTATTTGATCAAATTTGTTTATTTTTATCATTATTTGCTTAGATTTTAACTCATATAAGTATAACGTTTATCACAGATAATATTTAATATACTTGTAACAAAGAAATTTCTAACTTACTCTGACTATGCACATTTTTATTTTACATGCTTTCAATAAAATTTATTATTTTGTGGGTTTATCATTTTTATCAATTTTTATGATTATTTGTAAACATTTTAAGTATTATAAACTTTAAAATAATTATAAAAAATCTTACATCTATGTTGCAGGCTGTGATAATGTGTTATGTCAACGCTACCGGGGGATCTGAACAAACCTGCCTTTATAATTTTTAATTTTTTAGAAATTAATTATAGAAGATAAACTTTTTTTAATTTTATTATTTTGTTTATAGTTTGATGATAGAGATTAGTATTAGTAAAAAAAAAAAGTGATATTTTCAAATCGATTGTGACATTTAAATTTCTAGTTTTTATTGATCTGAATGCTTTATAGAATATTTTTTTTTATATAAGGTGGCACCCAAAACCATCACTTTAGACTGAGCATTGTCTGGAGCATGGATTTTTTTTGTAAATGGAAGGGAAACGTTATGGCCTCTAGAGGAAAAGCTTTATCCTGTAGAATTTTTGCAAGACCTATTATATAAATAAAACTTTTTTATATGCTAATAAGTCTAAATAAATATACAGTAGCTTAAAATGAAATACCATTGCCAAGTTATTATCGTAAGAAAAAGTCTTCCTCAATCTCAAGTTTTAATTAGTGACCGTAAGTATAGTCTTACTGTTTTTATGTTGGCAATGAAAATAGAACAGATCTTAAATTATATTTAAAATCTCATGCTGTGTCAATAATAGCATGCAATGTTTATTGATTATTGAATTTCTATTACAGTTAAACTTCTATATAACAAATTTATTTCATGTCCCCTCTTATTTACTGTTCAAAATGTTTCTGTATAACGAAAATAATTATTAATCAATTATTTTAATTATTATTTAATAATTATTCAATCAGACTGGGGGGAAGATCTTAATATAAGGTTATCCCTTGTACCGTACACTAAGGAGGTCTTGAATTCAAGGCCGACCAACCCAGTCAGGGATTTACGTGGGGGTTCCTGTTTCATCTGAGACAAGTCTGGATCCACGTTTCAGTTGTCTCCAGCTCACAAAGGTTACTTCAACAAGCTATCATATCACTTAAGAATACAAATTTATGAACAGTATTTAAAAAAAATCAAACCATGCAGTTGTTTTATTCTTTTGTAGAGAGAATTAGCTCTCTGTATAGCAAAAATGTACCTTATTTATTATAACAAATAAAGGTAATTTATTATTATTTAAAAAATAATAATTCTGCCAGTTTTTTTATTTTATTGGAGGGGGGAGGGCTTAAGAATGTAACAACTATGATAAGGTCATCACCTCACTTAGGTGATAAGTAAGTTATGCCCATACTGAGAGGTTTTCCTGCCATAATAACCTTGATGAATTTTAGCCCTTATCAGATGATTAGCTGCTGAATAAAGTTACACACTGATAAAATAAGTAGTTAAGTGCTAAGTCTCCTGTTGCTTGTGTGAAAAAAGTATCTCAGACTTAAATAAAGTGAATGAAAAGTCTTTCCTCTGATTGTTTTTACTTCAAAGTTGCAAATGTGATAAAAAAAGAAGGATAGTTTTGCTATTACTAATACACATATTCTCTGTAGTACCCACAGCACTTTCAGTGAATTTTCAAAAAAAGTATGCTATTAAATGGTTGTGCATCAATGAATTGATGCCATTAGTGTATTGTACAATACAGTGCCTTTTCATCTGACCAGTTGTAGGTGTGATTGATCAAATTCTAATTCAAATGAGTGACTATGAGCTCAAAATTTTGGCATTAACAAATAATTTAAAATATGAACTCTGTAATTATAATCAGAAATAGGCTCTTTACTATTTTTGATTCTTGTTAGTTTTTATTTAATGTTACATTAGTTCACCCATAGAGATATTATTACTAGAGGGGCCCAATATGCTAAATTTTAAAACATCGAAAATGTAACTAGACCACCTTTGCTTATAAATATAATTAAATAATCAGTCCAAAACGTTAAGAATACGATACGTGCGGAAAACCGTAATAAATTGGTTTATTATAACCTTAACTCACTCTTGAAGGAGATTTCAATGAGGTTAAACAGAGCCCCTGAGAACCCCAAAAATGTTTCAGGCCTCTTAATGTATTTAGATAGGCTATGCCCCCTCTAGTTATATCTCTATGAGTTCACCTTGTATTATGCTCTTAAAATCATATTCATAAGTTAAAAATGTGTTAGAATTAGCATTCTTATATCTAATTTTTGATAAAATCCATTAAAGTTTAAACAAAGTATTATGTGTTTAAAAATAAAGTTATATATTTTTCATATTTTTTTAAAATATACAAAATGTATTTAATATTTTATTATAAAATGTATTTTTTGTAATTTTTTACTGAATAAATGTTCTTTTCTTTATACTGTTATCTTTATTAGCAGGCAAAGTAGATAAAGCCTCATTGTCTATTATTGTTATCCGTTGAACTGATTTTAATAATGAACAAGAAGGTACGGGGTATTTCAGAACTTTTACTCATCTTATGAAATTTACTAAGCTCATCCTCATAATATTCATATTCCTTAATTTATATTCTAGTATATCATATAGATTGAGGTATTGGTCTCCATACCAATGTTATCAATGATATTCTAGTATATCTTCAGATTAGCTTGATTCGCAGATAAGAAAAACTTATCCTTGACTTATTATAAAAAAGAGTTGAAAGCAGAGTAGCAGAGTCAAGCAATGTTTTGGCCAACTCCTTTTTGTATTCTACATTATCATTATAACTGGCTCGTGACATAAGTAACTCAATATGGATACATACATAAGTTATGTTATAATGTGTCCAAAAAAATTATAAACAATTTAATATAAATATAAAGAAGAATACCATCATTCACAGGGTTTATTCAAGCTAAATACCACCATTTAAAAAGGGTTTATTTATAGAGATGAATACTACCATTTATTGGGTGAACATATAGAGAGGAATTCCATCATTAAGAGGGTTTATTCAAGCTAAATACCACCATTTAAAAGGGGTTTATTTATAGAGATGAATACTACCATTTATTGGGTGAACTTATAGAGAAGAATTCCATCATTAAGAGGGTTATTTATAGAGAAGAAATATCATTATTAAGAAAGTTTATTTATAGAGAAGAATACCATTGTTAAGAGGGTTTATTTATAGAGAAGAATACCATTGTTAAGAGGTTTATTTATAGAGAAGAATATCATCAATGAGAGGGTTTATTAATAGAGAAGAATACCATTGTTAAGAGGGTTTATTTATAGAGAAGAATATCATCATTGAGAGGGTTTATCTATAGAGAAGAATACCATTCGGTTAAAGGTTTTATTTAATAGAGAAGAATATCATCATTGGAGAGAGTTATCTATAAGAAGAATACATTGGTTGTGAGGGTTTATTTTATAGAGAAGAATATCATCATGAGAGGGTTATTTATAACAGAAGAATACCATGTTAAGTAAGGGTTTACTTATAGAGAAGAATATCATCATTGAGAGAGTTTATCTATAGAGAAGAATACCATTGTTATGAGGGTTTATTTATAGAGAAGAATATCATCATTAAGAGGGTTTATTTATAGAGAGAAGAATACATCGTTGAGGGTTTATTTATAAGAATATAATCATCATGAGAGGTTTATATTATAGAGAAGAATATCATCATTGAGAGGGTTTATTTATAGAAAAGAACATCATTGAGAGAATGTATCATAATATATTATATATAATATATATATTATTAATATATATACTATATATATATATATATATATATATATATAATAACAGGGTGTCCAGCTAATGAAGGACAAGACCTTTTCCACGGAAAACTGCGCCTGTCATAGAAATTTAATGCTAACTTTTTTAATTTTATAGTTAGGTATTAAGGGAAGTTTTTTTTGTTCTTTTTGTCATCAAAATCAATTTTTTATTAAAGTTTATGAAGGATTTTACTTGGTTTATCACACGGCTCAATTAGGTGGCCATCAGGGTCACCAGACTTGACCCAACACGATTTTAAATAGCATATCACACAACTGGACTGTAAAGTGATATTTCATTGCAGATTTGCAATTTGTTAATAAACAAATTGCAAATCTGCATTCTACGATTGACAAAAATCAACCGTAATCGTATTTCTCCACAACCAATGACCAAAAATAAGTGTTTTTGGCGTTTCTGGAATCTTTATACAAAGCCTGCAATAAAGATCACAGGTATGATGGACGTTGCAAGTTCCATAAATATCAATAATAGGGGTGGTAAACTATAAAAAATATTCATTGTTTGGCAATTTTAAAGAGATTTATTAGTAATAATCTTTTGAAATTGGTGAAGCAAATTTGTTAAAATTGGACTCATTTTGTTGCTTTTTTATGTTTTGGCTAACTGTACAAACATAAAAACTATAGCTCCCTATCTCTTTACTTTTCATGGTAAAATCTTAGAAAAACCATATTTTTTTTTTGTTTTGTTATGTTTTAACCGGACTATTTTACAACCTAAAACTAAAGGTTAGAATTAAAACTTTTAACATTCTTCTTATAAAAGCAATATTTCCTAGTTTAAAAATAGTCCAATATAATAAATTTTTATTTAAATGCACATCATCCAAAACGGCCGCCGAAAGTGAACTAAATTAAAAAAAAAAAGTTTTTTCATCATAGCTCGGTGAAAAATTGTCCGATTTTGATGCAATCTCCACTAATCTTCCTTATTTTTTCATTCTTTAAAGAACAAAAAAACTTCCCTATACCTAACTATAAAATTTAAAAAAAGTTAGCATTAACATCTCTATGACAGGCGCGAAAAGCGCGCCCGAAAACGGATTTTTCTCGTCTGCTCACTATTACATTGAATCCAACGCCGAAAACCGCATCCTTCCAGCTGTTATAGTTTCCGTGAAAAAGGTCTTGTCCTTCTTAGCTGGACCACCCTGTATATGCATGCAAAGCAAGCCCCTTTTTATTTGTATTATTAATACATGAAATCAAGTCTAAGCGAGCCTCATTAAATTGTTTTTAAATGAGCTATGCAACTTAGCGAGTAAAGCAAACCTTTAGTTTAATGTTTGCATTATATTTTAGAATTCCAGCACACAAATATCTCTCTATTTGCTCTATCTAGCGAGCAAAGCTCCTTTAATGAGTCCTTTATTTCATATTTTATTTGATGTATTCTTCTGATGTGAGTTCTTGATGCAACACTAACTTGATGTAACTAGTTTAGACATCAATTAGTTACACAAGAGAACTGATCGATTTGAGATGATAATCTTTAGAATAAATAATTTAAGTATTGAATAAAAAATTATTTACTATTCATTTGATCAATTTTATTTTGTCCAATCATTTATTTATGGTGTTTTTTCTTTTCTTAAAAAATAAAATTAATTTTGTATAGAAGATTAAGTGCTTTTTATATTTTTCTACTGGCAAGGAGATATTGCTAGTCGAGAGATCTTATCATTTAAGAACTATTGTTAAAAGTAAGATGTGATTTATTAGATCTGGAACCAATTTGACTTTTAATAGACCAATCACATTGCTTCTCATTTTGGCTATATATAATGCTATCTAAATATTACGTAATCTGTATACAGATTAGTTTTAGATAAATTAATAGATCCTTGTGCAAATGAATATGCAGCTTTTTTATGGGGTTAGTTCTCTAAATGGTAAAACGTTCCAGAATATTATGTCTTTTATGTTAGGGTCAGCACCCATCTTGAAATTACCAGATCCATCAACAATGAGGACATTATCCGTTTTCTTGTCGTAGGCATCCCACTTTATTCCATCTGATGATGGTGCACTGAAACAAACACATCTAAATCAATTTGTGCTCCACACCACTGAATTTATTTATTATTAAAAACACCCTTACAATCATGGAACAAGGCTTCCCAACTTACAGGTTTTAAAATTTTAGGAGAATATAATATTGCCGTGTAAGCTAGCGTGTTTACTATATGTGTGCATCCAATTGTATATATGTCACGAAAACTGTAATAGCCACAAATTTAGTTGAATTTGAAGTGACGCCATTTTGACACGCCTTGTTGAAGTAACTCCAAAATCTAATTATGTCTTCCTCTTATATGACTTGATTTTTAAGCCAAGTTTCATTAAAATTGAGTGAGCCATTTAAGTTGCTGCGTGTTTATAAGAAAATGCACATTCTGTATGTATACATACAGAAACCAATTTTTTTCGGTTTTTTTGGATCTGTTGGTGCTGAAACGTCGACATTTAATTAATAAGGGCCCTCAGCCCATAGCCGCTACACAGCCACATTGTTGTTCTTTTGTATTATTATTTGTTTGTCGCAAATAACGCAATGACAGGCAACATTACAGTTGCAAAAACCTAAAATGGCGCTAAAATAACCCTAGTTGGCAAAAACTTCTTCGGGCACTCGTTTTGACTGCCCGAAATACATGAGTAAAGTCACATGTTGATTCTATTTCACTATTAAAGTGTAAAAGCACTAGTACACAGTCCCTGGCACCCGTCAGCGGTTTTTCAAAAATAATAAAAAGTCTGCCAGGTTTAGAAGAAAACAAGACTAAATTTTTTATAACACATTAAACTTTTGATAAATTTTAAATTTGAAGTCACTGCAATAGGCATTTATTTAAAATAAACCTACGATAGTAGGTGAAGGAAAGTAAAAAATAATCCATTAGGAAGTGGTATATAGGGGGTGCTGGGTACTGGTCCAATCATATGTCCGATAATATCTGATAGCTTTCCATTTGATAATTTCTTTTAAATAAAAGAGGTGGTATATACCGCTAGTTGAAGAAGCAATTGAAGAATCAGCTAGCAGATATGCATATCCCTGGACTTGTTTCGGCTTAACACTATCATCAGCAGACGAGGCAACACTCGAGCTCTCAAATAATAAAGATATTCACTGATTGAACTTTAATAGTTTAGAGCTCGAGGGTTGCCCTGCCTGCTGATGGCGTCATGCCGAAACTGGTCCACCAATATTCATATCCAACAGCAAGTGTCGACGGTAGCTAATTCTTCAAATTCTTTTAAATTCCTTTACTCAAGATCCTTGGATTATCTTGACCCTCTGACAAGTAATCATATAACAATAGGTTTTTTTAGTTTTCTTTTAGTCATGTTGTATTAAGTCCCTGATAATTGCTACAAGGCATGAAACCTTACCTGTTCTCCACAAACGATATCCAAAGGTCAACCATTTTTTTCGACACATCTCTGTCTTGTGGAGTTCCATCAGTTCTTATATCGAAACCATTTTGTATGAAAAAATATTTCACTTCTTCTGCATGATAAACTCCTGAAATAAAATAGTAATTAATTTATTTTTACGAAATTGCGTTTATCTATATCTTGGTTCATTAAGATATATAGAGTGGGCATAGCCTATCTCAAAACATTAAAAGGCCTAAAACATCATTTTGGGGCCCTCAAGGGTCCTGTGTTTGAAACCTCCTCCTAGTCACCCTAGGAGGAGGTTGACCTTAATTAGTTGTAACCATTAAGGTCATAACAAATTAATTTTTTCTAGCCGAAGAAAATTGTGTTTAGATTCGTATTTAAACGTTTAAGTATAAAAGTTACTGTATTTTTGTTCTGTTTATTTGATTATATCGATCATCGAAGGTGGTTAGGTTACTTTTTAGATGTTTCAAAACTAAACAATAGGGCTTTTCTAGAAATATATCTCTATGTTTTGGTTGACATTAGAAATATCGAAAAAAGTCGTTTTTGGACAATTATGGCGATTATTTATATTGGAAACCGGACATTTTGTATGAAATGTGAGTGTTTACTGTAAATAATTATAATTTTCTTATTTATTAAATTTGTTTGCATGGTTTTATCATAGACTGCTGAAGACAATTGGTGGTATTAAATTATCAAGAACAACTCATATACTGATTTCTTAAGCTTTCTCCTGATTGAAGTTATATCAGGGGAAGTTTCTCCTGGTGCACAGCTTTAATTTATTTTTTTTTTAAAGTTTGTAATTTTTCAATCTTTAAATTACAAACTTCCCCACGCTCTGGCTTTGTTAGGCAACAAGTAACCCATTGTAAGTAACTTGTATACTTGTGAAATATATTAAAAAATAATTGTATTGTATTTATTATTTGTGTACGTAAATAAAGGTCTTGTTTGAAAAAGTTCTCGAGCTGTTTCTTATATGGGACTATTCGAAAGGTTAACGATGAGTTTACAGGAAAGAAAGAGGGATGTTATACAAGAAAGATAGGTCCAAGTCGTGAAGTATTGATAAATAAAACGAAAGGGCTGTATTTTTGAAAATAAATTACAATAATATAAAATAAACGTAAAAATAAACAAACACTATCTAGGGTAAGATAAGCAGGACTGAAGGAAGGTCAAGGAGCGGATCGGTGGGCGAGGGGGAAGCCACAAAGGATTGTGGAAAGGAAAGAGACGAAGAAGAGGGTACAAAACTCAAATAAGATCGCGCCATACAAACATACTAAATGCAAGTACCATTTATCTGAAATAAGGATCCTCAGGACTCATTGTTTCTTTAAATCTGCTTTACAATCACTTCTCTTCCTATGTACTCAATATCTAATTTATGAATATTAATATACTAAAATTATGAATATTTGGTAAAAAAAACTAATGTTTCGTTGGTTATGAAGTAGAAACCTACCTTTTACTGTCCTGTTTCTGTTTGCTGATGCTACGTAATTGAAGTAATAGTTATAAGATGGTGTACCAGAATGTATATGGTGACACTGATAGTTTGGATAGGCGAATGTACCGTCTGTCACTGCCTGGATACAAAACAAAATGTAATATTTAATAAATTTGTTGGTGTATGTCGAAAAGAAGAGAGATATCACCATACTGGTAATAGTATTAAGGAAGAGATGAGAACCGCATGTCAATTCATTTAGGAAAAATGTCTCTAGAACCCTTTTTATGACCTCCCTGTAAGGACACTTAAAACAGTCGTGCGCCCGAAGACAGTAGCCAGATAATCTAAGATAAGATTCATGGACCACTGCTGGCTAATCATCAAGATTACCTTGTACCCACCAAGGTTTACTTGATAGCTGGTATTTTAACTTACAGTATTACTTCTACCTTTTACCAGAGACTTGACTGATACTTCTACTACGACTTTGTCGACATGGACTTACTGGCTTTTCCTTAAATGTTCACTGTTTTAAACTACTTTGATCTCTGTGCATAGTTACTTTCTCTAGAGCCAGAGAGGGGTCTATTAAGAGACCTTTATAGTTTCAACTCTTCTTCAGCCAGGCCCGTAGGCAGCTAGAGGTGCATCGCCCCCCGAGAAAAAATTTCGCCTCCTCCGACGAAGCAGATTTCTGAGGAATTCCCTTATAGATGTGTGAATTTCTCTGTTCTCTGGATTGGTTTCCCCCCCCCCCCCGAGATTTGGCTCGCTACGGGCCTGTCTTCAGCCCAACTTTATCTCTATATTAAGTATTTGCAGCTATTCTCTGTACCAAGTTATATTATAGCACAAACAGCTCCTCGTCCCCGCCGCGGCCTCACTCCAGAGAACAGGAGTCAGAAGCGTACCATATCACACAATGTTTGCCAAGTTCTGGTTGTTTTTCAAGCAAGCATCGATAGAATAGGCAATTAACAAGCATGGAATTAAGTGAAGCCTTCGTGTTAAAGACCATCCAATATACATTAAGCCTCTTGAGAACCAGCTTTACTCTCGTTTTATTAAGAAGGTAACATCAGTAGGCCCACTATTTGGCGTAAAAACCAAGCGGCCTGATTGGGATTTGAAGTTAGAGGTATGACGTTACAGAGGCTGCAAGAGCTGACCTTACCAAGCCCTGAGTAACCTTAAAAGAGGCTGACGCTCTAACCAATTGAGGTATCTTTATTTCCTGATCTCACCAATTTAGTTAATCAGGAATCTTCAGCATTTGATAAAATACGAGTTATTGTTGCAGGTAATGCGATAATGTGGGAGCTGCCAAGCTATGCTCGTGGCTCTTGCAATTAATACAAGTCTACTTTGGACACCTTCAAGATTTGGTAAAAATTAATAACCTCTTACTAATACTTTTTACTGATCTTGTTTGATCTTTTAGATAATATTTAAAGATAGATTAAATGATAAGAAACAGCGGAGGAACTATTATGAAAACTTATTATTAGACTGTCTGACTTCATTAGCATGAGAGGAAGGACTTAATTCCTCCACCAGCGTTACACTATTTTGATCTAATATGTACTTATCCTTGATTTCAACAGACTAATTGTTGGGATTGTATTTCGATGAATTTTAAATTTTTTATTATTTACCAATCGCCTTTGTAGTCGAGATCGTTAAAGCGTCAGTCTTTATAACTGACCTTTGACACCACGGAAGTCTGAGGTTCGCATCCCAGGTTACGCTCTCAGCTTCTATAAGATTATCGTTCAAACATTTAACGCCAACTTTAGATTATACTGGGAGTGTAATGGTTACCACTACCGCCTGAGGTGGTTCCTTCAGGGGTTACCCCTGATGAGCCGCATGGCTCTAAACTGGCATTAATATTATTATATTATATCCATTAACTGATGTCATACCCTTGTAACTCCAGCTAACTGTTGCAGTACGACTGGATTTTGATAGTTATATTGTTCTTCTATTTCTAATGAAATTTCCTCCGGGTGAGAAGTACTATAGCTGAAATACAATGCGTCTGAGATATTTACATTAAATTCAGGAACACCACTCGCATTCATCATTTTACCCATTACTAAACATAAATAAAATTTAAGTAATAATTTATTTACGATTGATACATAATAAAAACATAATATGGCTGTGTATATACTTGGGTTAATATGTGTGGTTACATATGTGTTTAGTAATTTTTTACAGCAAAGACGAGAAATGGAACAAATCTTCTGAAAAGGTCTTATAATTGGCTGAATTTATTTTGATTTTATAATCTTAAATTTTTAATCAGTAACAGATAGGCGGAAATCATATGGGGAACGAATTACGAATTTAAAAACCTGTGTTCAGTCTTTAAGAATACAAAGGGCGCATCTTTGCCGCTACGCAACGTCGGCGCTAGGAACCGCTTCGCGGCCACATGGTTGCTGTACTTTATCAGTTCGTTATAATTACTTATGATGTTTTGTTTAACACACACACACACACACAGAAATATATATATATATATATATATATATATATATATATATAATATATTATATATATATATATATATATATATGTGTCATCAATAAATAAAATCGAGACCAATACTAATAATAAAATGAAACTTCGCATTTTTGTGAAATTTTATTAAAAAAAAATCAGCATAATCTAAACACTATATGTGTTTAGATAACTATATGAAGTTATCGTTTTCCATAGAAACGTCTAGGAACAAACATCTCGTACATACATATACATGTAGTTATAAATACTTACCGTAAATAAGTTCTCCTGCTTCGTTACTATTTATTCCTGATATCCAAGGAACTTGATTTATAGGCCTGCTCCAAGGGTACTTTGTTATAAATGCTCTCTTGAAACTTGCTCTTTCCAGAACTGGTAGAAAGGAATTCATTCCATTGTATGGTAACTAAAATTTAAAAACTGATTTAATAATGTATTAAAAAATGGTTTTATTATCTATTTTACGGATGTTAAATATCTACAATTAGGTATTTAAAAAATAATTTTACCTAAGTATTTTAGTATTTTATCCTTTACATTGTAGGAATCTTACAAAATTGTATCTATTTTATTATGTTTCTTAGAAAATTTGAGATATATATATATATATATAATATATATATATATATAATTTATATATATTATATGTATATTTTTTTGTATTACTTGATTGCAAAGGCTTGATTTTTAACTTTTCCTCACCTTCTTATACTGAAGGTATATAGAGGAAAGTATTGGTTTCAACCAAAAAATTTTAACCCGAGATTTCACTTGAATTATCCATTTTAGGGTTTTTTAGGACCAATCTGAACCGATTTCAGCTTGATGTCTGTCTGTGTGTGTGTCTATGTCACGCATAACTCCCACTGTGTTTATGCTAGATAGTTGAAAACTTGGTACCAAAATCAAGTCTTTGGGTCTAGTTGTGCTGCCGGAATATCAAATTTTATATCACCCATTAACCCTATTTGTTTTTGTTTATTTCTTTTCCCGTTTTTTGTTTAAAAAACTCAACCCAAAATAGTTTTTATATTGATCTTCAAGCTATATTATATTGTTTGACTTCTTAACTTACTGCAAAGGTTTGTGTTCCATTTACAAGTTCTTGGGCTGTTTTTGACTTTAAACAGTCAGCTACTTGATGAGCTGGTTCTAGAATATTATCAGGGATCTCATTATCATTACATCCAACATTGCTTGCAAGAAGTCTCAATCTATCTCTTGACCACTCTTTCGGGACAACTCCCCAAGTACTACATGCTGTCCCACTCTCGGATATTGCTGCTCGGAACAATCCTGGAACAAATTTTACCCAAGTC
>JACMZG010000008.1:77216588-77240088 GCA_018340805.1 Microvelia longipes | reverse complement strand
GTCCTCCCGAAGGTTTTGATTTTTGTACCAAGTTTGGTTAAAAAATATTTATAATCGTTCGAAAACTAGAGTGTACAGTGTTTACAAGAAAGTGTCGTAGAAACATATATATATATTATATATATATTATATATATATATATATATATATATATATATATATTATATTATATATATTATAAATATAATATAATAAGTAAAAGTCTCGCGAAAAATTTCGTTCATTAGGGGCCTCTGAAACGGAATTGTGTCCGTGGTCCGAGTTCGAATCCGCCATGACCCTATTCCCATTAGCGAATTTCCAAAGGAATTCCGCTTAAAAGGGGCTCGCTTCGGCTCGCTAGATGTTTATATTTATAAACAATTCCAGAGTTAAAAAAAGCTCCGCTTCGCTCGCTTAGATTTTTAATTTTAACAATTCAGAGTATAAAAAAAAGGCTATTATTACCAGTTGAATAATAGCATAACTACACACGATTATAAGCGAATTTTCCAAATGTATTAGTCCAATTAAAAAATATTGCTCGGTGGTCCGCATGGCTTATAACTTGATAGCCCAATTATCATTATGATTGTAATCTTAACTCATTTTTTTTAAAGGAAATACACTTAATTATCATCTTGTAAGTTAATTAAGTGCACTAAAATTAGTAGTGCCACATCGATTATTTGCACTAGTTTAATGGCTCAGTCAGTGTTTTAACTTTAAGGTTTTAGCGGCATTTCCAAAAAAAAAAATACAGAAAAAAAAAACCAAATTTTCATTCAACTTACAGCTAAAACTTACTTCCCACTTAATAGTTATTTATGCCATCCGGCTGAGAATGTCTTAGTCTTGGCAATTTGTCCGACTCGCTTCGCTCGTCGGGTAAATCTATTGCCGTGGCATAAAGGACACAACTTCGATTTATAACATTTCAGATATAAAAAAGGCTCGCTTCGCTCGCTAGAATGCTTATATTTATTATATTAACATAGTTAAAAAAGGCTCGCTTTTCTCGCTAGAATTGCTAATATTTATAATAATTCAAAAAGTTAAAAAAAGGCTTCGATTCGCTCGCTTAGATTGTTATATTTATAATAATACAAAGTTTAAAAATAAGGCTCACTTTCGACTTCGCTAGTGCGGGTTATTATATTTATAATAATACATAAAAAAAGGCTCGCTTCGCTCGCTAGATTGCTATATTTACAATAATACATAGAAAACAAGGCTCGCTTCGCTCGCTAATCCGCCATTTTCCAGACTCGGGTTCGCCTTGTCAGTCAAATGGGTTAATTAACAGCCTCGGCTTGCGCCTAAGCTGAAAATTTCCATAGCCTCCTCGTCTTCGGCTCGGGGGCTAATTTATAAAATTTGTCTGCAAAATTCCATTTTGCTGCCTAGTAGCATAATATACTGTTAACTATTCCTTGCGTTGCAAGTCCTATAAAGTTTTATATAAATCTTTAACTCTTTCTGTAAAATCTTTTTTAATCGAAAGGAAGAGTAAATATCAGCATTGCGTATAGACCAAGGATCTAGACTAAGAGAATGACGCATTAAAGAACTTTTCTGACCCCATGGACGTTGTTGTGAGATGGAGAAATACCAGCAAACTTACCCTCCTAGGATTATAGCAAATTATGGCGTGAAACGCAGATTATCTAATCCAGGTTAGATCTAATTTGATTTCCAAATTATGAGGACGAGCGAATTGAGTCCGAATTTGCGAAGATATTAGTGTTTGCAAATTCGATATGGTAACGGAAAGTTTCGAGGGACCCAACACCCGTTTTTTTAATGAACAGCTAACAGCTAATAAGTCAATAAACATTGATTTATTTTAAATTAATAAATCGTGTTTAAGTAACTTAAAACAATAACTTATCTAATTGAACCGATTACTTGATTTATCAGGAAGTCGGTTATTCTTTTATATAATGCTAGTTCATCGAAATACATTTTTCAATTTTCAGTCAGGAGATATTATCTTCAGTAATAGCCAATATAGCTCCACCTCAGATAATTTTCCTGCTGTCGTCGGTTCAAAATTAAAAGAAAATTTTCTATAGTTTCGTTGTACGATTTAGTGTCTACTATTTGTAAAATTTTGCTCCAAGGAAATTTAAGAAAAATGATAAGGCGTGGTGGTTATTTATGTTTATTTATTGTGAAACGCTAGCTTTCTTGCTTATGTTTTAGGACCATTCTTTATTAACAGAGCAGTGGCATTTCGAGTATATTCATCCCATATCTCAAACAAGACTATGCTCATCCGTTCTAAAATCAACACTGTCATTATTACTTTTTCTCCCTGCTACCGTTGGTATAAGGAAAAGTACTGTGTTTACCCTAAAAATCCAACATCGACGTAATATCATAATTATCCGTTTCAGGCACTTTTATGGCGTTCTGAGTGACATTCATCGTGCTGTCTTGTGTACCTGGCCACACAGCTGTTGTGTTGTCTGTAAAACGCATAACTCCCGCTGTGTTTATATTAGGGAGTTGAAACTTAACACAAAAATATTGTCTACTTAGTTGTGCTGCACGGGAGATAATATTTTTCAGACTATGAGAACCTATTTTACTAAGTCATCAAAATCGAAAACTTGTTTAATAGTGTTGAAATTTGACACAAATGTTTATCTATACGTATACGTAGTTAATCATTCAAAAAATAATATTTTGATATTAGTCACCGTTTTGAAAATATTTACAATTGAATTAACTTCGACGACCTATATAACATTTATACCTTTAAAGTTTGACATATAAAATCAACATAAAAAACTAGTAAGCAACATTTAAAAGCAATTTAATTTTTACTTTGTCAGTTATTTATTGGTTATATATGTATACTTTGTTAAAGAGTTATTAGTCAATACTTAAAATAATGCGAAAAGGTTTGTTTACACTTGTCAAATATATATATTTTTTTCTAAAAATAAGTCAAAGTAATAAGAACACTTATTGTGTTGTCAATTAATTGAAACATAATTGCTATTAATAATTTAAAAGGTCGCATTTAATAAAAACTATACTACCTAGTATGGCCACTGGTATATTTTTAAGGCTTCTACCTAAAGTTAAAACACGTTAGAAATCCGGTTACTTTATAATTCTGAGTCCGAAGTCTTAACATTTGAGACTTCGGAAGATTAAAAGTTACCTTAATGACAGGAAACCCAATAGGTGGTGCTCTACGTATGCTCTTGTTAAACGTAAAGACAAGGAGTAAACGCTTACAGTAAAAACAGTAAAAAATATACATTTCACAGTTAGAAAGGACATAATTGAAGGATCAGCTTCTTCGATACTTGCTGTTGAATATTCAACAGGAATATTCATACAACAGGATATTCATATGAATATCCTTCATCAGATTCGGCTTAGCGCCATCATCAGCAGGTGGAGCAACAGTCGAGTTCTCATCTAGTAAAGTTATTCACTTCAAGTTGTCCTGCCTGTTGACGATGGGGGTTAAGCCGTAACCTGTCCACGGATATTCATATCCAATCGCGAGAATCGATAATAGCTGATTCTTCAATTGCTTCTTTAACTTGTAGTAAATATTGCTTATTTAATTTTAAAGGGGTCATTTTATGTTTCAGAGAGGGCAAATCTTTTCTATTTTTCTCCTCAACCTGAATCCTTTTCCTCCAAAAGGAATCAATTTAGAATTATCCGGTATACCTAATTTTTTGTACCCTTATGATGGAGCAAACACATGCTGGAGCTTTGTAATGAAAATTCTGTATGTTTCAATTATTTGGTCGAATTGATTTTTTTTACATTCATACTGGAAGATAAGCTATCTCTTATATCGACATTATTGTTTCCGTTTTTGTTTTGATTTATTGGATTGAAGCTTTATAAAGTGGAGGGAAAAATCGGTTAGAGCTCGGTAGAGTAGATCTGAGGGAGGTGTTTGAGGTAGTAGGAGGAGGGGGGGGGGGGGGGGGGAAGCCAGAGCTACCAGGACACGGAGTCAGTTGTATTTTCACTATGATAGATGAAACATGAGCTATAGATTGTCATGTACAAGACATTACGTCGTGGAGAAGGTCTCCTACAATATCGCGTCGTTGGTTCTGCCGCAACTCGACGTCGAAAACGTCGACATAGATTAGCTTGTTTATTAGTAATTAGCACTGCTGTTGGCGCTGTAACTGTCGCGGCTGCTGTTATAGTTCCAGTAGTGCTGACTGCTAACTTAGTAGCATTGCCGACTAGGTTGCAAACACTAGCAGTGTCTACTAAGCATGGTCTGACAAGATACATAGCAGTATTACCTCTAAGAGAAGCCAAATATAAACTGTTACAGAAACACTATACTAATAATGAAACTGACTGGAAAGCAACTCATATCATTTGGAAGGTAATTTATTTCTCAATTTAGTTTTGTACATATTAAAACCTTTATTCTTTACTCATTATAATTATTGATTTTTTTAGTGAATTTTCTTTAAAAAAATTGCTCATGAAGTAGAATTGGGACCAAAATCCGTTTCTGAAGTCCCTGATAACGAGAAAAAGGTTGTGCGAGATTAGGGTTTTAACGACATTATTATCCTGGTTAGCTAAGTCAGTTAATTTTTCAAAAATTTTTCATTAGTTTTAGAGCTTATAATTTATTGGCGGGAAAAAAGCATTACTTTTATTCTTTATGCGCTAAAGTGAATAAAAGCAGTTTGAAGTCGATATGACCACTTAAAAATGACCTGAAACCCTACCAAACGAACTGCGATACGCAAAAATCTCGAGAAAGGTGTCTTTTTCTATGTTTATTGGAGGGGGGGGGCTAAATTAAATGAAACCAGTCTAGAGTTTATACGAGCCCAAAGAACTCAATGCAAGAAATTTGTATCGTTTTATTTGGTCAGTATAAGTTAGTAGGTATAACATAATTTGGTCCCAAAGGGCCGCATGCCGGGCTCCACTATTCATTTTTAGTTTTCCTTATTACTACCCTAGTAGGCCAAGAGCCCAGGAGAGTTTTGTTAATAAAAGTGTAATGGCTGGAACCGGTCTCAATTTTTCGTAAATATCTTCCTGACAAGGATCTGCAATTTCTGCCGACTCGTATCGGATGGGTGTCCCAGGCAGAACGCACTTTGCCTGTCAAATTTACCACCGAAGTTAATAAAAGTGTAATGGCTGGAAACGTTTATTTTTCGTAAATACCTTCTTGAACAAGGATCTGCATTCTGCCGACTCGTATCGGATGGGTGTCCCCAGGCAGAGCCTTTGACCCCTAAAGTGCGTTCTGTCTGTTCAGGAAGGTATTTACGAAAAATTGAGACTGGTTCCTGCCATTACACTTTTTATTAACAAAACACCCCTGGGCTCTTGGTCTATAGGTATATATAGGAAAAGTATTATGTTTGCAAAAAAATCCAACACCGGGATTATCCGTTTCTGATGTTTTTAAAGAGGTCTGCACGTGTAGTGTGTGAATGGAATCTGTGTGTACGTTTGAGTTTGTTATCATCTTAGCTCCTAGTGTATTTACGCCTAGCCAAATACACACATATATCATACGCTAGCTAGCAAATACACTATCATTTACGCTAGCAAAATACACTATTTACGCTTTACACTTCATTTACGCTAGCAAATACACTATTATTTACGCTACCAAATACACTATCATTTACGCTAGCAAATACACTATTATTTACGCAAATACACTATCATTTACGCTAGCAAATACACTATCATTTACGCTAGCAAATACACTATTCATTTACGCTAGCTAGCAAATACACTATCATTTACGCTAGCAAATACACTATCATTTACGCTAGCAAATACACTACATTTACGCTAGCAAAACACTATCATTTACGCTACCAAAACACTATCATTTACGCTAGCAAATACACTATCATTTACGCTAGCAAATACACTATCATTTACGCTAGCATTAGCTAGCAAATACAAATTTACGCTACAAAATACACTATCATTTACGCTACAAAACACTATCATTTACGCTAGCAAATACACTATTATTACGCAAATACACTATCATTTACGCTAGCAAATACACTATTATTTACGCTACCAAATACACTATCATTTACGCTAGCAAATACACTACCAAATACACTATCATTTACGCTAGCAAATACACTATCATTTACGCTAGCAAATACACTATCATTTACGCTAGCAAATACACTATCATTTACGCTAGCAAATACACTATCATTTACGCTAGCAAATACACTATCATTTACGCTAGCAAATACACTATCATTTACGCTAGCAAATACACTATCATTTACGCTAGCAAATACACTATCATTTACGCTAGCAAATACATACGCTAGCAAATACACTATCATTTACGCTAGCAAATACACTATCATTTACGCTAGCAATAGCTAGCAAATACACTATCATTTACGCTAGCAAATACACTATCATTTACGCTAGCAAATACACTATCACGCTATAGCTAGCAATATCACTTAGCTACGCTAGTGTAGGGTGTAGTTGTGCTATTCAGACAATGTTTTTTATGACATCATTAACCCGCTACAATGACTCAAAATTTTAAAAATTCACTCATTCATTAATTCAATAATTCTACGGTATTTTCTTTGGAATGCGTGTTTCCGTGTTTAACAATTTATTTCTTGCTTAAGGGGATCCTTAAGCAATATATATATATATATATATATATATATATATATATATATATATATATGACCATTTATCAAGCACTACTTTAACTCATTTTTCTGTATATTTTAAAGGAAGTACGCATTTCCTTTAAATACTAACATTGCACTGTCTATTTCACCCAATTGTACTGTTTACAGAACAGTTTATCTACATATTGTTATTCTGTAGTGCAATACTTTGTTATATATTTTTGCTTATTCAGACATAAATACATGTATTTGAAATTACTTTCAATACTTAGTGATATTCGGAAATCAGGGTAGTATTTGATGCAAGTTGAATCCATCTGTAGGTATAATTTGAACAGCACATACTTAATTAGACAAAAAAACTATTAATGTCTTTAATTATCACCGCTATGTTTAGACAGATCAATTTAAAAAAGTTTGATAGCGTGTGAATATTGCTTATTGATTAACTATATATATATATATAATATATATATATATATATATATATATTATATATATATATATATATATATATATATATATATATACATATATATATATATATATATATATTATATATAATATATATATATATATATATATATATATATATATTGTGTGTGTATAATCTATATCATAATATAATCTGTATTAACCATGATGGTATATTGATCAATGAATATTATTTGTATACAACCACTAAATTTATCTTTTTCGCCTACTAAAATAAGGTATATATATCATTAAATTTTATAGCATGAATTTATGCCTCAAAATCGAAATAATCATCAAAGTTATGGCAATTATAAATAATATACTCTTAAAAATCATTAGCTTTTATTAAAGTTAGACGGCCTTACGAAAATCATCTGGTTTTGAATGTTTTATTTGGAAATGTCTTAATTTTAATAGTTTTGGTAGTATAGCCCAAAGGACTAAGCAGAATTTTATGAAATTCCTATAAGATGAATTATAGAGTATTTGCACAATTTTAGCATTATCTTTCAGTACGTTTTATAAAAGAACACCCTGTAAAATATTAGAATGAAATACTATAGTCTCGATGATTCAGCAAAAAACGAAAAATATATTTAAATATGTTCTTTTGGCGGGAAAACAGCCTCGACTGTGAGTGACGTCAGACGTATGAATACCGCCGTATAGTACCTAAGTTTAGATACCAAATTCTAAAAATTTAAGGATACTTAAAAACAAGAGGCTCTTGTTTTTAGGTATCCCTCTAGGTATCGGCCTTCTTCGGCTCTTCGCTGCTACATGGTTGTGATCCTGTATTAGTTGAAAACTTTGATTTACTTATATAAAGTTTTTTTATATATATATCAGAATAAATCAGGTAAAATTTGGACTAAATTAATACTCGTATTTTTCGTTAAATTTAAAAATTTAACAATAGTTCTGATTTTATTGATTGACATATATAATTTTATCCAAACAAAAACCATTTCAGTTAATTACAGTTTTTGACTAGAACGTTTGGAAAAAGCAATTAATACGATAAACTCCTACAGGACAACAATCATGCAGCCTGGAACGTCTACGTTGCGGCCTTTTATCCACGAAGCTGAATAAAAGGAAGGCACGGGTGTTGCGTAAAGGCATTTTATATTAAATTTGAACTGAAGTTTTCTTTTAATAGGTGGATGTTTAGATTTACTCTCCGAAACATATTGAGTTTAGATGACGTAAAATTTGTAAACCCATCACTCTAAAGATTAAAGGTTCATTGGTAAATTAAAGTGATTAGCATAATAATACCTGGGTAGAGTACACTTTAAGTGAGTTAGAGCTTTTAGTAGTCAGTGCAAGTGTAGCTGTGTGAACGCAGTCTACACTAAGTGTAGCTGTGTGAACGCAGTCTACACTAAGTGTAGCTGTGTGAATGCGGTCTACACTAAGTGTATTGGTTTTAGATAATAGCAAAGTTATTTCGCTTTGTTTTATAGACACAATGCTCCGCAGGGATGTTATGTTAAACCAAACGTAAATTTCATGTTTCATTTCATCTCTATAGCTTCTCTTTTGCTCCCCCCCCCCTTTGTCTCTTTTATAAACATTTAAAAACTTCCTTTTGTCGTTCCCATGTAAATACACGCGATCAAACGTATTTGTTCATTAAATTTGTGCCAGTATTCCTGTTGTATGTTATATTTATTACAATAAAAAGTTTTGTTAGTATACACCTTTTCGATCGTATATAATCACAACTACGTGTGAGTGTGTGTGTAAATTTTCATGGTAAGTTCTATGTTTAAGTAATTTTAAAATGTGCGCTTATACTTTTTGTGGACTTTTCGTGATATTGTGTAAACATGAAAAAAATTTAGGATTGAATTCATCCCCTTGCAAAAAAGTATCTTTACTTCAAACGGGATTTTAAAAACATTTTTTGTTTTGTTTAGTAATACATATTCATGAAACAGTAAAAGAGTGTAAAATCTAGCTTTCAACATATAAAATAGGTTTGTTTTGGTCCACTACAACACTATAAAAAATTGGTTGGTCCACTTACACCCACTTATATCTTTACTAACTGTCGCATTTTCAGAACTGCGAAGAACGTTGAGTTCTATTCCAGTAAAGGATTCTATTTTACTATTCTAACTAATGTAGCCGCTTAAAGCGAGTTGCTTTAGAGTTACAATTAGGTAGTTAAGGCACATTTTTCAAGACACAACCGGTAAAAGATAGATACATAGATACATAGTAAAAGGTGAAAATGCTATTTAAGCATCAGTTAGCTTAACTCTACAGTGAGTCCACAAAGAGTTCTAAATGCTAAGATGACAAAAAGCAGTAAAGATCAATAACATAGTATAGGTCAGATGCATGAACTCACCTAAAATGGCAGAAAGCTGTAATGATCAATAGCATAGTACAGGTCAGATGCATGACCTCACCTTAGATGGCAGAAAGCTTTAATACTCAATAGCATAGTACAGGTCAGATGCATAAACTCATCTGAAATGGCAGAAAGCTTTAATACTCAATAGCATAGTACAGGTCAGATGCATGAACTCATCTGAAATTGAAGAAAGGTGTAATGCTCAATAGCATAGTACAGGTCAGATGCATGAACTCATCTAAAATGGCAGAATGGTGTAATGCTCAATGGCATAGTACAGATCAGTTACTTAAAATCATTTGTGAATAATGCCTACAATCCTATAACCTGCACAGTGCAGGTTAGATAGATATATTTACACTAGAGTTCTAAATCCTGCTTTCTTGAGGTTTAAGTGAGGCAGAAAACCCAAGAAGCTATTTTGGGTACCTCTTGATCGCTACCTATGTCTCACTGCTGCGACTTAGGCCCACGACCTTGTTACGTGTCCTTACATTAATTGGAGTTGGTAAAAAGCAGCGTTGAGAAGTAATGCTGCATGTTCAAACAAGTGGTTCTCATCTTTTCCCTATAATCAATTATCTGCTTAAATAAGCCAATGAATCAGGCATGTGCTGTGACACACTGCAAAGTTATCCTCAAACCTTATAGGCTCATTATTTTGGAAATTCGCTGATATGTAATATGTAATTGCTGATAAAAGAATCGATTTTTGGACTGTGCAATTGCTAAAGAGTAATTAACAAAAGATTAATCTTCGACTACAGTCTACGAGATTTAGATCCTTTGTCCCAAGCTTGAATTTTATTATATTATTTGTCTGTTCCCATGGGCGTAGCAAGGAGGGGGGAGGGGTCCCGGCCCCCCCCCCATAGTCGAACAGGGTTGTTGCAAAAATTATATAAAAACTATGGTCCAGGCAAGGAAAAACATTTTTTTAAATAACTTTAGAAAATCAATTTAAATTTTAGTTGTATAAAAATATTTGAATAATTTTAGAATTTTTATTTATAATAATTTAGAGCTTAAAGGTAACTTTTGTCTTAAATTTTTTTTATTAGTTCGACGTATTCACTTTGTGGTGATATTATTAGTAAAATAAAAACTAAAATGTCCACCATATTTAGTTTATTCTTTAAGTCTATTTGAATAAAACTAGTTTGAATTTGTACTTCAAGTGCTTTTTTAAAACAAAACATAAACCTTTTTTCATTATTTGCTATACATACATACATATATACCAACACACTCACAAATATATTATATATATATATATATATATAATATATATATATATATATATATATATATATATATATATATGATGGGCCCACCTAAAGGCAACCCTGGCTGCCTATTTTGTTTCCCTTACTATATTTTAGATTAAATAGTCAATTTAACTGTCACGGATCAAATTAGCAATAGTAAGTAAGTAAGCCTTTTTATGCCATTTTGGCAATTCGGCATTTGCCGAGGCGTCCATCTGGATTCCCTGAGTATAAAAAAAAAAAAAAAAAAAAAAGTCTGAAATTAGCAATAACAAACCTTTTTTACATAGGTACTTACAAGCTTTTTTATTTTTGGTTCTCGGATGTTATGTTTAGTTAAAAATGGTTAATTTAGTTTGAGGTGGATACATGTGTTTATTGAACATGATTATTGATCACTCAAAATAAATATAAAAACACTGTTCTTTTCTTATACACCAAAATCGAACAAAAAACTTTTGGGGAAAAGAAATAGAAAGACCTGCCCTTTCTTAATTACTTCATTATTTCTAATAATTAGTTTTTTTAGTCAAATAATATCTTAACCTCAGTTCTTAAACTACCCGCAGAGCGCACCTTTTTTTAATGTCCATTAATATGAAATAGCAAATAAGCTTAGTTCCATATTTGGCAGCTTAATATATTTTAATCGCACGAATATTATTTATCTAAATAAATGGTACTAAAATTCCTTTTAATGGGTTTAAGAAAACACAAAGCCCTGTATAAATCTCTTTAAATAAACTACGATTGCAGCGTTTGAGGGATTTTCTTTATATTAATCTTACGAGGGGCATCTTCTTTCTCACTTTCTCTCACTCCCTCTACCTCAATTTATATAAAGTATTCATGTTTTATTCATAGGTATGAAATGAACCCGGGTTTATCCGGAGCCTCTCCTCAACCTCTCAACTTTCCCTTACCATATGTAAACCCTTAACGCTTTTCGTGAACTGGCATTAATTACTACCCTCTAAATCCTTGAGGATCCTCTTTAGATGGAAAACATCTTTGAAAAACCACTTATTAAGTAAAAAAAAACATTTTTTGTTTAAATTTTATTTTTTCCTTCTTTTCTTTTAAAGCGTAGTTATAATATTGCGACACGAGTGTGTTATGCATGATTTTACATGCGAGCATCTTAATTGCTCCTCTTACTTTGAACTTATCAGACTCATTCGTCACTAATTGATCTTTTAACGAAGTTTATGAAGTTTTTAGGATGACAGAAGTTGAGGGGGTGATCGACTTTGAATGGCTTCCTGACACCAAAAATATTAAATTGCGTATACTCACGATAAATCACGGTAAAAGACCCGCTTTGTTTGCTAGATTGCGTATAGTTATAATAATACATAATAAAATAGGCTCGCTTTTAAAAATAATAATAATTTTTTAATCCAACTCACTTGCACTCGTTAGAAATAGCTCAAAAATCAGTCATCAAAACCATCCTTAAGAAACCAAGACTATATTCTACTGATCAACTTTTCAAAGATTTCCCTGTTCTCACAATCAAACAGTTATTTACAAAAAAGGTTCTATTAAAATACTTTAATCAACCGAAAGAGTATATTAATCACAATCACAGCACTAGAAACAAAACTAATAGAAAAGTAAAAAGTTTAAAATGTAGAACATCAATGATGCAACGACATGCTGCTACTAGAGGTCCAATTTTATTTAATATGCTACCAGATGAGATAAAAACTAACCTGTATTTTAAAGATTTTAAAAAAGAAATAATCCTGTGGTTAAAACCACCTCCAAATTAACCTATTTCTTCTTTTTTCTTTTTTCTAACCTTAGATTAAATAATATTCTTTTTATTATATTTATTTATTATTTTGTACTAACTTTTTAATTAATAAATTCTCTTCCTTAAATTTAAGAAATCTTATTTTAATTTTTTTTTTAAAAAAACTAACCAAGTCGTATAAAAATACTAATTAAGTAAACATAATTTAAGAAAACTACTAACAGAAACTAAACTATTTATAAGAAACTATTAATAAGGAAAAAGAAACTTTTAACAAGAAGACTAAAGCCGCGCACAAGCTCATGCTTTTGCGGCTTAAAGTTTATTTTTTCTCTTAAAGAGTTTGATAGTTGCTCTATTATAAAATTATTTTGTAACATATTGTATTCTCGAATCTAATTTTGTATTTATAATAAATAAACATTTTATTATTATTATTATTATTATTATAATAAAACCCAGAAAAATATTGCGATTAGATTGAGGTTTAGCACGCATGTAGCCATGTGCAAGACTAACGTATGTGCTTAGTTTCATTTCATTATCATCATTAATTGTTTTGTATTATATGAATAGTGTACGCTTTTAAAAAATTGTAAAAATTAGAAATTAATCCTATTAATAAACTGCGTAGGCTTCCGCGGTCTTCATCTACATTGACGCGGTCACCACCGGAAGACCTAAATCTTTAATCCTATTAAGTTGATATTTAGTACAAGTATAACTTTAGGTAATAAATAAGTACCCCAAGTTTCGTTCCCATACGACAAGTATATCTATGATTTTTGTTGGATCATAAAATAATGGTGCTTTGAGCGTGGTAAGCGATTGGATGGGTGACTGCTGGGAATGATGTATTTACTATCTGAGGGCTAGCGAAGCGAGTCTTAAGACGAGTTTCGGTTTAAATTTAACAGTATAAGTAGCATATAAGTATAGTATAAGTAGTATAAATTTGGCAAATTGTATATTCTAAGGACCAACGAAGCGAGTATGAAGTAGGGAAAACGAGCAAAGCGAATCCGATGTGATGAGGAAAAGTTTCGAGGTACCCCGTACCCGATTTTATACATGAGGAAGACCTGACCTGATATGTTCCTCCTCCTCTATGTAAGTTCTTTGGCCTTGTGTTTGTTTTATTGGTGATATAATAAAAAGATAGGGTGTAGCTTTTTCAGCGGCAGTGGCTTTTTTTGTAAGCAATTCCTGGCTTGCTGCAACATCCAATACCTTCCCTCCCCCTGGGGAGGGGGGGGGGGTATTCAGAACACTCGTACTTGTTGAAAACTTGATAATATTTTGTTTGTATCGCGATTAAATTGCCACTGACATGAAACTCGATATAACATGATAAACCTAATACGATCCCTATCCGTATCGCTTACATCTTATCTTTTACACCAGTAATTTTATTTTATGTAAGAAAATATACATTTTTATTACAATTTGATGTCTTTTGATATTACGATATAAAATTGGATGTCGTTTTAGGAAACGATGCCGTTGTCAGAAAGTCGTTTGGAGTAGAGATAAAAAATGTTTTGGATATACAAATAATTGTATTCAACAATATCATTTTAAGAAGAAATAAAACTAAACATGTTTTCGTCTCTCTACTCATTATAATTACTAATAACAAAGCCGACTTTCAACCGTTAACGGTCATCATCTGTGCCTACATAAAAAACAAAATAAATACAAGAAAAAATAAAATATATAAAACAAAAGTTACAAAACATAAAACAAAAGTTAAAAATTAAAACAAAACCTACCGGTGATTATTAAAAAAAAGCATAAAATATCATTTTATGCTAAAGATTAGATTTTTCTTGGCTTGGTTCGAATGTTGCTCAGCAACATATATTAATTTCATTATAATCAATAAACTTGTAAATAAATAATATAACTTAACTTGAAATTGAATTATAATTTCTGTTTCTTTCCTCCGAATAGTTAAGGTTAAATAATCTTGGAGAAAACCACAAGGGGTACCTCGGAAGTTTTTGTTACTTTATCAGATTTTCTACGTTCATCCTCGCTACTTCGGACAAGCTTCCCTCGTTCTTCGAATACTAAAATGTCTAATTAATAATTTAGTATAACTTTGGACTCGCTTCGTTCGCCCTCAGACAGAAAAGATACGTTTTAATGCCAGCGGAAACCTGCATCAAGGTACTGACCTCGCGAAAGGAACCTCAATATGACATGCATATTTTATCATACACATTAATAAACAATTGAGGGACACTAATAAGATCGATTTTAGTATCAAATTTTGCTTAAATTCGAATTTTGTCGTGCTTCATAAAAACGTGCAAACTCTCGAACATACAAATATACACCTGCGAATTGCGAATTCCACAGGAATTCGCAGGAAGTTGAAGGAAAATAAAGAAAGTTGGATTTCTTCATATCACTGATAAAGGACGGACTTTACATATGTAGAAGGATGGACTTACATATCAAAGTCAAGCAAAGATATGATTAATTAATATATTGTAAACAAATCACTTATTTTTACTAATAAATTTAAAAATTCGCTTATATCGTGGCAGTATGCCACTTATATATAAACCAATAACATGACTGATAAAGTACAACAACCATGTCGCGGCGAAGCGGCCTCCTGCGCCGACGCCACGTAGTGGCCGAGGAGCAAAGCGACGAGAACGCGGAGCAGCAAAGGGGCCGAAGGCCTCTTTGTATATCTTTGATACTCTCGAGTTCAGGAAAACATGAATAGTTGAGAAAATAACTGCTAGAATCTGCTTTATTATCGTCATTATGAAGGGTTCGACATGATGCCATGTCCCAGTTTGTTTTGTTAGGACTAACTCATTAGAGTGCCGACTGAGTCTGAATTCACTCTGCCTTTCACCTAATATTCGGAAGAAGTGTTTAACTGAGGCAAGGGATTCCCTCTTATCGTTATTATGAGGTTAAAGCCAATATCTACTTCATACACCTTGGGATTAGCTTCACCCATACACATTAGGTTGAAATCAATGTCTACTACATATACCTTAGGATTGGCTTCTACCATACACATTAGTTTGAAGTCAATGTCTACTACCTCTTCTACTACACATTACCTGGATGGCTTCTACCACATTAGTTTGAAGTCATGTCTACTACATATACCTTACTTCTATACACATTAGTTGAAGTCAATGTCTACTACATATACCTTAGGATTGGCTTCTACCATACACATTAGTTTGAAGTCAATGTCTACTACATATACCTTAGGATTGGCTTCTACCAATCACATTAGTTTGAAGTCAATGTCTACTACATATACCTTAGGATTGGCACATCAATACCCTTAGGATTGGCTTCTACATACACATTAGGTTGAAGTCAATGTCTACTACATATACCTTAGGATTGGCCTCTACCATACATATTAGTTTGAAGTCAATGTCTACTCCATTCACCTTGGGTTGAAGCAAAATTAAACCTGGAAGCGTATAAATAAAAATCTAAGCTTTACACTATAGTTCAAAATCATTGAACATTAACACAACTTAAATTGGTGCAATAAAAAGTCAACAATTAGTCCCTTTCTTGTAATATAATGATTTTAGGTACGATATGAAAACTTTTCACATTTTAAAAGGTAAAATCAGTGTAATAGATTTACGATAGAATTTTCCACAATATTCGATTCAGTGGTTTTATACTAATGACTTAAAAGAGCTTGTTTATGGTGTCAAAATAAGCAGCACTTTGTGTTGAGCTTCAAACAAGGGGTATAGCCACAAATTTGATACCCTAGGACCCTTCTGGAATCGAGGCAAGGAGGTTAATAGAGTTTGCAGTCTAGAAAGCTATCAACTATATCTTTAAGGGGTTATCTTCTTAACAAGGTTTTCACGGTAAAGATTCCCCAACCAAATCCTCTACTTCTCAATTTTCTATTACAAACTTTTCTAGATCAATTTCCATTAAGGGAAATGAGAGAGGTTTTGCAACATTTACATTATCAAGGAGATACATCTTTATTTTATACAAAGATTGCCTGTTTGTCGAATTTAATTATAGTACGATACATTGCTAAAATCAGTTGACAGCGTGGGAAAATAGTGTTAAGGAACTAATAAGGTTGGCCTGCTTTGAAATTGAGGCCTTGGTTAAACATCAAGAAATAACCTCAATGGCTCCCTCGCATTATTTTCCCGTGCTGTCAACTGATTTTAGCCGTGTGTCGTACTAAAGGTATCTCCAATTATAATAATATAATAATAATAATAATATAATAGCCATATATTTGCATCATAAAAGATTTACATTTCATTTTTTACTTAAATTAGGATTAACATATTTCTTCTATACATGCAGTTCGGCCATAAGCCGTGGCACCTCTACTGAGGTAGGTTGGTAACATGCTATTTACAATTAGTAACAAACACTATACTAATTTATACATCTAGAAAATCATATATTACTGACTATTGATACATTATTATTTATTTATTTATATTTTATTTTATGAATCTATACTATTTTTATATAACCATTAATTTCCATCATCAACAATATCCCTACTAATAATATATTTTTATATCCATAGTATTTATAAAACATTTATTACAATTTCATAATTTTCCATTTAATTTCCTATTACATTTATTTATTCTTTAACTTATTTAGTTAGTTCTTAATTATATATAATTTATTCTAACTAGTAAATACATTATTTTAATTTTCTATATTTTTATAAATAATAATATTATATTTACAATACATTTAAAATAATATAACCTGAGTATAACTATTATACATAAATTAAGGCATACTTGCATAGACAAGTTATACATACATTTACATCTATACTGACACACATACATTCATACTTATAAATAGTTTATCATGCTACTTTTAATATTTACATTGGTAACTTAAAAATTAAGAAAAATTATATATATTCACATACATATACACACATTATTTTTATTATTGATTTAATATAATTATTTTTTAAAATATTTTAAATTTTAAATTCGGTTTTTCTTTAAAAAATATTTATTTATTTAAATTTTATTTTGTTTTATTATTTTTTCTATTTCTTCTGCTAATAATTATTTATTTATTCTATTCTTTGTACAGCCATACATTCTTAAATATTTCTCCCATTCTCATCCATTCCTTTCTATCACTGGCCACTCTTTGCCATGCTTCTTGACCACAAATTCTCCTCATTTCTTCATCCTATCTCATTTTAGGTTTTCCTCGCTTCCTTTGTCTTTCCCTTGGGCACCATCTCCAATTATAAATATAAAAAAAACAATTTATTACCATTCATTAATAAAAAATGTTTTAAAAATTTGTTGGAATTTTCAGGATATTTATATGGGTATCATTATGACGTTCCTCAAACACTTACTAGTTATTTCTCTTATGGGAATCTATTTATGTACCGATTTTCATTGCAATCAGTTTAGCTGTCCGTGCATACGCAACTCATCCAATTCGAATTCCTAATTGAAAACTAATATAATGGATTATTATAATATAAAATTATAATATGGAAAGTTTTTACATCGCACCTAAAATCATTATATTACAAGAAAATTCTGGCGCGGTGGTCCGCATGTCGGGCGAATTTCCTTTGGATGCAAGCTCTCAAACCCAGAGTACCTGGGTTCAAATCCTAGTAGGGACAATAATTTTTTATCGTTTTTTTACCTAATATAAGTTTACAACTAAAAATAATTCTGGCGCGGTGGTCCGCATGTCGGGCGAATTTCATTTAAAAGCGTGTTTCCGTGCTAAACAACCCATTTCTTGCTTATGCAAGAACCATGCCCATTGCGTGGTTCCGGTTCATGCTTTAGAACCTAAGCAGTTACTCAATTGTCAAGCACTGCTCGTAACTCATTTTGTCTGTATTTTCCAAAGGAAATGCGCTAAAACCTTTAAAGATAACTGACTAAGCTTAAATATAAGTAACTAAGCTTTAATCTAGTGCAAATAATAGTGCGTACTTCTAATTTTAGAGGCATAGTTTTGTACAACCAACTGGATAATTATGCGCATTTCCTTTGGAAAATACAGACAAAATGAGTTACGAGCAGTGCTTGACAATTGAGTAACTGCTTAGGTTCTAAAGCATGAACCGGAACCACGCAATGGGCATGGTTCTTGCATAAGCAAGAAATGGGTTGTTTAGCACGGAAACACGCTTTTAAATGAAATTCGCCCGACATGCGGACCACCGCGCCAGAATTATTTTCTAGTTGTAAACTTATATTAAGTAAAAAAAAACGATAAAAAATTATCGACCCTTCCAGGATGTGAACCCAGGTACCCTGAGTTTGAGTGGTCGTATTGACTCCGGACCACTGCCATTCAACTCACAGGCCCAAAAAACATTGAAAACGACACCCTACTCGAAATTTAATTTCAACGACCGTAATGTTGGTTTTCTATATTTTTGTGGTTTTTTCGACTTTTTGGTAACTTAAAGTGGTCGTATCGTCTTCGGACCGGTTTCATTTGCTTCAGCGCCCAAAATTACATAGAAAACGACACCCTACTCAATATTTATTTTTTATCGACCTAAATTTTGGTTTTCGGTAATTTACAATGGTTTTTTCGATTTTATGTCACTTAGAGTAGTCGTATCGACTTCGGACCGGTTTCATTCGATTCAGCGTCTCTCAAAAAACATAAATATTGACCTTTTTCGCGGCAAAAAATATTAACCCTGAATTTTGCCGATTTTTGAAAATTTCGCTGACTCAGCAAACCGGGTTAATGACGTCACAAAAACCTGGTTTTCAATAGGGTTCGTGTCCTCCCGAAGGTTGATTTTTGTACCAAGTTTGGTTTAAAAATATTAATCCGATCGAAAGATAGAGTGTTTACAAGAAAGTGTCTAGAAATACATATATATATATATATATTATATATATATATATATATATATATATATATATATATATATATATATATATATATATATATATACACTTTGCATCTCGGGTGAGGTTAGACTTATATATAATATATATATATATATTATAATATATATATATTATATATATATATATATATATATATAAAGTCTCGCGAAAATTTTTTTTTCGTCATTAGGGACCTCTGAAACGGATTTGTGTCGTGGTCCGAGGTTCGAATTCCGCCATGACGCCTATGCCATTAGCGAATTTTTCCCAAAGGAAATTCGCTAAAAAGACTACTTGTTGACTTTTTTAGCGAAATTCGGCTAATGGAATAGGCGCCATGGCGGAATTCGAACCTCGGACCACGACACAAATCCGTTTCAGAGGTCTCTAATGACGAAAAAATACGTTTCGCGAGACTTTATATATATATATATATATATATATATTATATATATATATATATATATATATATATATATATATATATATATATATATATATTATATATATATATATATATATATAATATATATATATATAATTATATTATATATATATATATATATATATATATATATGTATTTCTAGACACTTTCTTGTAAACACTCTATCTTTCAAACGGATTAATATTTTTTAACCAAACTTGGTACAAAAATCAACCTTCGGGAGGACACGAACCCTATTGAAAACCAGGTTTTTGTGACGTCATCAACTCGGTTTGCTGAGTCAGCGAAATTTTCAAAAAATCGGCAAAATTCAGGGTTAATATTTTTTGCCGCGGAAAAGGTCAATATTTATGTTTTTTGAGACACTGAATCAAATGAAACCAGTCCGAAGTCAATACGACCACTCTAAGTGACCTAAAAATCGAAAAAACCATTGTAAATTACCGAAAACCAAAATTTAGGGCGATAAAAAATAAATTTCGAGTAGGGTGTCGTTTTCTATGTAATTTTAGGCGCTGAATCGAATGAAACCGGTCCGAAGTCGATACGACCATTCTAAGTGACCTAAAAATCGAAAAAACCATTGTAAATTACCAAAAACTAAAAATTACGGTCGTTGAAAATTAAATTTCGAGTAGGGTGTCGTTTTCAATGTTTTTTTAGGCCTCTGGGTTTAATGCCAGGTCCGGAGTCAATACGACCACTCAAACTCAGGGTACCTGGGTTCACATCCTGGAAGGGTCGATAATTTTTATCGTTTTTTTTTTACTTAATATAAGTTTACAACTAGAAAATATTTCTGGCGCGGTGGTCCGCATGTCGGGCGAATTTCCTTTGGATGCGACCACTCAAACCCAGAGTACCTGGGTTCAAATTTTAGTAGGGACAATAATTTTTTATCGTTTTTTACCTAATATAAGTTTACAACTAGAAAATAATTCTGGCGCGGTGGTCCGCATGTAGGGCGAATTTCCTTTGGATGCATGTTTTCGTGCATTTTACATTATATAAGTTTACAACTACTAAATAAATAATTCCGGCGCGGTGGTCCGCTTGTCGGCGAATTTCATTTAACATGCGTTTTCGTGCTAAACAACCATTTCTTGCTTACAAGAACCATGCTCATAGCGTAGTTCCGGTTCATGCTTTAGAACCTAAGCAGTTACTCAATTGTCAAGCACTGCTCGTAATCATTTTGTCTGTATTTTTTAAAGGAAATGCGCTAAACCTTTAAAATAACTGACTAAGCTTAAAAAAGTAACTACGCTTTAAACTAGTGCAAATAATAGTGCGTACTCTAATTTTAGAGGCATAGTTTTGTACAACAACTGGATGATTATGCGATTTCTTTTGAAAATACAGACAAATGAGTTACGAGCAGTGCTTGACAATTGAGTAACTGCTTAGGTTCTAAAGCATGAACCGGAACTACGCTATGAGCATGGTTTTTGATAAGCAAGAAATGGGTTGTTTACACGGAAACACGCATTCTAATGAAATTCGCCCGACAGCGGACCACCGCGCCGGAATTATTTATTTAGTAGTTGTAAACTTATGTAATGTAAAATGCACGAAAACATGCATCCAAAGGAAATTCGCCCGACATGCGGACCACCGCGCCAGAATTATTTTCTAGTTGTAAACTTATATTAGGTAAAAAAAACGATAAAAACTTATTGTCCCTACTAGGATTTGAACCCAGGTACTCTGGGTTTGAGTTGTCGCATCCAAAGGAAATTCGCCCGACATGCGGACCACCGCGCCAGAATTTTATTGTATAACTTTAATTTGCGTTGTTGTTTTATGATTTTAAACTAGTGCATACTAGCTTAGATTTTTAGATATTAAACATCGGCCTCTTTTTATACCACAATTTGTATTCAAACAATTCCAGCAAGATTCTTGGCGCTAACAGCTAACCTCCTAGAAAACTCCTGGAATTTTTAAAGATAATATTCCGTAGGATAAATTCTCATCTAATAACTTAAAAATTCTTTTAATAAATACGAAGTTATAAATTCGTTAGGAGAAAAAGAAAAAAAAATGCTTAAAGCGAATCAGTCTGTGCATCTTTTAGCAATAACTATTTCTTGTAGGGAATTGCGTCTGTAAAATCTATCTCAGTGCGAAGGAATCAGAATATTTGTATACTTATCTGGGGGCACGGCATTACCCCCGCCAAGTCTAGCGGTCACTGGTGTACCATCCTTTACAGGAAGCGTCTCGAGGCTATTTTCACCCCCTCGTATCTTTTTATTAAGGACATTAAAAAATGTAATTTTTATATTAACTAAAAGATCTTGTTCAGTTAACCCATTCTACCGAATTTCATATCTTTAACATTCACAGGTATTGAGATATAATGGCTCAAAGTTAGCCAGTTTTGACACTCACTCATCAAAATTCTATGGCACTTCCAGCAATCGTAGACACTTGCAATTTGGTAAATAAAAAATGTTGATGTGAAAATCAATGAAAAATTGTCAAAATCGTAACATTTTCAATTCCTTATACCTAATAATTCTACCCAAGTTAAAAGGTAATACTAACCTCAATTTTACGTATAAACAAACATTTTGACAACTAGCGCTACCTAGTAGTGCACACTGAAACTAAGAATATAGAGAGTTTTGACAGAAAATTAAATTAAGAAATTAAATCCCAACAAAAACACATGCGTGTAAAAAAAAAGCCAAGTCTAGAGTAAAAAGTTGTGAGATCATTAAATAAGCCAAGTCGTATGTCCCCAATAATGCTTCTAAATGTATGAGATCTTGGCGGTTTTACTTTGTGACTTGGCCTTTACGCAACACACATAGAAATGCATAATAAGTTTATTAAATTGGCTGAACCTATTATTATAGTGTAAGCTGCGTAATGGCCAAGTCACAAAGTTAAACCTCATACTCATACAAGCATTATTGGGAACCTATGACTTGGCTTATTCGATGATCTCACACCTTTTTACGCTAAACTAGGGTCTTTTTTAAACGCTTGTGTTTCCGTAATGTTATCATTTATTTATGTTTTCATAGATAATTTTAGCCATCATTGACAAAAATGATCGAAATGATATAAAAGTTTCGGTAGAAAAGTTATTTATAGTATCCACGCGATGTATTCTGAACACGTCCATATCATCCCGTTGTAAGGAAAAGTTTGTAGTTTCGATGCTGTATCAGGACATACGTGATTTAGAAACCACTAGTGTCCAATATATTTGTCTCACGATAAAATATGAGCCATATACATTACTTAGTGTTTGGAATACATCCCACTTAAAGTTTTTATTTCGTGTAAAAGTTTTCAAAAATCTTTAATATCGAAATTTTAACAATAATTGGTTTCCTAAATTTAATTGTGTATTCATCGAATGTAGAATACACAATTAAATACATGGATTGAATTGAAATAATATTCTTTTTTATTTATTCAAGAACGTTATTTTAATATCCCCCAACATTTCTTAATAACTCAGGTTGGTTCTCTATTTGATCTTTTGGAAACTGGAAAACATTTTTACTTTTCCTCATTTATACTGTAGGTATATAGGAAAAGTATTGTGTTTGCAAAACATCTAATCCGGGATGACACCAGAACTATCCGTTTTAGGTGCTTTTAGGACAG
>JACMZG010000008.1:77094256-77214562 GCA_018340805.1 Microvelia longipes | reverse complement strand
CAAGACAAACTCCTCATAGGATTCAAATTCGACGATGAATCGGCTATATTATCCGATTCACCGTCGGATATGATTTTTTCTATACGGTAGTTTACACTAATATCCTTTAACTCGTTAATATTATTATTGATTAAATCTTGAAGACGTTTGATGTAAAGCTGACGTTCCTCAATTATTGATTGGTAGTATTGGTAGTACTTAATAAGTTCGCCTTGATTTAAATATTTTACTGAGTGATCACATAGGTCAGTACAGCTTTTAGATTTGAATTTCGATAACTCAATACTTTTATATTTATTTAAAACGTCATTGATATTTTTTATTTTTAAATCTTCTTTTAAACATTTAAAAATTATTTTATTACATCGCTTTTATTTAAAAATATCGTAAACTAGTAATGCGTTGCATCAAGAACTCACGTCAAAGAATACATAAAAAAATATTTATTTAAAGCAAGCGAAATGAATTTATTAAAACATTCGGATGCTATACTATTTTAAAGTATAAACTCAAAAAGGCTCGCTTCGCTTGCTAGTTTAGGTATCTTAAACATTTACATAGTAAAAAAGGCTCGCTTTGCTCGCTAGATTGTTTATATTTATAATAATACAAAAGTAAAAAAAGGGCTCGCTTCGCTCGCTAGATTGCTTATATTTATAATAATACAAAGTTAAAAAAGGGCTCGCTTCGCTCACTAGATAGCGTATATTTATAAAAATACATAGTGAAAAAGGCTCACTTCGCACGCTAGATTGCTTATATTTAAAATAATACAAAGTTAAAAATAGGCTCGCTTCGCTCGCTAGATTGCTTATATTTATAATAAAATATAAAGTAAGAAAAACTCGCTTCGCTTGCTAGATTGTGTAGATTTATATTAATGCATAGTAAAAAAGGCTCGCTTCGCTCGCTTAATTGCTTATTTATAATGATACATTCTTATAGAAGGCTCGCTTCGCTCGCTAGATTGCTTAATACAAAGTTAAAAAAAGGCTCGCTTCGCTCGCTAGATTGCATATATTTATATTAATGCATAGTAAAAAAGGCTCGCTTCGCTCGCTAGATAGCTTATATTTATAATAAAATATATAGTAAAAAAGGCTTGCTTCGCTCGCTTTTTTGCGTATATTTATAATAATAAATAGTAAAAGAAGGCTCACTTCGCTCGCTAGATTGCTTATATTTATAATAAAATATATTGTAAATGAGGCTCGCTTCCATCGCTAGATTGCGTATATTTATAATAATACATAGAAAAGAAGGCTCGCTTTGCTCGATAGATTGCTTATATTAATATTAATGCATTGCAAAAAAGGCTCGCTTCGCTCGCTAGATTGCTTATATTTATAAAAATATATTGTAAAAAAGGCTCGCTTCGCTCGCTTTTTTTCGTACATTTATAATAATAAATAGTAAAAGAAGTCTCGCTTCGCTCGCTTGATTGCGTATATTTAATAATATAAATATATATTTATAATGATACATTCTATAAAAGGCTCGCTTCGCTCGCTAGATTGCTTAGTACAAGTAAAAAAAGCTCGCTTCGCTCGCTAGATTGCTTATAATAAAAAGTATATATTTTAATAAAAATAGTAAAAGAAGGTTCGCTTCGCTCGCTAGATTGCTTATATTTATATTAAATATATTGTAAATAAGGCTCGCTTCGTTCGCTAGATTGCGTAGATTTATATTGATGCAAGTAAAAAAGGCTCGCTTCGCTCGCTAGAATGCTTGTATTTATAATTATACATAGTAAAAAAGGCTCGCTTCGCTCGCTAGAGTGTACATGTTTATAATAATGCATAGTAAAAAAGGCTCGCTTTGCTCGCTAGATTGCGTATATTTATAATAATACATAAAAAAGGCTCGCTTCGCTCGCTAGAGTGTACATGTTTATAATAATATGGTTTAAATAAAGGCTCGCTTCGCTCGCTAGATTGTGTATATTTATAGTAATACATGAAAAAGGCTCGCTTCGCTCGCTAATTTGCTATATTTACAATAATACATAGTAAAAAAGGCTCGCTTCGCTCGCTAGATTGCTTATATTTATAATAATTCAAAGTTAAAAAAAATGCTCGCTACAGTGTGCATGTTTATAATAATGCATAGTAAAAAAGGCTCGCTTCGGTCGCTAGATTGCGTATATTAATCATAATACAACGATATATTTTCTTTTCTACTCTTTAAGAGCTTTAAAACGATATACAACACGATTTCGTCGCTCAAAATGTTTTCATCCGGTCCGCCATATTGGCCGCCATTTTGAAAATATTTTTCGGAATATTACCAAAACTGTACAGCTCTGACATATAGTTAATTTAATTTGTATAAAAGTATGTAAAGTATATTACAATAGATCTTTATCTTGTAAATTCTTATAAAATTAGTAAAAACTATTTATTATATTAAATTATGGCCGCCATGTTGAATTTTTCGGAATTTAGTATATATCATTTTTTGTTCTACTAATCAAGAGCTTTACAACGATATATTACTCGAGTTATTCCATTAATTTTAAATTTTTTGAGTTCATCATTTTAGCTGCCATTTTTAAATTATTCACAAAAAATTAAAATGTTGACCATGAAATATATATTTTCTTTTTCTACTCTTTAAGAGCTTTAAAACGATATACAACACGATTTTTTTGCTCAAAATTTTTTTTTATCCGGTCCGCCATTTTGGCTGCGATTTTGAAAATATTTTTCGGAATATTACCAAAAACTATACAGCTCTGACACATTATTAGTTTAACCTGTATACAAAATTTTATTAAAATCGGTCAATTTTTACGGCAGTTATCGCGACACGTACAAACAAACACACAAACATACAAACATACAAACATACAAACTTACGCGCCGTCCCAATCTTCTGAAATGTAAGAACTTACTTACGTTCGTTCAAAAAAAAATAATAGGGATTCGTCGGGAGTTGCGACTAAGTTAAGTTTCGGCCTTGTTTTGGAGTCGGGAAACATCAACTTCAATACATCTTTGTGTCCGAGCATTACAGCTAGATATACGGGAGTGATGAAGTCGTCTGCAGTGCTATTAATATCGGCTTTATTAGCAATCAAGTATTGAACACATTTGACAAAACTGCAAAGTGCAAAGGAGTGAAACTTTTTAAAGCTGATTTTGAATCCACATGCATGAATTGTAATAAAACTCGTCAGTGGCGTAGCCAGGGGGGGGCTGAGGGGCTTCAGCCCCCCGAAATTTTTACATAACCTAAACCCGCAATAAATGTGTGAAAAAAAGCTATAAAAATATATAAAATAATAAATTAAATAACATATATTTTTTAACAATAAACTTATAATATAAATATCATAATATATCAAATATATACATAAAAATAGAAAGATATACAAATGATTTGAAAACAGTGAACAATACAAAGTAAAGTAGGCTTGTCCGAAATATTATCTCGAAGTTCCAATTACGACATAACGGTCAGTTAGGTATTTCAGTAATAACTGTGTGACCTGTGCTTAGAATAATACTATACATAGGAGCACAGGACCGTAAACACAATGTAATACCACTGATAACACGAAAGCCGGTTAACATGATAAATCCATTTTTTAACCATCAAAATCGGTCCAGTAAAACCGGAGATACAAATGTTGAAAGATTACCGAAAAAACATCTAAAAAGCATACATTTTTGTCCAAAAACGCATAAAAACCTTAAAATGTCATGTTTTCCCATATTAACATGTTTAAGAATTAGGCAGACTTAAAAACCATGCATATTTTGTTAAACTGCAGGTAATATGGAGTTGTTCTAGAGAAAGAAGTCAGCACAGCTCTAATATGTGATGACTTAATGACCGACATATAATGCTGAAAGATAGGTAAACACTTAAATTGTAGAAAAATACACTTTTTTTTCAGCATTATATGTCGGTCATTAACTCATCACATATTAGAGCTGTACTGATTTCTTTCTCTAGAACAACTTTATATTACCTGTAGCTTAACAGAATATGCATAATTTTTAAGTCTGCCTAATTCCTAAACATGTTCATATGGAAAAACATGACATTTTAAGGTTTTTGTGCGTTTTTGGACAAAAATGTATGCTTATTAGATGTTTTTTTCGGTAATCTTTCAACATTTGTATCTCCGGTTTTACTGGACCGATTTTGATGGTTAAAAATGGATTTATCACAAATTTAATAAACTTTAAAAAACAACCCTTTAAATTTTTGGATAAAATCAATAGGAACACCGTTATTGGGCGAAAACAGAATTTGAGTTCATTTTACGGATTTAAAGGGGCCCCGGGGCAAAGATTCCCTTATCTGAAACGGCAGACCGCCTGATTCATTATCAGAGAGCCAGAATAAGTCGATCTAGTGGGTTAAACCTTTGGGGCTAGACGGTCACGTTTTTTGCGTCTGGCTCTTGGACTATAATATATGACTTATAAAAGTTAATTTCAAATGGAACGTAGGCAAAAAGCGAGAAATTAAACCACGCCTACTTAGTTGAAAAGTAGGTCTGCCGCGGCGCTAGCGTCGATCGGAATCCAAATTTTCCCACCATTGGGTCGACAGTCTTACTGTTTAAGTATATATATAGTCTCTGGTTTGTACAATCCGGTAAATGACATGTACCCCTGATGTCGCGGACTATTTCAAAATTTACTTAATATAATATTATAATAAAAATTAAATGTTTTATTAATTTTACGTTATAAAAAATTTTAATACATTATGTGCAAAATATAGTTTGTGTTTTATAACTATGTGTATTTTATTGATTATAAACTTTACCAGAAACAATTTATTTAATATAAAAATAATATTATTATTTAATAATAAATAAAAAAAACAATGTATACATTGTAACATTGTAATCTTGTCTATATTTTAACGGTATATATATATATACATACATATACATATAAAATTTTTAACATTCTGCCCCCCCCGAAATTAAATCCTGGCTACGCCACTGCATCTTGGTGACCCATCTTACAAACTTTATGTAAAGCCGTCTGCCTTATAGAATCCGACCAGTCTGCGTCAGCTCCGTATCTTAACAAAAATGATACAAAATCCCTCTGACCCAGACTACTTGCTATTTGAAGCAAACTTGTATTATTTATACCTGAATTTCCAAACACTGTTCTTGTATATTTATCTAAACTCTTATCGTCAATTTTTATTTCTTCCTTTAATAAACTTACAAATTGATCTATTGTAAATTTTGAATATAATAATTTTATAATACCTAATTACAGCGGCCATTAGACAATTTGTTCTATGATTACAACTAGTATCAATAAATGCGTTATGAGCTAATAATAATTTAACAATCTCTTCATGTCCTCTGTGACAAGCCAAATACAGAGCAGATTGATTGAGGTTGTTTTTATTATTTATAATTTCTAACCCTCTAACATGGTTCAATATCAATTGAACTACTTTGGTATGTCCGTTACCTGAGGCTATATGTAAGATGGTATAGCCAGGAATTCTTGTCCTTTCCATATTTAAATGTGTTTCGTGCAATAATTTTTCACAAACTTTTATTAATCCGTATTCAAATGCTGAATTAAGAAACTCTATGTCTCTATAGAAGTTTAAAACTCTTAAATCGATTAAAAAATTGATAAAATCCTCATTTTTTGTTTTAGCAGCAATTTGTATTGGTAAGTAGCCGTTACTATTTCTTTTATTAAAATCTAAACCTTCGTCAAGTAAGATCTGAACCAACTCTTTTTTACAATCTTTACTCCAACAAACCAAGTGTAATAACGATTCTTTTCTGTAAAAAGTGTACAGGTTTGACTTAGGTTTATTATTAAATACATCCTCATCTCTCAAGGACATTAATTCAATATCTTTTAGCTCTAAAGTCACATAGTTATTGGTCATAAATTCGTAAATAATTTTAAAAATTGAAGTTGAACCGATAAAACAAGCGGAGGAAAGCATAAAGGTGTAGACTATTTTTTCGAAAAACATCCCTCGACAGATAATTAGTTTTAAATTGGATAAAATCTATAATTAATGATTCGTTGGATCTGCTAACATCGCGCAAGTTTTCTAGTAAGTAAGCGGTCATTTCTCTTTCACTATTACTTATAGCGTAGGAAAACAAATAAATATTAAAGGTATCATTGTTAAAATAGCTTTTAGTAAGTACTTGATTGCTTCTGACCCAATCATTTTCGTTGCAAACGATTCCAAATATGAGAGGCGTTATTTTAGCTTTATTAGCTGAGTTATTTAGCAGTAAAATAATAGTTTCCAAATGGCCCTTCATCATAGCATAATCCAACGGCGTATATCCATGTTTATCTTTTGTATTAATGCTTCTGTTATCGTCATTGTCGATTAATAATTTACAAATTTCGTTCCTACCACAAACCGCAGCCCAATGTAGTAATGTCTCGTTGAAGTTTTTTTCTAGCTCTCTAACAAAAGACCAATACTTCTTAGGCATCGCTTTAAACACGTTTAAATCGTTCAAATAGATAGAAATGTGAAAATAATTGATCGTAGGAGGACGTTTCTTAATTGTTGACCATTTAAAAAATTTTCGATTAATTATTTCTGCTACATCATAACAAATCGCATTATTTTGCCCAGAAGATAATTTAATAGCTGGAAACGAAAAAATCATATCCAACAGTCTAATCATAAGAGGAAGAGTTGTGACGTCTAAATCAATCCAACCCATATCACATTTGTCTCTTTCGCTGATGTTAGTTAAACTATTTATAGCAATCCAGGGAAACAAACCAAACAAATAGTTGAAGCATTTACTGCTGAAACTATCAAAAGCTACTTGCATTGCGTTTCTATTGTTTGCATCGACCCCTCTCGGCTCTCCACCCAGTTCTATGCACTGTAATAGCCCATTTAAATCATCTTCAGCTACAAATTGAAACATTCTGTCTTGTAAATCAATATCTTGTAAGTGAGTTTCGTTATAATATACTAGTTCAGCTTCCCAATTAAAACTATAATCATTTAAAAAATAATTACATTTTTCAATACTTTTGAATCCCAAATTACCTAAAATATGTGTCCTAAATTGGAGAATAGTTTTAGGTTCTATACCGATTATTTCATAAATAATGTCTTTGTGAGCCAAATAGTTCCTCAGAGATTTGCCACAAGTTATCGAAACATCAGGAGCCAGCGTGAAGAGAGCTTTTTTACTCCCCCCTCCTCCCATCCTATGAGATTTTTCTAAGAATTTTAATGAACATACTTAGAAGAAACATACCGGTTTCGGATTATTTTCGCAAACAATACTTTTCTTGTATACCTAGGTATACAAGAAAAGTATAGTTCCTCATGTATACCGCAGGGTATACATGAGGAAAAGTAAAAAGGCTAACAAAGAATAAAATAATCAAACGTTAACATAAATTAACTCAATCTGACTAGAAAAAGTAAATAAAACTTGCTTTATTTACTTTTTTCTGGTCAGATTATTGAATAGTAAGTGCAATAATTAAATATGTTACAATTAAATGTAAATGAATCTTCTATTTTTAACTAAACTAAAAATACATTTTTACAACTTTTGTTACACCCTGTGTAGTATTGTAAGTAGACGATGATTTATTTGTATGACGATGATTAATTTAAAGTAGACGAAGTAGACATGATTTAATTTGATTACAACTGAATTAAGCTCTCAGGAACTTAACTTAAAAAATTAACTAATTAACCCCGAGTTAGCTTATCTTCATTTTGAAGCTAGAATTTAAGCAACATTTCTGTAAAATTCTATTTTCCTTTCATGCGAATAAAGTATTAGAAATAAAGTATTTCTAAAATCTTTTATGAAGATGGGGGAGGAAAGCATTGCCAGGTCATTTACCCAGGTTTTGTAATTAAACTGAATAAGAAGTATAATTGTACTTTTATGCATTGAGATCTTGCTAAAGCAATTTATTTAGTTAAATAACCTATCAGCTTTCACACCTCTGTCACTAATTTTTATCCCAATATTTCTAAGATTGGTGGTGAATGAACTTTGGAGTAAATCCAAATTATGTATTTTCTTAATTTGTCATTAGGGGTTGAATTCCCAAAGGAATTTTCTATTTCCTGTAAAAACCAAATTAGAAATTCTAAAGCATAAAAGTGAGTTATTGGATCGATAGTGCGAAACGAAAAGCAATCAGAGCAAGAAAATGAGAAATCTTGCCTCATTGGAAACTTGTGTCAAATTTTACATTTATTTTTTCTTCTTTTCAAAGATTTTCCAATTTTATTTAGAAACTAACTTGAGTTTTAGGCAATACGTAAAAATTTACAGCTCTGTTGCGACTTTGTTGCTTTAAAGATTAACACCTTCTTGAACTAACTACTTGATACTTATGTAGTGTTGCACCTACTCCCCAAAAGACATAAAACCTACTTTATAGTGTACGTGTTAGTTTGGTTTTGATAATCGCTAAAAAGATTAAAAATAAGATAAAAGGAATTGAAAGAAATAGTCTCTCCACTGATTTTAAAGATAATTTATAGACAGAGCCAGCTTTCAGTTTTAACAAACCATCATCAGTGCCGGTGAGTCGAGAATTATTTAAAAATAAGATAGATTCCAGCAATATTATTGTTTTATAGTTTGTCATTCTGCTTCCGTAGCCGTGATCGTATAGGCACCCGATTTTGGCACAAGAGGTCCGGGGTTCACAGGCTGGGCTATGCTCTAAGATTTTATTAATAGTATTTGTATTAAAAAGATTTCGCCAACTTTGGAGAGAGATCGCCAAAGGATTTTTAAGATTGTTTTTTTTTGAATTTTTAAGGATTTTTTGGATTTTTTAAGATTTCGCCAATTAATTCTTAGAGTGTAGTAGATGCAACCTACCTGAGGTGGTTCCCGCAGGGTGAATACCCTGATGGGCCGAATAGGTACCAAGTGTTTCGTTTTAAAACAAGTATGTACCTTTACGTATTAAATAAGTACCAAGTGTTTCGTTTCAATACAAGTAATATCTATAGTTTTTGTTGAATCATAAATGTTAAGTACCATTGAGCGGGGTCAATGTCGAGCGATGCAAGTCCGAAGACATGTTGCAATATAAATTTGGCAAATTGTATATTCTGAGGACGAGCGAAGCGAGTCTGAAGTAGGGAGTATAAGTGTAGCGAATCCTATGTAATGAGGAAACGTTTTTTAATCGATTTATTAAAAGTATACAAATTCTTTGATGAGAATTGAACTGATAAAGAGATAAAGTTTGAACAATTCTTGTTCCTATATTTGCGCCAAATTTATAAATAATCCAAACATTTACCGCGTTTAATGAATTCTTGAAATTTTACTGAGTCATTTGATTGGTAATGTTTTGATAAAAAATAATATTCCAGATAGCACAACAAGACCTGAGAATTTATTTTAATACCAAGTTACATGATAATAACACGTATGATAATAACACGTGTGATAATAACACGTATGATAATAACACGCATGATAATAACATGTATGGTAATAACACGTGTGATAATAACACGTATGATAATAACATGTACTGCGAGAGATATCTTATTTATAGTATTTTGGTTTATAACTTAAAAATAATTCTAGCGCAAGGGTTTACAACCCTGGCAAATTTTCTCTAATTGCGTGCTTTTTTGCTTACCAATCCAATTTTTGCTCAAGTTTTCGATATATATATAATATATATATATATATATATATATATATATATATATAATATTTGAGTAGTAGCGTCACACCTTGTTATTTACTTTTTTCGAATTTCTCAGTGAAATTGCCTTAAATTAGGATAAACTGAGCTTCAAATAAGTACAGATAATGCAGTACCGAGCAGTGTAATCTATTGCATAAATATGCTCATTTTCTTTGAAAAATTCGATAAAATTAAATTACAAGTTGTGGCGCTACTGCTCAGGTTATTAAATATATATCGGAAACTTAAGCGAAAATTGGATTGATAAGCAAGGAAGCGGGATTTTCAGAGAAATTACCCCCCGGGTCACGATTTCACGGCTTCACGATCCCGGCTTGATGACCTCCGCACCACAATATATATGTATGGTATCAGAAGGTCAAAACTAAATATATTCCCACCACTCTTCTTTAACTTTCGTCATCTAACAACGTTTTCATGATGAAAAATAGGTATAAAAGGTTAAGCATGACAAAATAAAAAAAAATAATAAAATGCCCGTTTATGGCCTCTAACGTTGAATTCCGGGGACATCCCGTTTCTATGATTTTTTCGTGAACACAATACTTTTCCTATATACCTACGGTTTAAATGAGAGAAAGTAATAATTCAATTATATTGAAATTTGGTTCTTTATGTAATAAATAAGTATACTAAGTTTTACACGGCAATATTGCTGACTCACTAATGTTAAGCAGCATCGAGCGAGGTCAATAACTGGATAGGTGACCGCCAGTAAGACTTGCACGGAGAGTCCGAAGATGTGCAATATAAATTATGTCCATTCCATATTCTAAGAACGAGCGGAACGCAAATAGGAGATAGCAAACAAAATTATTAGGTTTTTCGTCAGAAATTGTGTGTTGATGTTTTAACAATATTTCCAACCTACTATGTTTCTTATTCCTTGCTGTATATATTGTAAAGATTGTACTACATTTCATGGTAAAATTGTTTTTATGTTTTAGGTTAGTCGTACTGTCTCTTACATATACTGGTAGTGCCCATATTGGATTCTAATGTTCTCTTAGGTAATTCAGTTTTGATTTTTACATACAACTTGAACAAAATTCTTTCTATTTTATATCCCATTTTAAGATTAAATTTAGCATTTGTCCTGTAATTGCAATGGATTTTATTGACATTTCATTTATAAACTCAGCGGAAAATACTTGATACTTGGCAACAAATTAACTGCTTAATTGGTTACTTTTAAGCAGTAACCAATACTGTTAGCATATAGCTCTTTCTGAACACTCCTAGGTTTATTAAAAAAATATATTTAATCGAACTATATAATTAATAATCTATCACTTTATTATAAAATTCTATTCCCGCCAGGACGCCTATCTCAGGGAATATAAACAATTTTATACTAATATTATAACAGTTAATTAAGCCCAACTCAGTTGGTAGTAGGGGTGGGCGAACTAACAATTCTCTTTAAGACTTTTCTGAACTTACCAGAGGCCTACAGTCTATCGTTTAGTTTAAAAATCCCCAAGGTCATAAGTATTTTGGGGATTGACCAATCAGTGAAGCCGCTGCCAACCTCTCACTTATAAGCAGAAAAAAATCCCTACCACCATAACCGCTGTAGGGAAAAAACCTTCTTCCCGGCAATCGTTCACTTTGTTTGTGGTTCTTTTTTTGATTACATCGTTTTGAAAACTACTTTTAAAGTAATCTTAAACATGATATTTTAAAATAAAACTACACAAAATAAATGTAAAAAAACATCGCCAAGAAAATACGGGAAAAATAACCTGATTTGTTTACATAGTTTTTCCCGCTCCCTTCTTGCAGGGATTTTTTTTCTTAAGAATAAGTGATGCCTAAACTGACCTGTCAAGATTTTTAAACTTAACGATAGACTGTAAGTCTATCAAGTATAGGCTTCGGTTTTAATAAAAATAAGGCGCCAGGTTCTTTTGCCTACTTCATAGGGTAGGAAGAAAAACCAACCCCAGGCTCCAGTCCAAATTTCGATGTAGGTTAATTTAAAACTTATATGACACAATAAAACACACTATTTTAAAAATCGGTTTCATAATTTAAAACCAATTGAACTGAAATAAACTGTATTTAAAAGAAAATAAACATACAAAAATGATTTTAAGTTCGATAGGGTTTCGTACCTCCATAAGGCCTTCATATTTTATAAAATTGAAATTATCATTTAAGGATATTTACTTAAAAGTTAACCCAGACTTAAAAAATAATACCCAAAATAAAATAAAACTAATAATAGACGTAGGACCACCCATAAATATAAGTGAAACCTCCAAAATATGAAATTAGCAAAATGAACTTAAAATTAAATACCTAAATATTTTTAAAATTTCGGAACAAAACCAAAACTTTTGGAATCACCGAAATTATATAACGTTTATATAAAAAAAAATTATATAAAAAAATATAAAGTTACAATATCATTATATTCCTGTAATTTATTGTATAAACAATAATTGTTTCGCGAAATCCGATAGCATCAAATGTCTCAGAAATGAGAACCAATTAAGAATTATTTTTCCCCCAATTTTTGAATGATTTAAAGTAAATATATTTCTACTTGGATTTAACCATAAATGTTGGGAAATATAAATGTTTTGCATCCTATAAGTGGTTAGTGATATATATTGTCCCAGATATGACCATCCAGATAATACCATCTGCATATGACCATCCTGATATGACTATGGTATTTTTGATTGTATATCCTGCTATGAAGTAGAAGGTTAATCTGTTTACCAAATGGTGAGCATGTCAGGTAAGAAGGACTAATTTAGATCTTGTGGAAATCATATTTAAAAGAAAATAAACATACATAAATGATCTTAAGTTCGATAGGGTTTCGTACCTCCATAAGGCCTTCATATTTTAATATTAATATTAAATATTTTGATATATTAATAAAATTATATACAAATTCGAATAGAACTCATACAATTGAAGAATCAGCTACCGTCGATACTTGCTGTTGGATATGAATATCCCTGGACCGGTTTCGGCATAACGCCATTACTAGCAGATGATCTGAACAGGGCTGATTATAAAGATGGATCTTCAGAGGGCTCGTCGTGCTCATTGAGACTAGAAGTTATTCACAGATATAACTTTATTAGTTGAGAGCTCGAGTGTTGCCCCGCTTGCTGATGTAAGAGTTAAGCCGAAACTGGTCCAGGGGTATTTACATCCAACAGCAACTATCGACGGTAGTTGACCCTTCAATTGCTTCTTTATCTTGCGGTAAATACGACCTTATTAATTAGAACTCATTTATGTTATGCAAACACTCTGACAATTAGTACGTTCACACAGTATTCTTAATCCGTGGATCGTATCAAGTACGATATCTAAACACGGTTACATACGCTGTAACCGTGTGTAGATGGAATGGAACAATTTGGAGGGAATCTAGTCTGATACGCTAGAACTAGGGAGATGGAATCTAGATCGATCCCTCGATACGCTGTTAGTACCTTCAGAGGCGATCGTATTTAACGGATAACCTTCTCGTCGAACTAGACAAGGGGAACTAGCCAGGAGAGGGGGATTTTGCTTTATTTCACTTAAATATTACCATTTTTCAAAACTTTTGAAATACTATTTTTTTATTGTAACAAAATTATTATGCAAAGAAATCACAATTTAATTAAATATATTTTTTATTTTAAACTTCCTTATAACCTAACCTCACCTTTAATAACGAAATGTTTTAGCGGGATCAGTTATCACATAATCTCACTTGATTGACAAAACAAATACGGTTTAAAAAGCGTATCGTATCAAATGCGTATGGAATACGATCACCAGTTAAATACGCTGTGAATAAGCAATTGTTATTTGATTTCTTTATGGGACACTCGATTGGATGACAACAAAATTCATGATTTAATTTATAAATGATATTCCGCCTTTATTTATCACAAGACATATCTATGTTTAAAAGAATGTCGCCACATTTTATACTTCCAATTCATTCATAATTTATACTCGCGCCGTATAAAATACCGCAGCCAAATTATTATTAATAACCAAGAATAAGACTAATATAAATAATAATAGTATACATCATTTTTTTCTAGTAAATTATTTGGATCATTAAGTTTAATGATTAAGCGCTAATTATAAATAATAAAATAAATTTTAACTTTTTTTACCTATAACAACAGTTCCCTTCGTTGAATACTAAAAAAACAATATAATTATTTTTGAAAATGTGTATGAGCTAATGTAATTAAATTATCTCTCTTGACAATCACTGTTAATGTTCTAAGCAGGGAGTTTAACTACTTTTTTACCCTTCATTATGTCTCTTCTTATCTATGTTCATTATGTCTGTTATTATCTGCATGTTCATTATGTCAGCATAACACCAACATAACCTGTCATTTTAATTAAATCTCACTTTTCTTCACTTTACTAAATTTTTTTACTCTCAAAATACTTCCTCGAAAAAGGCAAAAGGTAAAAAACACATAAAGCATATGAAGGTGTGAAAAATTGAAAAATATACTCAAAGGTTGTGTAAAACACAGGGGGTACCTTTAAACAAACTTCGTTAAAATGATGAGAAATTTTTTTCTAAGACAAAAAGGTGGTATTTACTTTTGTACAGGAATAAAATTTTCGTATCAATAGTTAATTAAAAAGTACATGTTACATTTAGTTAATTGAACATATCTTTTATTATTATTTCTGATTTGTTTTTTGTTAATTTAATTAAACTGAGGAACTAAGTTAAGTGAAACTGACATGAAGAGAATTGCGGTCACTCAAAGTTAGGTTTTCTCTGCAGTAATTTATTTTTTGTAATTTTAAGTAATTAGCTTTTGTAGTTTATATAGAAGTTTTAAATTAAAAAGGATGGAGAATTTAATTCAGATTGTCAAGGACTATTACTTAGTGTTTAGTGTTGTTTTGACTTTTAAAAGCTGGGTAAAAAAGAGATCAGTTCTGCTTAAAGTCATTAAGGGTTTTTGGAATTGTTACCATCAAAAGAGGTAAAAGTCTTTCTATAAAATAGGAAAAATGTGACAAAGATTTAAACGTTTTGGTTCTCTGCTTGTTGTACAAATATAATGGTGACCAAAATGTTAAGGTCGTATTACTTTGGTCTCGCTGCCCTCGAACTCATAAAGAAAAATTTCACCCAATATTTAAGGTGTAATAACTTCGGTTTCCCTTGGCTCGACTTCAGAAAAAATGATCCTGCTTGTAACATAAATATTACCTTTCATGTAAAAAGTTGTGATGACTGACTTTATTTTGCATACTGTATCTTTCTACAAATTGAAGAGAGGCTGTTGGGGTGAACTGGCCGAACCAAGATTCACCTCATGTATAAGCTGGTTAGCACAAAATGAATAGGTCGGACTGTATTTTACTGTAAATGATGAAATGGATAAAAAATAACATTTATGATATTACAGTCTAACGTTTAGTTTAAAAATCCCCAAGGTCATAAGTATATTGGGAATTGACCAATCAGAGAAGCCGCTGCCTACCTCTTACTTAAAAAGGAAAAAAAATCCCTACCACAATAACCGCTGTAGGGGAAAACCTTCTTCCCGGCAATCGTTCACTTTGTTTGTAATTCTTCTTTTGATTACATCGTTTTGAAAATTACTTTAAAATTAATCTTAAAAATGATATTTTAAAATAAAACTACACAAAAGAAAAGTAAAAAAAACATCGCCGATAAGAAAATACGGGTAAAATAACCTAATTTGTTTACATAGTTTTTTCCCGCTACCTTCTTGCAGGGATTTTTTTTCTTCAGAATCAGTGGTGTCTAAACTGACCTGTCAAGATTTTTAAATTAAACGATAGACTGTAATTTCGTTATTATTATATACCATAAGCCCTGTACATAATAAATAATTTGGCTTTAGCTTGCAATAAGACCCCAGGAACCCTATGATGAAGAAATGTCCTCTTCTCTTTCTTCCTCTTAATATAAAATTGGATTTCTTTAAATCGTAAACCTGAGATAAATTGAAGATTGCGATGGTGATGAATGAGTTGGTGAGAAGTGGTAATGTCCAAGAAATTGCGTTGTCAACACTCTCACAAAACCGTAATACAACCAAGAATGGCGTTGAAACACAAAATGGTGATAGAAATGGCTTTAATTAAATTGATTCTGGAAAATGAAAACTGAACAATTGATCACCTGTGGTACCACAATTTATCTGCATCGAAATTTCCGCAGGTTGCTTGATCAAAATTTATCAGCTTGAACAGCCACAGCAACTCTAAACCTAGATCTAGAAGTTGCTGAGTCTACGTTGCCTAATAAATTGTGACCAGCACTCTGAAAAACATGGGTGCGTTGTGTGAGTAGCATACTTCATTGATTCCAGGGGACCTAAATATGGAGTAAATTAAATCTAAGTAGGAACTAAGGTATATCTCAGCTGGATTAAATTAAATTCAAAAACATTAACAAAAATATATATAAATGTTAGGAGAAGTCCTAACAAAGGCTCTTTGAATTGTATCAACTAATTAGTAGAGTTGATTTCCCGCTGTCTCAAATTTTCACAATGTTAGCATCAATGTAATATTTGTTTACATGACAAAGGGTTCTTCGGGGGGGGGGGGGTCGCCGGTTTGCTTATAACATACCAACGACGGAATTTCATTGGTCTTATATATCTTACGTGAGTATTATAAATTAAACCTGCTTCATATGAACTAATCAACACTAGTAGTAGTAGTAGTAAGAGTGGACAGTAGTCAAGCCTGGTGAGTAGACCACACCTTTGGGTCCTTTTCACTTACCCCCGAAATCAACCACCTAGCATTTTACCTCCACTACTTTCTCCTCGTCAAACCTCCTGCTACCATGAATCAAAGTAAGAATGTTCAGCCATCTTAGAGACTCCATTTCCTCTTCGTGTAGCGTTCCAGTTCCAATTATTTGAAACCTAATAAGCCTTCCAATTCCTTCACATGTTGCCAAATAATGATAGGCATAGGTTTCTTCCTCGTTGTCTTCACATATTACACATATTTGGCTCTCAGTCACCTTCATTAGGGCTAAATGCCTATTAAGCCTGCAGTTACAAGTGATTACTCCTACCAAAAGTCTGAGACTAGACTTACTTAAGTCAAGAAGCCATCTAGGTTTCCTTATATCCAATGTTGGAAATATTATCTTTGACTGTTTACATCCGGTGTTGTTTTCCCATATGGTTTTAATTGCCTTCCAAATCCTTTTTTTACAATGGATTTGGCATACCTTCTTGTCAATCAATTGCAGGCTCTGGCTCACAAAAGCCCAATATAGGGTTGCTAGAAAGCGTGAAGCTAATACTGTCTATACTGTCGATTAATTTTAAAAAGCTGATTGAGACCAAGATGTTAGAAATTTATAAGGTGATTCAATGCGATGTACACAAACCAAACACATTCGGAGGTTATAACCTGACGTTTTTATGAATGACGTTTGACGCCATTGTAAGGAATCGGTATAGGCGTTCAACATTGAAAATTTACTATAAGGCGCGGTCGAATATCCACGGCCTTCTAGAACATTGGATCACCAACAAACTTTTTTTATAACTTTTTTTTTCAAAATTTTCAGTAATTAGCCGGATTTGCGATAAATGAAGACTATTTCCGTAATCTGCACGCTCTTTTGGTTAATCTCAAAGAGTATTTACATTCACTCAATGATTTATTTTTAATCTAACTTGGTACATACAAAACTACTGTTAGACGTCAATGTTATCTACCTGATTTGTGTTATATTTTGAATGTATTAATGAATTTTAGCGCAATTTGTTATTATTTGCAGTCAACAACACCACAACAAAGAGGTAATTCGTATGTACATATATACGTATGTACGTACGTACGTACGTACATGCGTAAGTTTGTTGATGATCCAATGTTCTAGAAGGCCGTGGATATTCGACCGCGCCTTATTTATTTCTGCAATGACGTCAATTCCGGACTATAACCTAACATGTCAAAATAATTTGATTTCATTCATAAAAACCCTCCAATTGAATCACCTTATAAACTCTATCAGCTTGGATTGAGGCTAGGTGGCTTAAAAATTATGACATTGTGAATCATAGTTAATTTTTAAGTTTGAAATCTATAACAATCGAAGTTGGAATGGACAACAACCCTATTGAAAACCAGGCTCCTATGACATCATTAACCTGGTTTAATGAATCAGCATAAATATAATAACATCAGTACTGTTAGAAATAAAACCTTTAACTTGGGTAAAATTCTTAGTTTATGTATTTTTGAATGCTGTAACGATTAAAACCAGTCGCTGCGACCATTTTAAATAACCCAATCTCGAAAAAATCAAAATCTTAATATTGACAAAAACAACATTTAAAAATGTTGATTATTATAATTGGGACGAAGCACTCGATGAAACCAGTCGGAAAAACTATGAAAACCCGTCATAGTCAGGTAAAATTACCAAATTAACTAATAACGAAAATATCTATAATTTTTAATGGTAAAAAGTGTTTATTAAAGGTTATAAAACTGTTTTTAGGTGAGCGTGATTCAAAACAATAAACCGCTTAAACGCATTACTCTTAAAAAATCCTGAACAAATTACCAAGTTTCCCTGATTAGACTATAATGCACAATAAATAAATCAAGCAGGAATTCTTTTTTTTAACAAGAAATTAAGCATCCCTCAGAAAATGCGCTCGGCTTGCTGACCTCTGCACTATTTTTTTTTAACTTATTGTACTTTTCTATTTAAGTATTAACATTTAAAGATACAAAATAATTTGCCGGACCAGATTTCTAAGAGTCTACTGATTATTTGGTTCGTATAATATAATTTTGTAGAATAAAAAGCTGATCCTTGATTAAATAAACTCGCTCCTTTCAGAGCAAATAGATGCCTTTAGTTCTATTTATTTTAATTTAGAAACATAATTTCCAGCTTTTATAAACACTTTTCTTTTTCCACTATAACGGTTTAAATTTTATTTATACAATTTATTTCGTTTATACAAAAGAAACTCCAATTATATTTAATACAAAAGATATAACAGTGTATGAAAATTTATTGTTGAATATTTTAAAGAATTTATTTAAAACTACATAATAAATATTTTAGTCTTATCCGAATTTATTATTTAATTTAATTTTAAAGATAGATACTAGGTCCTAAAATCAAATAAGATTGGCTAACTCACCAGTAAAATAATTTTCATAAACAATTTTGGAAGCAACCGACGCTTCGCTTCAACTGTGGGAGCGAAACTCATAATTTATTGGAATATAATGCATAATAAATAAACCAAAGAAGAATTGTTTTGTTTATCAAGAAATTGAGCATCCCTAAGGAAGCGAAACCATCTTCAAGAATGTATGGCATCTTAGACGAAAACGAAATGCATTAAAAATCTGAACTTAAGATTGAAGATGAGGGTGCCTTATTTACACCTGTCTCTGACCTTGTCTTTGAGAACAAAGATTATAACCATGAGAAGGCATAGTAGGGTTCGAAGGAACCAGGGTTTTTTAATCTATAAATATTTAGAGTTGTTGAATCGAAAAACTTCTTTTGACTTAAACCCAAAAAAACAAATAATATAATATCTCTCTTAAATGTATCAAGTTGTAACAATTTTAACATTTTTTATTAGTTAACATAATAAAAGGATTCTTTTAGTTGATAGTTGCTTATGACAAACTAAATAAGAGACTTGCTTGGTCTTTAGATTTTTTAAGCTAGTATTATTAATTTGACAGCTTATTATTATGCAACACTATATTGAGCTGATAGAAGTGCATGAGCGATGTTGCCAACGTTGTTTATAATTTAACATAATCGGATACGTATACTCGGTACTTTTCCTCATCTCATCGGATTCATTCACTTATCCTCCCTACTTCGGACTCGCTTCGCTCGTCCTAAGAATATACAATTCGCTAAAATTACTGCAGCAAGTTTTCGGGCTCGCTTCGCTCGTCCTCAGATAATATATGGAATCGTATCATTCTCAGCGGTCACCCATACAGCTCTAACCACGCTCAATTCTGCATAACTTTTATGATCCAACAAAAACCATAGATATACTAGTCATACCAAAACGAAACGTGGTGTACTTATTTATTGCATAATGATGTACAATCAGATTATTTTCTGATTTTTTACAGTATTTTAAAAAATACAAATGTCATTTGATAAAATTTAAACTAATACTGATAATGAGATAAAACTTGACACATATGATAGTCTTATACATTACCACATGCGTGCTAAATCTCAATCCGATCACATAATTTTTACGCGTTTTTTGATGTGTCAAAATTTTCTCTGTTATTTTTGCGGGTTAATGACGTCTTAAAAAATATTTTCCAAATAGCTCAACTACAGTGGTAGAATGATTTTTGTACAAAGTTTCAACTCTCTAGCATAAATACACTAGGCACTACGATGATATCAGACACACACATAAACACACACAAATAGACAGACAACTTAGCGAAAGTTACTCAGGAGGCCTTAAAAACACTTGAAACGGATAATTCCAGTTTTATCCCGGTTTTTGGATTTTTCTGCAAACACAATACTTTTCCTATATACCTGCAGTATTAATGAGGGGAGGTAAAAATGAACTGGTTAGGCTGATATGGACTGGAAGTGATTCGAATATATATAACATTATGAATCAGTTGATGCTTATCTTTGATAACTGTAACTGAAAATAGTTAACTAATACATCGGTTTTAGTTTGAGGGTTTGGCATTCTAAGTGTAACTATAATTATGTATTACAAGGCAGCGCAATGGATATTTCCTTGCTATTTGGACAAAAATATCTTCTATATAGAAGTTGATGCGTATCCACAACGCTATCAAGGCTCATGAATATTTTCTAAAACAGATGTAACGTAAACAACTACTTAATTTTACAAATGTGTTAATTTCACTAAAATGTTGAGTAAAATAAATTATTTCTACGTAAATTAATCAATCTTATGTCAGTTAATAATCTCAGAAATTTTCGGCCAAATCTTTTGCTTATTTTGTTTACAATTTGTAATTATTCATCATTTTCAATGTAAGTCGCCTATATCGATTCCTGCAATGACGTCACGTCATTCATAAAAAAGTCAGGTTATAACCTCCGACTGTGTTTGGTTTGTTTGCATCGAATGGAATCACCTTATACATTTCATACATCTTGCACGCTTTCACAAAAATTTGACAGATTGACAGAAAAAAGTGTGCTCGATAGTGTTTTGTTTGGAACCGTATTTTTCGAGAGTGAGTAGTAGACTTCCCTTTCTTCTTCAACCCCCTGTCAAAATTATTTTAAATCGAAAAAAGAGGCCTTATATTTTCAACTTTTATTTTAATTTTTTTTTATAGGTGGGTAACAAACTAAGGCCCGTATTCAAAGACGTTTTCCTAACATTTTCCTAACATTTTCCTAACTTTTTCCTAACATTCTCCTAACACCTAACTTTTTCCTAACATTTTCCTAACTTTTTCCTAACATTTTCCTAACATTTTCCTAACATTCTCCTAACATTTTCCTAACTCCTAACATTCTCCTAACACTCACCTTAGGTTTAGGTAAGGGAAATGTTTTTAAGCCACGAAATTTAAATTATCGTTCCCGTGTTTTAAAAGTCATTTAGAGGCTTCGCATGATTTTTTTTAGTAAGAACCTAAGGTAGTTAAGTCAAAAAGTGATACCATTGTAAGTAACGTAATATATCGTAAAATATCAATGTTATTAACTTATTACCTGGATTTACGACACACTTTGTCGTATTAATAACTATCTACATAAATTTACATAATATAAGTTACTATTAATCCACTTACCTTACTATTAGGGAGTTTACCCTGAAATTCTTTTAACACAATCAGATTTTTTATTTTCTATGGTCTGTTTGTGGCGGGCTATCGATTCAAAGAGGAAATTTAGTTGGTACGGCGTGAATAATTCAGCCATTATTATACCAAAAAAAATTTACACATACAAAAATGTAGCTTTCTCCTTGGCCTAGCGGTATCCAGAATCATTTTTTGAAATCTCTCCTAGGTTGTTCCTAGGTTGTTCCTAGCTTCTTCCTAGCCTTCTCCTAGCTTTTAAAAAATCAACCCTAGGAATGATTTTACGTAAATTTATTCGTGCTAAAACGTTAATATACCATAAATAGAATAAAAACTTACATTGGAGTTAATTATAACTTAATTTTGTTATTTATCTTTACAATAATTTGATCCTCAATTTTACGTATAAGGACATTTTTGACAACTAGCGCTACCTAGGAGAGAATTGTAAAACTAATAATATTGAGATATTCTACAAAAATAAACAAATGATTTGTAAACAAACCTGGCAAAGAATAAACTCCCTTAAAATACGTATATTTGTAATGACAACAAACTTATTTATAGTTCACGATTATTTTAAAGTATATCTAATGTGGAAGTGCGCGACCTTGACCAAGTGAAGGTTTGAAACTAGAGAATGATTTGCATTTTATTTTCATTTTAATTTAATGACAAAATACGAAAAACAAAATTGTGTAAACTATTTAGCAAAATGAAAACAGTGTTGCACTGATTAACAGGTCTTCATTTAGACACCTTTAGATTCGTACAACCTGATCCACGTTCCAACTTGAAACGCTTGATACTGCTTTATTTATGAAAGCTGTTACGATAATTGTACATTGTATTTGTATTAACTCTACTGTTTACTGAAAACATATGTAAATAAAGTTTCTAATATATTTAACATTCGCCAAAGCAAGGCCGCATTGTTGTTTATGACAAAGTGTGTCGTAAATCCAGGTAATAACATTGATATTTTGCGATATATTACGTTACTTACAATGGTATCACTTTTTGACTTAACTACCTTAGGTTCTTACTAAATAAAATCATGCGAAGCCTCTAAATGACTTTTAAAACACGATAGGAGAATGTTAGGAGTTAGGAAAATGTTAGGAAAATGTTAGGAAAAAGTTAGGAGAATGTTAGGAGAATGTTAGGAAAATGTTAGGAAAAAGTTAGGAGAATGTTAGGAAAATGTTAGGAAAATGTTAGGAAACGTCTTTGAATACGGGCCTAAGTTTTCCCTATGCTTCCTTTTTTCCTTGGTTAGCCATTATTTGGTGGGTAACCAGGTAAAATAGTGCCGATACGCATTCGCTTCTTATTCAGGAGTTTACGGGTTCGAGCTTCGGGTCTTCGGATTACTTTTTGATAAAAAAAATTGTAGCATAATTTTTACTTTTCCTCAATTATACCGCATGTATTTTATAGGAAAAGTATTTCATACCGTAGGTAAACAGGAAAAGTATTGTGTCTTCTGTCGCTGAACATCTGAAACCGAGATTTACTTCCTTATTAGTTTTCCTAAAGTTGTGTGTCTGTATGTGTGAGCGTGCCTTACGTAGTTCTCAGAGCATTTATGATAAAGAGTTGAAACTTGGTACAAAAATCATTCATTGGTATTTGGTAAAAATGTTTTTGACATCAATAACCAGCAATTTTAATTTGGATAATTGGAAAAATATTTCGATCCATTCGTTTGAATATCAGTTAGACACATAAAGAAGTATTCAAAAGATCAAAACTAAACTAATAACTAATAAGACTCCGCCCCGACCGGGATTCTAACCGACAACCTTAAAGATCCCGAGCGACCGCTAGAACTACGGAGTCAAGAAGCTTAAGAACACAGGGTGACAATGATTTATACATAAACATTCAAGACAACATTCTCTAGGTTAACCATAAAACATCAGTTATTTGATTTCAAACAAGTCTAAATGAACGTTAATGTGTTAAATCTCGATGAATGTATCCTAAGGAATTTTAAAATATTTCTTCTTCATGTAGTAGTGCTCTAATTTGCTGGCATTATAATGTAATTTGTCTATACTGATTCCTGCAATGACGTCACCGCCGGACTATAACTAAACATATCAAAAAACATTTGCTTTCATTCATTAAAACCCTCCAATTGAATCACTTTATAAACTCTATTAGCTTGGAATCATTCACAAATTATTTAATATTTATGTTAATATTTATTCAACATTTGAAAAACCCGTAAAATTCACGGGTTTCATTCACACTCATTCACACTGACATAACTACGCATTCATTTACAGGCTTTCAAGGCTAAAAGAACATGTTAATTAAAAACATCTGCAGATGTTATCTTGACCCTGAGATTGTTTGTCCCAACTCAGGATGATCTCATCCTTCAAATATGTTGTGTTCAAACTCAATAACAAACTTAATAACTAGCTTAACTAATGCCCGTGTTATAGTCAAAAAAGGCTGTATAGCACAGCCACTTTATATGACTTAAACAATTAATATATGTATAAATTCCGACTAAGTATTTTGAATAAACAAATAGCATTAACACGGCAAACATAATTATTGCATTTTTGTCATGTCCAAGTTTATAATTTTCAATTACAAATTCATTAATAAATTTCTTTTAACATGATAAATATTAGTGAAAAAGTATAGTCAGTACCTAGTAAGAAAACCAATTAGTACTAATAGCAAACTACACAAAAATAAAAAGACAAAAAATGAAATAAAAATTCTCGTTAGGCTTTTAAAATCTAATTTGGAAATTCCTTGGAATGAAAACAATAAAGTAAGGCCCTTATTTCCGTTGTAAAAATGATTTTACCCAAGTATTTTATCCTTTAGATTGTAGGTAAAAGCTTTATCTATTTTATTCTGTTTCTTAGAAAAGTGTATTTGAGAGAAATAATATATATATATATTATATATATATATATATATATATATATATATATATATATATATATATATATATATATATTATAATATATATATATATATATATATATATATATATATGTATATATATCTTATCTGATTTCAATATCTGTTATTCTCGGGTTACAGTCTCTCTGAGGTCAACTGGAAATTGAAAAAGTTACTTTTTCTTCTAAAAATCAGTAACCTAATACTTGGAATTTTTCAAGTATTAATAAAAACTTAATCAAAGAGACCCTGGATTTATGTAAGGGTGAGGAATCTAAAGGGTTATTTGAATGATTGGGACAAAACTACAAAATTCGACCTTATAGATTTCCCATTTGTTCTTCTTATACTGATAGACACAAACAATTACCTAGCTCAAATATTAGTATTAGTATTAGCTAATTTCACTATAGTGGACACTAAACCTGTTTTAATTAGTCCTCTATATTCTTAATTTACGTTTTTATCATGGTTTTTTCTTACTGATGTTCGACTTGCAAGATATATTTGTTTAAACACTGTGAGGGGCTGTTTTAGGACTGCCGGGAGAACTGTATGAAGAACGTAGAAACACCAAGGATGAATAGGATTTTTAATAATAGCACAAAACAGCAATGCATTAGTTAAAACCTCTACAAACAGCAAGTAACAGCAACACAATATCCTTTGTGCATAATTTAATAATTTAATTTTAGAGGCATAGTTTTGTACAGTGCTTGACAATTGAGTAACTGCTTAGGTTCTAAAGCATGAACCGGAACCACGCAATGGGCATGGTTCTTGCATAAGCAAGAAATTGGTTGTTTAACACGGAAACACGCATTCTTAATGAAATTCGCCCGACAGCGGACCACCGCGCCGGAATTATTTATTTACTAGTTGTAAACTTATATAATGTAAAAAGCACGGAAACACGCATCCAAAGGAAATTCGCCCGACATGCGGACCACCGCGCCAGAATTTTTTTCAGTTCCTAAGGTAAGTGATTTACTTAATACAATTTTGTTTACTTTGCAGTTACCAAATTATATATATAGAAAACGTTTTGTTATGTATTGAATAAATAAAACTGATAACAGCCGCACAAGGTGAAAACTAGCGCTCGGTGCGATAGTAGATCAAATAATCCCTGTTTTTTTAGGACCACCTCAAACCAGGGAGTTGAATCACTGTGTTCCCCCGCCCCACCCCTACTGTATGAATTTCTACATCAATTTAACCGAAACCTTAAGCAAGAAATGAGTTGTTAAGCACGGAAACACGCATTTCAAAGGAAAATCGCCTGGCATGCAAACCACTGTGCCAAAATTTTCTTGAGTAAGATCATGGGAATGAACTTTCTTCAGCGCAAGTAGGTGTAAGCAGGTTTTAATTGAAGCGCGGAGGAAAAATATTTCTGGTAACTTACGAGTATAATAAAACTTTAGCTATCCATTCTTTGGCATGAAAGGTCTTGTATATTACCTGTATCTGTTTCTAGGACTTTTTTACACCATGGTCTAAAAGGAACTAGTAGGAGTAAGGTATGCAATTATGCATCATTATGTGCATAATTAGAAGTACGCACTATTATTTGCACTTGTTTAAAGCTTAGTTACTTATCTTTAAGCTTAGTCAGTTATCTTTAAAGGTTTTAGCGCATTTCCTTTGGAAAATACAGACAAAATGAGTTACGAGCAGTGCTTGACAATTTAGTAACTGCTAAGGTTCTAAAGCATAAACCGGAACCACGCAATGGGCATGGTTCTTGCATAAGCAAGAAATGGGTTGTTTAGCACGGAAACACGCATTCTAAATGAAATTCGCCCGACAGCGGACCACCGCGCCGGAATTATTTATTTAGTAGTTGTAAACTTATATAATGTAAAAAGCACGGAAACACGCATCCAAAGGAAATTCGCCCGTCATGCGGACCACCGCGCCAGAATTATTTTCTAGTTGTAAACTTATATTAGGTAAAAAAACGATAAAAAATTACTGTCCCTACTAGGATTTGAACCCAGGTACTCTGGGTTTGAGTTTTCACATCCAAAGGAAATTCGCCCAACATGCGGACAACCGCGCCAGAATTATTTTCTAGTTGTAAACTTATATTAAGTAAAAAAAAAACGATAAAAATTATCGACCCTACCAGGATGTGAACCCAGGTACCCTGAGTTTTAGTGGTCGTATCGACTTCGGACTGGTTTCATTGAATTTAGCGTCCAAAATTACATAGAAAACGACACCCTACTCGAAATTTATTTTTTATCGACCTAAATTTTGGTTTTCGGTAATTTACAATGGTTTTTTCGATTTTTAGGTCACTTAGAGTGGTCGTATCGACTTCGGACCGGTTTCATTCGATTCAGCGTCTCAAAAACATAAATATTGATGTTTTTCGCGGCCAAAAATATTAACCCTGAATTTTGCCGATTTTTTGAAAATTTCGCTGACTCAGCAAACCGGGTTAATCACGTCACAAAAACCTGGTTTTCAAAAGGGTTCGTGTCCTCCCCAAGGTTGATTTTGTACCAAGGTTTGGTTAAAAAATATTAATTCGTTCGAAATATAGATTGTTTACAAGAAAGTGTCTAGAAATACACATATATATATATATATATATATATATATATATATATATATATATATATATATATATATATATATATATATATATATATATATATTTATTTATATATATATATATATATATATATAATTATATATATATATATATATATATATATATATTTATATATATATATATTGTTTCGCGAAACGTATTTTTTTGTCATTAGGGACCTCTGAAACGGATTTGTGTCGTGGTCCGAGGTTCGAATTCCGCCATGACGCCTATCCCATTAGGCGAATTTTCAAAGGAAATTTGCTAAAATATAGGTCTTTAAAAGACTCATTTCTTTTTTTTGTTCTTGTTGTGAGAGACGCAACATTTTTGCCCTCGGGATTTTTCGGATTGCTTTTTTGCATTTTTTCCGTTAAAAAAACTAATAAAAAATACACAACAAAGACGTAAATTAAATTTATAATTTCCCGGATTGATGTTTGTTTATTTCTACAAATCATAGTTATCACGATATCAGGTCTAGTTAAAATTAACACAGCGTTTATATTTTTTTAACAGTTTATGAAAATTATACATTTAAAATAATTAATACAATTTTTAACATTGTTAAAGACCCTTTTAAATAATTTTAATCTTGGAATTGAAGAAATAATTATTTTATATATGCCGTACAAGGTGAACCGACCTACCTCTAGTGGAGAAAGGGTGAACTTAAGGCAGGCCCATCTAAAACAGCTTATTCTGGGGGAGTTAGACCACTGTGTCCCGCGCCCCCACCCCTACTGTATGAATTTCTACATCACTTTAGTTCCGGTTTATGCTTTAAATCTTAAGCAGTTATTCAATTATCAAGCACTGCTCGTAACTCATTTTGTCTGTTTTTTTCAAAGGAAATGCGCATAATTATCCAGTTGGTTATACAAAACTATTTCTCTAAAATTAGCAGGGTCCACTATTATTTGAACTAGTTTAAAGCTAAGTTAGTATTTATCTTTTAAAGTTTTAGCGCATTTCCTCTAAGAAATACAGACGAAATGAGTTAAGAGCAGTGCTTGATAGTTGAATAACTTCTTATGTTATAAAGCATAAAACGGGACCTTAAGCAAGAGATGGGTTGTTCAGCACGGAAACACACATTCCCAAGAAATTTCCCAGATAGCAATCAATCATTAGCTACACTGGAACTATACTACAGGCGTAAGACACAGTAAACTCATGATAAGAGGTCCACGAGCCAAGTTGACAGAAAGTCTTCTAAGATTAAACAAGAAAACTTAAGTTTAGTAGCTAGCTTAATAACTAGTCACTGTAACCCACGCAAACATATGAATAACATAAGAAAATACATAGAAGGGCCTATCTGCAGAATTTGTGGATCATCCACTGAATTAACAACACACATCATATTTGAATGTGAAGCCCTTGCATATAAGAGATATGTTTTTTGGGAAAGCAACTTTAAACAGAGTTGAAAACCCTAATGAGGACTTAGTGACAAAAATCCTTAAACTGATCAAGCGCAAAGATCTTCTGTAAAAAGTGATCACAAGGGTATTTGTACAAAAGACTTAAAGTCGCAGTGTATGGGTTTTATACCTACCCTCAAAATCTAATAATAATAAAAAAATAAGAACTATAGTTCCTCTATTTCTAAATCTTAACTCTTACTTGTCCAAAAAAAGTAAATTTTGGTGTCTGTATGTGTGTGTAGAGACATAAATTTGTGGATGTATGTGTACTTTTTGTGCACACATTGGTCCAATGACCAAAAACTCGACCAATCATCTTGGTACAAAAAGCGTTCCGGAGTATTTTTTCAGGATTTTATCAATTCGATTGTGATCAGATTTTCAATTTACAACAAAATGAAAAGAAATCAATTTCGCCAGCAAATTCTGGAGAAATAAAAATCTTTTGTTAAGAGTAGAGTATATTGTAAAGTGGGTTGTTATTGAAAAAACTACCTTGCAATGTAAAACCAGTCCGTGTCCATGTAGAACGGGATTTTAGTGTGTAAATGTATAACAGTCCGTGTATTGTAGAACACTATAGATCCATGCCTTGTAATACAATAGTCCCTTTTTCTTACATTTACCTCGGGTTTTGTCTGATTCTTTACATAAAATAAAATATACCTTTTTTGTGCTCACCCTACAAAATCGTTATGCTATTTCTAATTATTAAAATAATCAGGAAAAGGTGCCTCAATTTTTCCTTACTCTAATATGTCCTTAAAACTTTGCTCGAACTAAGCGTTTACGGTTGATTACTCCGTAAGCGGTTTCCGTAATTCCGGCACTTAAATTCAGAATATTAAGTTAGTCTAATGGGTATGTATCTTCAATCTCGCTTCGCTCAACCTTTGAACAAAACATCTAATATAATCTGATCTAATGTATAGAGTGTTATTATTTTAGCTTATCGTCTCGAGCCACAAAATTTTACGTTCCCTTAAAGCTTACAATCGTATTACTTTGGGCCCGATCTCTAAATAATAAATTTATCTATATGTGTATGCGATCAATACTTTTCACCGAGTCCGGTAGCTAAGTGGTAAAAGGCTCCACGGCTCAAATCTAGCCGGGGAGAACCTTAATATGAGGTTATCCCTTGTACCTTAAACTCTGGAGGTCTTGAATGCAAGGCCGGCCAACCAAGGCAGTTCATAAAAAACAATCTTAGATCAATAATTAAAAATTTTCAAAAAATTTACAGTTAATTATTTTTATATAATTACTGACAGTCTAACAAATTTTATAGTTTGCTTATTAAATGTTTGCTTAGTTACACTATATATAGCTTATTATGAGTATTTTTTTGTTTTAAACATATGTAAATATTTACTAGTAATGTATAAAGTGTAATATAAACAAATAATATAATAAAAAAACCGCATGCGATAAAAAAAATAACGGAAAAGTTTTTAATTATGTCAGCCACAATATAGCTTTACTAATTTTTAAAGTAAATAATTTTTTACGCTAATTGAATAATTATAAAAAATTAAATAACTAAAAGATTGTGATTAAAATAAAAATACTTTACATAATATGGGGTTAAATGGATGAATAATAGAATAAATTTTAAATAAAAAGAGTTTCTTAGGCTACCAGGCGGAAGCAGGCTTTTCTAATTCAACCAGCCGAAATATTTTTTTTAACATTTTATACTTCCATTTTGCATTTATTTTGAGGTGATGAGATATAACATTTTTTAATTAAAAATGTATTTACTTTTTTTTATTTCACAAAATTTAACTTTTTTAGTCTTTTAATTGTTTTATTTAGTCAGATATGAAAAATGAAACGAAATAACCATTACTTGCAGAAATAGTTAAATGCATTTTAAAATGAATAGTAACTACTTTTTTTCATGTCATGCAAATAGGCTTAAGCCTATTTGCGCTAGAGTCTTAGTGTCTTAGCCTAGTCTTAGTACAAAGCTCTCAATTTTAGTCCAAGAGATATAATCGAGCCTAGTTATGACTCAATTAGATAATTTTAAAGATATATGTTTTTTTTTTAAGAAAAATAGATATACCTGGGAACATTTCCTCACCACTTCGGACTCACTATGCTCATCCTCACTACTTCAGACTCACTATGCTCATCCTCACCACTTCGGACTCACTATGCTTATCCTCACTACTTCGGACTCACTATGCTTATCCTCACTACTTCGACTCACTATGATCCTCACTTCGGACTCGTTTCTCGACCTCAGAATATAAGAATTACCAAAATAACAGCAACAGGTCTTAGGGTTCGCACAGTAAATACATTCGTTTCATTTATAATAGTCACCCATCCAAGCTCTGAATTCCACGCCTTGTTTTATATGTTTCTCTTAAAATAGATATTGAGAACTAAGCACATGAAGGAGAGTTCTCTTATCTGATACTAAGGAAGATTCGACTGAAAGATTACAGAATAATGTTCGCTAAACCATTAAAACACTAACCACTGCCTTCAGTAACATTCAGTTTAAACCTGGTCTTATCAGTATGAATCCTCAACCTTCCCGTATTTACGAAGTAGTCAAAATACATAAACCTAACGATCCTATGTGGGTTATTATTTTATCTAACATTTCTTCATTTACAGATAAGTCCCTCTATTTTTCTCTAGGGTTAGCGGGAAAAAGCACATAAGTCAAATTTTTGAAATTCTTTTTATATGATTAAAACATTTCTCAGACCTTACTCAACCAAACGTAAAACCACTTAAGTCAACACTATTGTTAAATAAGATAAATGAGTAAAAATACATTATGATTTTATCCAAATTTTTATCAATTTGATAAAATAATAATTAATAATTATAATAATGACTTATGTGCTTTTTCCCGCCGACCCTAGAAATTATCTAGTGCCACTAAAAAGAAAATTAAAAAAGTTACTAATTTTAAGGCTTACGATTCCAAAAGGAATAGTTTTGAACTAGTTGACGATTTAAGCTCTATTATTCTACCCGAAAAAGCTATAATGGTATTGTTCGACGTCGTCAAGTTGTTTCTAAGTATATATTGATCCTAAAATTTGTAAATTTCATATGGGTAGGATGCTAGAGAAAACGTGTACCGATAAAATTCTTATCACCGAAACTACTGATCTACTTAACTTGTGCTTCTAACAGAATTTTGTGGATAAGACAGAGTTTTTTTTTCATATACTGAGCCTTCCTATGTCCGAAAACTGAGTCAGTGAAAGTGAAAGCGGTGCCACGAATACCGTAAATGACTAGGCACATGGGGGTCGGTTCTTGAAGACGTCTCCTAGTGGCACTGCAGGATTTTGACTTTAAGGACAGGGCTATAAAATAAATTTGTGCACACTGACGTAGGGGTTGCCAGAGTTCTCTGTTCGGTGACGCTGGACTAGCGAGATAGGTGAGACTGGCTAGAGGCTGAAGATGCTAGAGAAGATGATGAGATTGGAGTGAAAGGTTAAACGATGGCGGGCCAAGTGAGGCTTATGCGATCAGAGGAACCAGTAAGACTAGATAAACTATGTATACTGTAAAATAGTCGTGGACACTAGCCATAGTGGCGAGACCAGCTAGACTCTAGCTAGTCTAGATGATCTAGACACACTGTGAACTCGTGGCACTAGTCAGGGTGGTGAGTTTGAAAAGAATCAGGTTAAGCTTGAAGAACTAGTCATATGAGCATCCTTGTACGGAGGGAGTGCTTCCTCGATGCCTGAGTTTGTACAAACTCTGGGGTGGATTAGTTGAGTAAGATTTGAGTGAAGGTAAAATGCTAATATGACCTTACGGATTAAGAGTAAAAAATGACTATATCCTATAAATCTGTAGCAGGAAAGATTGTTAACTGGAAACACGATTACAGGACTGTCTTTTGTTTTAATAAATTAAGAAATACTGTTTCAAAAGTTTTTTTTAACTTAACATAGGCTATAGAAGGTTTGAACAACAGAATAAAGCTACTTAAAAAAAATTCCTAATTATAAAGTTGAGTACAAAACTATTTCCCCATTAAATTGCTATACTTGTTTCTTCTTACTATTAAATAAATAAAATTATTTGACTTGAATAGAAATTTAATATATACAACATGTGCTCTTAGATATACATAAAAATATGTTTTATCGTAAAGTTTTCATTAAATTGTATTTCTGTTTTACAGATGCAAAAGCAATATTTCATAGTAGACATGATATTATTGCAATATTACTAACTTTAATAATAAAAAGAACAAAATATTATTTCATTTTTTTTTAAATTAGCCCCGAACATTTTCCTCGCAATACTTCAAACTTAAATTTTAACTTATTCTAAACTTTGTAAAGGTTAGATTACCAAATCCCAGAAAAACTCATAACACCAAAAAAAAAATCGAAAATTGGGTTTTATTAACTTTTTATACTTCTACATACAGTACGTACCTCCAAGTTTCTCCTGTGTCGGACACCATTTTGATATTAGTTTGACGCTGAGTTGATTTTTAAGTAGAAAAGTCATGATGTAAAAACTTTCTGAAGGGCAGATATATTTTCCCGCTAAGTTTATTTCGGAAATAAAGTTTTTTTTTTTAATGTAGTATAGTTTTTTATAAAGTCAGTTCTGGAAGTATATCTCCCAGTTCTCTAGTATATCACAGGATATTTTAGCAAACATCTATTCTAGTAAAATTTCATTTCTGTTAATTAAACTTTTTTAATGGGAAATTCGATCTAACAAAATGTACACAAATTTAAAACTTTTATCTGATTTCCCTAAGATCAGAAAATTTCTCTCACTATCATCTGATCACTATCAGCTAGAAATATTTCATTTAAAACAATATTTCATTTAATTTTTTCCTCATTGAAAATGTATTACTTTTCTAGTTTTCTTTTGATATTTAATTGCTTTTACCATCGCTACTCTAATAAGGTAGCGTTTAATTTGCCATATAGACGTTTTAAATTCGCGAGGGAAATAATATTAACAGGTAAAAATTATTAGCTAGTGCATAAATAATATCAAGTTATTAGCAAGTGCTGTCTTAGTTTTAGCTATTTGCTATTTAGTTATACCTCTTTAGATCGTTGCAAAATGCAGCAGATTTTAACTTTTTTATTATCCGCTACTGTCGATTTTAGATATAGAAACCGAGATGTCAACATAGAAGGTTTCAAAACCTACTGTGTTGGTTTTAACACATACATTCACTTGTCTGTCAGTATGTACATTTTTGTGTATGATGCATCTATCTAAAATGGCTTGTCTTTTAATTTACTCAAGCCTACTGGTGAATAGAATTACGATACGCGATGGATTTCATCTTTGCTCTTCGATTCCATGTTTAATTTTAGAGGCGTTACCTCTTGGAATTAATCTGCAAAATGCTTTTCCCCTTAAAATTTAGCTGGAACTTAACGGATTCACTGATTTTACTCACTCTCTAATCCGAGAGTGAACTTTCAGCACTTACCACGTTACTAATAAGACCTGAAGTTTGAGATGATTAGACATTAAGTCATTAGAACTTCTTTAGTGCTACGGTTGTCGTGATAAGGACCGTAAGGCTTTTAGCACACGGAGCACAGTCCACAGGATGCGTCGTGTATTACCATTGGCGAAGCTCCCCTTCAAGCCAACTTACCTTACGGAGCACACCTGAAAGGGAAACATTGCAGCACACATCTACCAGAAGATACCTTTGATGACAATGCTGTGAAGTTGTTTACCTGTCAAAGGTATTGAAGATGAGGTGGAAGAACAACTCTGCATTAAAGTTCAATCTTGCTGCGGCTTCAGAATAACTAATAATAATTTATGCTGATGGGGACAGTTCCTCTACTGAATAAACTCATTTTGGCTAACTGAAAAATTGGTCATTTAGCTGAGAGAAAACACTCTCGACATTACCAAAAACTTGACCTGCTTGTATACAATAGGGGAAAAATGGAGTGTTCTGAAGCTGCCCACGAATTTTCTTAGATTTTCCTGAAATATTAAAGCAGGAAATGCCCTGCCATTTAGCAGGAATTTTGTTCTTTATTTTTTTTTTATCAACCCGTATAAGTTCAACTAACTGGTGGACTCTCAAGTTGAGTTTATGGATATATATATATATATATATATATATATATATATATATATATAATATATATATATATATATATATATATATATATATATATGTACGAGATTTTTGTGTTCTAGACATTTCTATGAGACAGGATAACTTTAGAACGCTTTTTTGGATCGAAATAAAACTGGGTACCAAAATCAACCATGATAATGTCCCGAACCCTAATTTTTATGAAATATGGTGATATTAACCCAGAGAAATGACCAATCTTTATATTGTTGCTTGATTGGCCTAAATGTTATAAGAAGTTTATTGTATTATCAGTATTAGTTGATATGAGACAAATGTCTGCATTAAACCAATACTTCCATCCCTCTAGTTGGGCATTTGTTTGTGGTGGGAAAGAAGTTTATACTTTTAATTTAAATAATAAATAATATAATTTTATATTATGAAATATAAAAAATAAAATAAAAAAATAATTTTAATAAAGTTAATATTAAATTAAAATTAATTTATAATTGTAAAGCGAATAATTTGTATAAAGGTTTGTCGCCCAGACAAAAATCAATCATGCCTAGTAACGTTTCCACTGTATAGTATATATATATATATATAATATATATATATATATATATATATATATATATATATATATATATATATATATATATATATATATATATATATATATATATATATATATATATATATATATATATATATATATATATATATATACTATACAGTGGAAACGTTACTAGGCATGATTGATTTTTGTTACCTTTCATTAATCTAATTTTCCTACTTCAGCATTGCTGAATCTCTCAGTAAACCCTTTTATTGACAACTTTTAACCATCAAGTCTTTAAATTGGAATTTTTATTAGTATTCTTTTTTCAACAAGGAATGATTTTCGTTATATAATAAAACAGTTGTAGTAGAATTTATTACATTTTCCCTATACCTGCTTAGAATTTTATTTTATAAAAATTTACATCGCTTGATATTTCGCTTCTCCATTAATACATTTTGAAATCGTAAAAATGATACTGTAAAAGAGGAAATATTTATCCAAATAGTAATCTTATTAAGGAACAATTTTCCTCAATAAATAACCCGACGACAAGGAAATTTGAAGAATTCAATAGAATTATTTGAAAGAATAATTCTCTGTAAAATTGCTTTGGAATCTAATCATTTCAACTACTTACAGATTTTCAAATATGTACGATATTTTTGTGTTCTAGACATTTCTATGCGACAGGATAACTTTAGAACGCTTTTTTGGATCGAAATAAAACTGGGTACCAAAATCAACCATGATAATGTCCCGAACCCTAATTTTTATGAAATATGGTGATATTAACCCCGAGAAATGACCAATCTTTATATTGTTGCTTGATTGGCCTAAATGTTATAAGAAGTTTTATTGTATTATCAGTATTAGTTGATATGAGACAAATGTCTGCATTAAACCAATACTTCCATCCCTCTAGTTGGGCATTTGTTTGTGGTGGGAAAGAAGTTTATACTTTTAATTTAAATAATAAATAATATAATTTTTATATTATGAATAATATAAAAAAATAAAATAAAAAAATAATTTTAATAAAGTTAATATTAAATTAAAATTAATTTATAATTGTAAAGCGAATAATTTGTATAAAGGTTTGTCGCCCAGACAAAAATCAATCATGCCTAGTAACGTTTCCACTGTATAGTATATATATATATATATATATATATATATATATATATATATATATATATATATATATATATATATATATATATATATATATATATATATATTATATATATATATAAAATATATATATATATATAATATATATATATATATATATATATATATATATATATATATATATATATATATTATATATATATATATACTATACAGTGGAAACGTTACTAGGCATGATTGATTTTTGTTACCTTTCATTAATCTAATTTTCCTACTTCAGCATTGCTGAATCTCTCAGTAAACCCTTTATTTGACAACTTTTAACCATCAAGTCTTTAAATTGGAATTTTTATTAGTATTCTTTTTCAACAAGGAATGATTTTCGTTATATAATAAAACAGTTGTAGTAGAATTTATTACATTTTCCCTATACCTGCTTAGAATTTTATTTTATAAAAATTTACATCGCTTGATATTTCGCTTCTCCATTAATACATTTTGAAATCGTAAAATGATACTGTAAAAGAGGAAATATTTATCCAAATAGTAATCTTATTAAGGAACAATTTTCCTCAATAAATAACCCGACGACAAGGAAATTTGAAGAATTCAATAGAATTATTTGAAAGAATAATTCTCTGTAAAATTGCTTTGGAATCTAATCATTTCAACTACTTACAGATTTTCAAATATCGCGCCTCTTTTTCAGGGAAATATGACTAGAAGCTACAATTTTCGTAAAGTGATTTTTTTTTATAAAAAATTGTCTTTTGTTGATTAAATCTATTTTAGTGCTAAGTTATTGAAATATTTTAAAGGAGATAACTAACTCTGTTTATTTTTTTTTTATGAAAACCTTTTATGAGACTCTATCAAATTTACTTACAAGAATTATGACATTAGCATTAGCTAATAACATTTTTTATCTGCTCACGGCAGCAAAATTAAGCATTACTGAACTAGTTTTGGGCAGGAAAGAAGCGTTTCGCTGATCTGTTACTTCAAAACAGGCAGCAAAGTGATTTGAGTAGTTTCCCTGCCTAGGGAGTCAAAGTAAGGCCTAAATACATGAATATTTCTCAAAACTCCCTAGGCAGGGAAAGTAGCAAAAACTGACTGTTTTGACTAATCAAAAATATGGGTTTATTAAATATATCGCTTTAGGTAAAATATTCGATAAAAATCATGTTCTCATTTTCTGTTAATTATTATTAAATCAATTAATTACTAAATACTCATAATATCTTTAATTAATTGATTTTAAAGAATATACAAATTTAAAAAAATCTAATTGTAGATCTATAAAACTTTAATCTAAAAAAACAGCTGTTTACACACGTTTTGATATTTGTTTTGTCAAGGCTTCATACTTATTACCTCTTTTTTCTTAAAAATTAATTGTGTTTACACCTAATTTGTTCATCTATTACGAAAAACGCGTAATCATGACAGATATTATAGTAGAAGATATTGATGATCTTTTTGAAAACACCCCACCGGATGTGTTTTAAACATAGCTTCAAGCAGGAAAGCATTTTTATGTTTGTGTTCTATTTAATTATATGAAAACAGTTTTTAGTTTTTATAATACATTTTGAAAATTATAATATATGACTAATAATAAATAAGATTAACTAAGTAGTGTGTTGTTTTTATAATAAGTGAGCAGATAAAATATTGTATGCAACAAGGCAGGAAAGGAAACATTACTGACACGTATATACTATTTGCCTGCCTCGGCTGCGCCTCGGCAGTCAAAATGTAAATTACCTGCCTCGGCTTCGCCTATGCAGGTAATTTCTATAGCCCACCCTCGCCTTCGGCTCGGGGGCAAATTTTAAACTAGTCAGCAAAATTCCTACATAAATAACTATTCTCATCTAAATGGGATATTAAATGATAAAAAATAAAAAAATCCCATCGCTTTTTTTCAGAATATACTATTTGTCAAACTTATACTGAAGCATGTCCTTGGACTCACTTCGCTTGCCCTCAGATAGTAAATGCATCCGTTTCATTCTCATTGGTCACGTATGCAGACCACACTTGACCACGCTTAATGCTGCTTAACTTTTATGATCTAACAAAATTCATGGATATACTTGTCGTATTGAAACGTACTTAGGTACTTATTTATTACTTAAAGATGTATACTTGTACTAAATTTCAACTCAATTGGATTGTTTTCCAATTTGTAATAACGTTTTAAAAATTGTACACAAGTTATGTGATAAAAATTAAACTAATGCTAATAATAAGATGGAAGCATATATGTTATTCTTATACATGACAACATGCTTGCCGAATTTCAATCTGATCGCATCAATTTTCCACGTTTTATGATTTTTCGAAATTTTTGCTGAGTCATTAATGATTTTGCTGCGGGTTAGTGATGTGATAAAAAATTATTTTCCGATTAGCACAACTATAACGGTAGACTGATTTTTGTACAAAGTACTAACTCATTTTTTGTGAATTTTTCAATTGAAATGTGCTAAAACCTTAAAAAGATCCATCCATGAAACCAACTGAGCATTAAACTAGTGCAAATAATTGTGTTCACTGACAATTTTAAAGTCATAGTTTTGTCTGACTAACTGGATAATGATGCGCGTTTGAAAAATACAGAATAAATAAGATAGGAATAATGCTTGATAATTGAGTCACAGCTGAAGTTATAAAGCATAAACCGAATCCTAAAGGGGCCGATGGAGTGGAAGAGTTTCTCATTTTTGAGTTTCCCTGGCTCTAATTTTTAGGCTAGAGCCGTGAATTTTCTTAATGCGTTCTATATAAACGCCAATCTTTTGCATGTGTTCCAATTTTTAGAATTGCTATCCATTTAGCAACTGCAGTGTGCTAAAGTTAAAAAATTGAAATGAAAATATAAAAATCAGTAATCTGGCATCATAAAAGGCTAGAAAAGAATTTGCTAAATCCAATTATACAATTTTTACTTAATTAAATTCATTTTTAAATTGCTGAAAGCATAATGTTTTAAGCAAAATATGCTATTGATTGCTGGCGCCCCTAGCAGAAGAATAGTATAATATGTTTAGAAGGTTAGGTTTAGGTAAATGAGCGGAGTCCAGAGGGGTTAACAATAGGTATTATTTCTTTTAATTCCTATATTTAGAACTGAACCCCCCCCCCCCCCCCTATGGATCACTGTGCCAGAATATTTGTGTTTTGATATGTATAAGTTACTGTAATTATATACGGATTATTTAATTGTATTTATAAGCGAAGATTGTCAGGTTACTTTTTCGATGTTTCAAAATTCATCCTCTTGGGTCTCTCTATAATTATATCTCTATGACTTTAGCTATTACGCTCCAATACTCTACTGCCTTCATGCAGATTAAGTTTAATGTACTTTATATAATTGTCAGAGTCCTTAGCAGTTAATTGAGAAGTAATAGCTTTACGAAAGCTTTATATTTTCTTTTTAATATTTTTTGAGAAAACCAACCAAAACTTGAATTAAACTAAAATTTGGCACGAATGCTTGTTTCCTGTATGCTTAAAATTCTATGGCGTTGTTTTGGCTGGGGCAAGCGTGCCAAAGCCTGCAGAGCTAGCCAGACACCCATAACTCACTTCCTAATGCTCCATGTCTCTCTAGCCTGAGCCTGTCTAGTCAACCTTGTCTCATACCTCATACTAAAAAGTTTTTCTTAAATGTGTTTTATATATTTTTTGCTAGTTTGTCATTTTACTAAATTGCATGGGAGTTTTTCTTGACATAAATTTCTTTTAATTTTTCAAAATCTTTGAAAAGAGTACAGCGTTTTCTAAAAAGTTTAAATTTTAGAAGCTTAGTTATTTAATTTAAGGAGTCTTAAAATTAAACCCCTGCATAGGCCTTACCAAGTTCTACGCCAGTGTGTGTGTTGATGTGTCTGTCAAATATATCAACCAATTTGATATATTTAAAGGTGGCGTTTTATATATATTTAGAGGTTGTGTTTTAGAAATGGTGATTTATATATATTTAGAGGTAGTGTTTTATATATATTTAGAGGTGGTGTTTTATATGTTTAGTGTTTTTTTTTATATATTTAGAGGTAGTGTTTTATATGTTTAGAGGCGTTTTTTATATATTTAGAGGTGGTGTTTTATATATTTCGAGGTGGTGTTTTATTTATTTCGAGGTGGTGTTTTATATATTTCGAGGTGGTGTTTTATATATTTCGAGGCAGTGGTAAATCCTTTTTTAGTCACACTCATTTTTTATAATTGCATATTTTTAATTTTATTTGAAAATAGTTATAAGATTGAAATTGTGAGAATAATTATGATTAAATTATAATTTAATTTAATTTATTATTAAATTAATTGCGAGTAAGAAACAAATACGCAAATAAACATTAATAGCAATACTAAGGGATACAAACAAATTAGAATATTTTTATTCCATCATTTTGTCTTGACCTATTTAAGTTAGTTTTCTTTATGTCATTAATCATAATATCAATTATTTAAAACCTTTAGGAAAAACGGGTTACTAAATGCATCAAAGCCAGACTGTGCCTCTCTGCCTACTTTCTGTTTTTAGCGAATTTCCTTTAGGAATAAAATTCGCTAATAGGATATTTTTTTCTTTTCTCGCTGCTCTCCTTTATCTCTGTTTTTCCCTCTTATTTCTTGCTCTGATTCGATAAAATCTAGATTGCTTGAACTCAAATCGTCATCTTTTGACTGTTATTATGTTTTTCTCTGTTTTAAATGGATCATTAAAAGAGGGCGACAAACATAACATTATATCCAAGATTAAAGTGTCGTTTAAAAAAATGGGGGGGGGGTATAGTCAGGCTCGATGGAAAAAGACATTATAGTGAATATGATTGGCTCTGTCAATCATATTTAAAAATGTCAATCATGTATTTCAATAATTATATTCAGTTTATGTTTAGACATCAACATATTCTCTGATAAAGTTATAATATTTGGCGCAGTCAAATGGCTAGGAGAAGACAAAACGATCCTTTTCAAGAAAACCATTTAGAAAACCATTACACAAATATTAATTTCAAATTTGATAAATTTGACCCAGAAACTGAGGAATGGGAATACTGGATCCAAAGATTTGAAAATGAACTATACTTAAATGGTATTCAATTAAATAATAATAATGTCAACGCGATTAATAATGCTAGAGACTTAATCCTATCTAAAGTTGGATCTGATGTATTCAAAACAGTTATTGACCATTTCAGACCACAAGACATACGGACAATTCAATACAACGACATTAAAATTATGTTAGGGAGACATTATGGACACAAAGTTTTTAATTTAGCTGAAAGAAAAGTATTTTCTGAAACTTTAAGACAGGATAATGACAATATTTTGACTTTTATAAACAAATTAAAAAAAATTGCTAGTAAGTGTAATTTTGGGCAAAATTTAAATGAACGTATAAGGGATCAATTAGTTTTAGGCATAAATAACCCAAAATGGCAACAATCTTTAATCAAGAAATTTCCAGACAATGACGCAACATTAGCTGATGTGGAAAGAGAAGCTACTCTATTAGAACAGGTAGATTTACAATATAAAAAGTTAAACACTGATAACACTGATCAAATCAACAATGTTAAAACAAATAAAACAAAATTTAATAATAATAAATATCAACCTAATAATACAAGTAAAGCCAAAACTATTCTAAAGAAAGGTACAGATTGTTTTAAGTGTGGTTATTTTTTGCACCCAAAGAAACCCTGTCCAGCAGAAGGACAAACCTGTCTAGCATGTGGAAATGAAAATCATTTCGCTAGGGTTTGTTTACGACGTGGTAGGGCAGAAATAAAAACAAATAGTATAACAAATAGAGTAGAAATCATCAATCATAATCATAGCTCTGATTCTGAAACAGAAATTAAAACCGTTAATAATATTAACGGATTAAAAGCTATGTTAGAAATTAAAATAAATGACATAAATGTTAACATGCTGTACGATCCAGGGGCAGCTGTCTCAGTAATAGGTTCAGACCTTTGGTCGAAATTAGGGAGACCAAAATTAGATAAAGTAAACAATCTTATAGCTTATACAAATCATACAATAAAAACAAAAGGGAAAACTATTGTCAAAGTAACTGCATTCGGAAAACAAAAAACTTACAGATACATGTTATAGAAGAGAACGATATTCCTTTATTTGGATTAGACTGGTTTTAGCATTTGATTTAGGATTACCTGAGGGTGCTAAAATTTGTAATATCACGAATGAAAACGATACTAAAGATCGATTAGAAAAACTTCTGAACACATATTCAAACATTTTCGAAGATACATTAGGATGTATCAAAGGAACAAAAGCGGTAATTAAATTAAAAGAAGGGGCAATAAACAAAATTGCAAAACCTAGAGGAACCCCATTTGCACTTAAGCCTCAAATTGAGGAAGAACTTAATAGATTAGTTGAAAGAGGTGTTATAGAACCTGTCAATCCAGAAGTGAACCCAATTCAATGGGCATCACCTATTGAAATCCAAATTAAGCCACAGGTAAACTTAGGATATGTGCAAATTTTAAACGTACATTAAATCCAAACGTGATTCCTGACCAACACCCTTTACCTACTTTTGAGGACATTTCGGCAAAATTATCGGGGGGTGAATATTTTTCCACGTTAGACATGAAAGATGCTTATTTACAATTAGAAGTAGATGAAAGTTCTAGACAATACTTGATAATAGCTACACATATAGGATATTTCCGGTACCTTAAATTACCTTTCGGATTGAATCTAGCGCCCGCCCTATTTCAAAAAACAATGGATGACATACTTAAAGGAATAAAGGGCTGTGCGTGCTATCTAGATGATATAATTATTACCAGTAAAACTGTTAGGGAACATCTTGAAATTTTAGAAATAGTTCTCCAAAGACTACGTGATGCAGGTATAAAACTAGGTAAAGACAAATGTAAATGGATGGTTCAAAGTGTAAAGTATTTAGGACACAAAATAGATAAACATGGAATACATCCCAAAATGAAAGAATCAAAGCATTAACAGAAATGCCACGACCAAACAACGTTAAAGAACTAAAATCATTTTTAGGGTCAGTCAACTATTTAGCTAGATTTATTCCAAATTTACAAGAACTATGTGAACCATTATATAGACTCACTAGGAAAGGGGTAAAATGGACATGGACAAATATTGAAGATGACTTAGTAAATAAATTAAAAAATAAATTTTACAGACAGAATCGTTAGTACATTACCATATGAATTGGCCATTAATAATCACTACTGATGCATCAGATTCAGGTATAGGTGCAGTCTTATTCCATAAATGCCCTGATGGAGAGAAAAGACCTGTCGCATTTGCATCTAGGATTTTAAAAGAACCTGAGAGGAAATATGCAGCCATAGAAAAGGAAGCACTAGCTATAATATTTGCATTACGAAAATTTCACCAATACATTTATGGACGTGAGTTTACAAAAAAAAAAAAGATCATAAACCTCTTCAATACGTTTTAGGAGAACATAATGACATTCCTAAAATAGCAGCAAGTAGATTAACTAGATGGGCGTTAATAATAGGATCATATAATTATAAAATTCAATACCTCAGTGGAGAACAAAATGGACCTGCAGATGCTTTATCCAGATTACCGATAGACGACGAAGTTTCTGAGAACGAAAAAGGAGAATTGACAGAAAATAATTTACTACATTTAAGACTACCTGATATAAACATTTCTCAACGAATATTAAGACAAGAAATTTTAACAGATACAACTTTAAAAAAAGTCGTAACATACATACAGCAAGGATGGCCTCAAGACAAAAATAAAATTAGTGAAACTCTCGTTCCATACTATCATAAAAAAAAGAAGAAATCTCATACGAAGACAGAATACTTTTGTGGAACGGACGTATCATAATCCCAAAAAATCTATATCAGAAAGTTTTATATATTCTACACGAAGGCCATCCAGGAGCATCAGCAATGAAATCAGTGGCACGATTTAATGTATGGTGGCCTAAAATTGATGCAGACATCGAAAACTATATAAAAAAGTGCCAAGGATGTCAGAAAATTAGACCAAGTGTTCCAGAAACTCCTTTATTTTCTTGGACACTCCCATCGAAACCATGGTTACGATTACACATTGATTATGCAGATTATGATGGTAAAACATGGCTACTCGTTGTAGATGCATATTCAAAATGGTTAGAAATAGAACAGGTTACACCAGCAACAAGCGAAAAAACTATTATAGTGTTAAGAAAAATCATGGCAAGGTTTGGTGTACCAGGTGCGATAGTTTCCGACAATGGACCACAGCTTACTTCGAAGGAATTCAAACACTTCTGCGACAGTAATGGAATACGCCATATTCGCACAACACCATATCATCCTAAATCAAATGGACAAGCAGAAAGATATGTCAGGACATTTAAGGAAAGATTGAAAGCTGCAAAGAAAGACAAGGGAGACATTCAACAAAAAATTCAAACATTTTTGTTATCATATAGAAATACACCAAATAGAGCGACTGGACGGACACCGGCTGAACTTTTACTTGGAAGGCAGATCAGGACAAGACTTGATAATTTAAAACCAGATTTATCAAGAAATGTTGAAAATTACCAATTAAAAACAAAAATCAATCATGATAAACAAACTCAAGAGCGGGCATTTAAAAAAGATGAGTTAGTCTGGGTTCGGAACGAAAGAGAATCTGGTTGGACAAGAGGAAAGATTATAGAACAAACTGGAGAGTTGTCCTATAAGATATTAATAGATGGACAAATAAAAAGAAAACATGCAGATCAAATAAGGAAAGCGTTGGAAAAATAAATGGGGGAGGAAGCTCACTTAGGGATGGGTAATATAGTGAATATGATTGACTCTGTCAATCATATTTAAAAATGTCAATCATGTATTTCAATAATTATATTCAGTTTATGTTTAGACATCAACATATTCTCTGATTATTTAAAGTTATAATAGACATCATCTGTTATAATTTAATTTTTCTTTTAAAAAGATGTCAAAGTTTGACGTGTTAAATTAAATTAAAAACCCAAATTTTATGTGTTTAAACATATTTGTTTAATGTTTAAACATATTTTGAAATCTGTTTTCTTACATTTGTATTGAACTTCCTTTGCTCTTTTGTTTGTTTTCTTGTTGCTTGTTTATTGGTGAAGTAATGTTCAGTTTTTGTTATTTTGCTCTTCCCTTTTGGTATGAAGAACATTTCTTCGAAGGTGGGTGGACGAAGGGTGTTTCATAGCCAAGGACGTGAAGTCGTCCACAATAAGTACTTGTATTTTAAAATAAGAGTCCCTCGGCTACTTAGCCGCTCCGCAGCCTCGGTGCCACGCGCCCCGGCTGCTACGCGGCCCCGCGCCTCCCTTGTGCCGCTTCGTGGATACGTGGTTGTTGCACATAATTAGTTCGTCATATTACTGGTTTATATAAGTGGCATACTGCCACGATATAAGCGAATTTTCAAATGTATTAATCAAAGTACGTGATTCGTTTACATAATGTCGCATAATGTCATTTATGTAATACATAAATGACATTATTGTTTACATAATGTCATTCGTTACATAATTTCGTTTACATCAATGTTTAGTTTGGTGTATATATGTCAATCAATAAAACCGAAACTATGACACCAGCGCTAGGGGTCGGGACTTTCCTGTTCTAGTCGATACCAGCCTAGGAGGCAAAAGAAGACTCCGGAGACTTACTCATGTGTCACATACTGTGTTGCAATCATAAATAAATAAACCCGTTTCGATACTTCAAAAACCTAACGTGACTCGCTAAGAACAGCCTGCTGCATCGGAGGCGAAATACTACCTGTGCTCCGAGTACCTCTCGATTCGGGCAGATCAGGCTGCACGTATAAAAGATCGCCCTGGTCGTCAGACCGATCTCTCTAGAAGGGAAAGTCGAGGTTCGTCCTGAGCGTTGGGACTAGCCCCGTCGTCTCTGAGATCCAGGCAGTTTGTCTGGGTGACAAACCTTTATACACATTAATCGCTTTACAATTATTAATTCATTTGAATTTAGTATTAACTTTATTATAATTATTATTATTTTTTTATATTATTTATAATATAAAAATTATATTATTTATTATTTAAATTAAAAGTATAAACTTCTTTCCCACCACAGACAAATGCCCAGCTAGAGGGATGGAAGTATTGGTTTAATGCAGACATTTGTCCGATATCAACTAATACTGATAATACAATGAAACCTCTTATAATGATAACATCGAAACTCGTAAATACATTTAGGCCAATCAAGTAACAATAAAAAGATTGGTCATTTTTGAGGGTTTAATATTTATGAAATATCACCATATTTCATAAAAAATAGGGTTCGGGACATTATCAAGGTTGATCCTGGTACCCAGTTTTATTTCGATCCAAAAAGTGTTCTAAAGTTATCCTGTCTCATAGAAACGTCTCGAACAAAAAAAATCTCGTGTGTGTATTATATATATATATATATATATATATATATATATATATTATATATATATATATATATATATTTATATATATATATATATGTGTGTGTGTATGTCTGTGTGTGTTTGTGTGTTTAATATATATATATATATATATATATATATATATATATATATATATATATATATATGATGTATGTATATATGTATATGAAAATTTTGTGAGTTTACAACTATATTCAGAAAATGTTTAGTGTATTACCACTCAACGAAAAGTTTTTTTCTTCTTTTCCTTTCCATGGAAAAATACTCTTTCCATCTTATTTCACTAGAAACCCTTCAAAACAAATTCTTAACTTTAAATATTTGACTTTCCTTTACTCGCCCTCAATGTTTACACATTTTTCACAAAGCTGTAATAAGGAAATCTTGTGAAGGAGGTGTTCATTTTGTGCATATTTTGGTAACATAATATGTTTAAGCATCACACCTCGATACAAAGTAACATATTTTACATTATGATGGAGTAATTAATAAGAGAAAATACTTAGGATTGTCTATGTCTCTTAGTTTATATTTGATTTATGAATTGAAAAATTAAGTAAATTATTATTTAGTAATTTTTTGCAGAATTTATATAGAATATGAGATTAAAGAATCCAATGATTTTTAAAATATCCTCTGCACTATATAGTTAAATTTAGGATCTCAGCAGCGTTCCGTCCCACCAAGTCAAAATGAACCAATTGGAAAAAGGGATTAAAATTAAGGTGCATAAAATTTGAGAGAGTAACTTGTAGGACCCCATTAACCTAACTTACCTTAAGGCATATTCTACATCATAACAACGGCCAGTAAGTTCATGATTTAACTTCAAACTTCAATTCTTTTTTCAACCATAGGCGGTAAGGCTTTTCTAACATGCTCTTGAAGACGGTAAAATGCTAATGATGGCTCATTAGCAAGTTAAAACCCCGCTTAGTCAGTTAAAAAAGTCAATAACCTATTAAAGCTGCCACTGTCTAATATACTGTGCGCAACAAAGTAAGGCGTTTGAGGGGTGTAGCGTCTCTACAGACGCACGTCTCAAAGGGCGTTCCTTTCCTTTTTACAAAAATAAAAGAAATCAATCAAAAAGAGGTTTAAAAATGGCATTTTTGACGACTTCTTATTCTTTCTGCACTTTTTGTTGACGCACCTATAGTCTAAAATACAAAATGGATTTTGACGTAAGAGGAATTTTTGGATTTGTGTTATGCTCGTGTACATTCCTACTTATTAAAATTTCAAATTTGACATTTCTACGCTGAGTCCGAAGCGAAAAACTAAGCTAGCGAACGGTAGCTTACGTTGACGCATAAACTAGTGCTTAAACTACTGAACGGATTTTAGTGTGTGAGGACTTTTTGGGTTCGTCTTATGGTCGTGTGCATTTCTACTTAATGATGTGTCAAATTGGACATTTCTACACTAAATGCAGAGCGAAAACTATGCTAGCAAACCATAGTTTCATAAAAAGAAGAGGTATTAATGGACTGCAAAAAATTAACTAGTCAAAAGGTTTATAAAAGGAGACCGGTAGTTGTTTTTCAACTATATTTGGACTATTGACTTCTATTCTATTAACCTTTTCACATAGTTGTTTATGTTAACTACTGAACTAATTTTAATGTGTGGGGACATTTTGAATTTGCCTTATTAAACAGGAGCTGTACAAAAAGTCATGAAATCTTACCAAAAACTACTTATGTGGTAAAAAAACTCCCCGCCAAGTCTTTGGTCCAAAAAAGTAGGGAAATCAACTTTTCTGTAGCACATATGTTAGTCATATACATAGCTACATGCGTACTAAATTTTAATCGAATTGCATATTTTTTCCTTGTTTTATGAATTTTTGAAATTTTCGCTGAGTCATTACTGCGGGGTCATTAATGACGTCATAAAAAATATTTTCCGAATAACACAACTACAACAGTAGACTGATTTTTTTACAAAGTTTCCTCTCTCTAGCATAAATACACAAGAGCTACGATGATAATAGACACAAGAACACACACAAACACATATACAGACAGACAACTTTGAGAAAACTACTTAGAAGACCTTAAAAACACCTAAAACGGATAATTCTGGTTTCATACCGGTTTCGGATTTTTTGCAAACACTATACCTTTCCTATATACTTACTGTAAAATTGAGGAAACAAGTCAAAACATATGACTAAGGATTATTAGAGGCAAACATAAGGCGCAATCGATAAAACTGAAAATGTAATTTACAGTTTCACATACTTCAGTTACATTAGTTTTACATGTTTATGTAAATAATACGAATTACAATAAAATTCTTTACATGTGATTGAAGCTTAGTACTGGCACTAGATTTCGCTTCTTCGTGAAAATAATTTATATTTCTTTCTCTTCAATTGTCCGGCTTTTCTTCAAAAGCCTTTCTTTGAAAGACTTTTTACTTTTCTTTATTTATACCATAAGTGTTTAGAAAAGTAATGCGTTTGCACAGAAAATGAGGAACCGGGAGTTCACTCGAATTATCCGCTTCACGTGTTTTTCGAACTCATTAGTATTTTTTATCTAGTTGTCTGTCTGTATGTGTGTGTTGTAGCACCCAGTGGGTTTATGCAAGAGAGTTGAAACTTGTTACAAAATCAATCATTAGGTTTAGTTATTTAATCCATAAAATTAATGAGAAGGGTCCGAAGTCGATAAGAGCTCTCAAATTCAGGGTACCTGGGTTCGAGTCTTGATAGGGACGATTCTCTTTTTTATCGTTTTTGGCGCGGTGGTCCGCATATTGGGTGAATTTCCTTTGGAATGCGTGTATTCGAGCAGTTACCAATTATCAAGCACTCCTCATAACTACTTTTTTGTATTTTTCAAAGTAAATAAGGTAAAACCTTTAAAGAAACCAACTGAGTATGAAACTAGTGCAAATAATGGTGTGCACTGCCAACTTTAGAGCCATAGTTTGTATAACCAACGGCATAATTATGCGCACTCCTTTGAAAAATACAGAACTAATGAGTTACGAGTAGTGCTTGATAATTAGTAACTGCTCAAGTTATAAAGCATAAATCGGATCCTTAAGCACGAAATGGATTTTAATGGATAAATATTAATCATATATTCTTAATTCTTTTCTTAAATTCTTTTCTCTAGATAAGATAGATGGTAAATGAATTTTATAGTAATTTCAAATTATGTATTTCCTTAATTTGTTATTTGAACCTAAATTCCCAAAGATATTTCCTATTTCCCGATAAAACCAAATAGAAATTCCTAAGGATAAAAAATTGAGTTTTTGGATCGATAGTAGGAAAAGCAATCAGAGCAAGAAAATGAGAAATCTTACCACATTGGAAACTTGTGTCAAATTTAACATTTTATTATTTCTTCTTTCTTAAGATTTTCCAATTTCCTTTAGAAACTAATATTTACAGTTTAGTAAATAAACTAATATTTCCTTTAGAAACTAACTTAGGTTTTAGAAAATGTGTGAAATTTTACCTAATCAAAAAAGGGCTATGGAAAGTATGTTACTTTAAAGATTAACACTTTTAAACAAACTACCCAGTACGTATAGAAAAAGTTTATGAATCCCTTTTATCCACCACTCCAAGAACGTACTAAATACTTCATTATCGTCAGATCCTGTCTTATTATAATTTATTGTACTTTTTTGCAATAAAGCATTTGTTAAATTGAATTGAAAATTGAAATATTAAACTGAATATATTTACTCTGGTTATATCTAAACTAAACTACACAGATCACAAAGTAGATAGATTTAGCCATGTGGGGCCAAAGGTGCTAACACGTCTATGATAACAGGGCTATTGCAGCAAAGGTTGTGCCCTCTCTACCACTCATCTCTCTGTAAGAATAAGAATTAGAAGTATTTATTTACACTTATAAGTAATAAGTGTAAAAAAACACTTCTATTCTAGTGAGGTTCGACTACTGTCATGGCACCTATCCTATAAGTGACTTTATTTCCAAAGGAAATTTGCTAAAACCAGTGAAATAGCATGAAAGTTGATAGCATTTCTGGTAACATAGACTGGATTAGCAAAAGCTCAATATGTCTAGCTAAATATGTCTAATTTTCTGTCTAATTCAGTTTAATAATAGAACGTGAGAGAATGATGTTGCAATGAGTGCGGCTGAAGACTAGTAATTTGACGAATACACTCTAAATCTCGTTTAAAACCCAACGCTTATAAGCATACTAACCACAAAAATTCTATTCCTTATAAATCAATAGAAATATATAATGCAATCCTTGAAACTTTTAAAACTAAATATTTATGAGAAAAATATATATTTATAACTAAAATTAAATCGGGTTTTAAGCAAAAATATAATATATGATCTAAAAGAATTGTATGATAAAATAAGAACAATAAAATAATTCAAGATTTATAATACTGTAAAATTAAGGTGTATTATTAAACAATTTTTTATGTATAATGTTAATGTAATATTGTTTTGTAAAAATGTATTTCACATATCCTATTTCATTAAAAAACATTTATTAACATTTATTTATTTACAGTTGATATACTTGTCGTATTAAAATTAACAACGGACAAATATTCCTTTAATTTTTCTAGTAACACTCCTTATTCAAGTTAATGATAATTATTAAATTATAAATACATTTATAATCATATATAAAAATCATTTATGAAATGATAATAAATAATTAATAAAAACTACCATCATGAAAAAATATATCCTGTATTTTTTATTAAAGCCTTAAAACGGAAAGTAAATGTTAATTAATATAATGTCTATAATTAAATATGAGTTGTGGGTTAGATCCGTATGTTCCATATAGACACGCTGGTAAAAATACTGGAAATGTAAAATAATAGGTTATTTTAAAGAACAAGGTCGAATGATCTAGAACTTAATAATAATAATAGTCATACATAATAATAATTATATACTGAAACCCGGTAGCTCAGTGGTACAGTGCTCGCCTTACGACCTGGAGTTCGAGAGTTCAAATCCAGCCGGGAGAAGACTTTATATTAGGTTATCTCTAATATCTTCCTATCGGTAGGGATTGAATTCAAGGCCGGCCAACCCAGCTTATGTTTACGTAATTTTCTTTCGTTGTTACGCTAGTGCGGGGTTGAATTTAATCTGAGACAAGTCTGGAATAAATACAAAATATTAAAAGAAATATGCATTAATTTGGCAACTTATTAACAATTTAATGATTAATGACCTCTGTAAATAACATATATCATTCATGTTGATAAAAAAAGCGAAATAGTTAACAAAACCATAGACCTATATTTTTATAGGTGGTGTAAAGTGTCTCAGTATATTGAGAGGCCTGAAACATCATTCTGGGGCTCTCAGGGGCTCTGTGTGACTTCATTGAAACCAAGAGTGTTTCACGGTTATAATTAATCAACCGCTGCAGGCCTTTCCTACATTTTTGTTTCATAATAATAAACATAGTATTACATAAGTTGCTCTAATATCGTACCGCTTATTTTATGTTTCTCAATTAAACCAATGAGCCTAAAAAATAAAATGTTTATTTGATACAAGAAAGTCTGAGTATAAACATATACACAAGCATACAAACAATAAGTTGATTACACCCTCTCAGGAGATTTCGGAAATACCTGAAACGAATAATTCATTTAAAATAGCTGTCACTAATGATTAGAGTAAACACTGAGAGTCAGATTAGTGTGATGATTAGCACGTGCGCCTGCCGGGTGGCAGGCGCTCGTGCTAATCATCACAGATAGTCCGGGTTCGATCCCGGTCGGATCCTATAGGATTTTCATGCGAGGTGAGGGAATCCTATAGCGTGGCGTCCTTAGAAAGAGACGTTAAGCCTGGGGTTCACTGCCTGTGCGATACCAGATACTCGTAAAAGATCTCTAACCCTAATAATAACCTGGTTTGAGGCAACATTCAGGACCCTTAATAGTAGTTTATATAAATATATTTATTTCTCTATCCTATAGTTTTAAGAGCATGAAATCTTAGTCTGGCAGAGAGGCACGTGTTGTTTCTAGTGAAAGCTATAGAAACTGTTTGTATACAGTCTCGGCTTTTCTGTGGATTAGATACAAAATGCTTGCACTAGGACTTATAGAATTCTATAGAATACTATCTTCTATCTATGAGAGAAAGCAAAAAGCGCCCAAAAACATGGCCTAGATACTTGCTACATGATCTCACATCTTCCTTATTACTATCACAATTATTATCACTAGTACAAACACATTACGTTTCCTGTACACCTATAGTATAAATGCAAAAAAATCAAAAATCAGACTTAAAAAAGGCTTAATTATTGAATTTTTACTGTGATTAGTCATCAGGTTTTAGTTCTTTATATTTATAATGAGAGTCAAAATGACTTTATTCCAATTAAAATCAACGTGCCGCCAATTTATATTTTTAATGAACTTATTTTTTAAAAAAAATATTGAAACTCTCTATATGAAGAGTCAAAAGATTGGAATTCTATATAAATAATTAGCGAATACCTTAGAAATAAAAAGAGAATACGTAAATAAAATATTAATAGCAATGTTAATTTAGAGCAATGCAATTTTGAAAGGATTTTTAGTCCATCATTATTTCTTGATCTATTTAATTCAATTTTCCTCAAGTCATTAATAATGATATTTATTATTAAAACCTTAAATACGAAAAGTAGTTTAATGAAATCTTCAAAGCCAGACTGGTTCTCGGTCTGCTCTCTGCTGACGCTGTCTCGTCTATCCCTACTTTCAATTATCTCTATTTTTATGCTCTTTTCACCCTTGCTCCAATTTCTCCAACTGCTATTATTTCTCTGCTCTAATCTAAAGGACTTGACCTCAAATTACTTGACGTTCTTTTATTTTTTTTATGCATTAAATAAAAAAAATATTAGTAAGGCAATAGTAATATGGTGGTAAGTATTTAAGAAAATTATTATGTTAATCCTGAAATTCCAAAATTGAAATTTCATCATTATTATTCGCATCAAGTATATTTTTTTTGACGTCCAGAGTGATTTTTAACATGCTGCATGTCTGTCTGTGACTTACATCCGTTGTTGTGTTCATACCAGAGTGTTGAATCTTAAAGTCAGACTTATGGTATTGTTGTTCTGCCCAGAAAATAATTTTAGTTAGATCTAGTTAATCTATTTTGTTATTTAATTTTTTTGTTTTAGACCGCTATGTTGACAAACATAATATTGAAAGTATTCTTCAATATAATCCATAATTTAAACGCAGAAATAAACTCTCAGAGTAAATCTTGGCGACAAAAGGAAATTATTTTGATTTTACTTTAAAAACTTAGCAGAAAATCTATAATACTTAATGTTTGAGTTTTCACTACACTCTGAGTTAGGTTGAGAAACTTTCCCCATGTTCCCTTATTCTAAAGAAGAGTAGGTTATAAACGTCTACAAATACATTGTGAATAGAATATAAAGGTGGATGTGTGAGATCAGAACTTTCCTCAATGTAAATCTTGTCTACAAAGGAATTGGTTTTGATTGTTCTTCAAAAATTATCATAAACTTTAAAGTGCTTAATGTTTAAATTTTCAGAAAACATTTCTAATGTTGCATTTTCTTACTGTCGGCAACAACGTGGAAATTTATGCAGATTTACGTTGCAATATATAAATCATAAAAACGCATTCATTTTTATTAATACACGTAGATTGTATTTAGTTATATTGGTAAGAGGGAGGGGGGGGGGGGGGTAATGTGTTTTCCGCCTTTGAGGATGCCCGCGATCTCAAACGATATTCAGTCGGGGGCTGACTGTGGGAAAGTTTATATATTTATAACCCTGATGACGGCGTTAAGCTAAAATCGTTTCAGTAATATTCATATGTAACAGACGAGGTAGCTCAGTCTTCTACAGAATATACAGAGTGGAATATTTTAAATGCATTATACCCTTTAAAATAAAGGGAAAATTTGGTCCTATACTTTCGAAAATGGTCTTAAACCCATGTAAATTGAACAATGTGAATTTAAATTTACCATTGTTATTTTGGTGATTTTTACCCTATAGTACTTTCGTTACTAATTTTGATAACTTTGGAAATATAAGTTAGAGCGTATCGTAACATTGCCTATTTTTAAAACTTTATTAAATATTAAGACATTTTAGGCTAATACTAGACCATTTTGGTAATTTCCCATTAAGTTATTATTTGACATATATCATATATTTTTTTAAAAAATATTGTGATTAGGACAAAAGTATACATATAATATAGATCTAACAATAGCTTGATTAAAAACTATCGGGATATGGTGATCTAGCGTTGTACGTGATATTAGTGTTTCTATCAAATTTCCATCATGTGATATTAGTGTTATTAGTGTTCTATCACCAATATGAGATATTTGTGATAAACGCTGGACCAGGGGGGTTCAGCTTCAGTGATTCATTTGTTTGAACTTTTCGGATTCCTCGTTGTACTTATAGATAAACGATATCAACATAAATAGCTTACTCAAAAAATAAAAAAAAATAATTGATGAGATGCAAAAGGCTGAAGTAGTACACTCTAGTTGTGGAAGCGTCAAACTATCTGATAACTTTATTAATCACTATCTGATATTTTTACTAATCAAACAACGAGCTGTTGACTGTAAATAATTCTCTCCATCCGCTATTCAGTACTAGAATAATGGGTAGGCGATGGATAAGTGATCCCATTTAAGCTCTATAAGAATTTTTTTATACAAGGGTAAAAAGTGAAAATTATTATTTCTCACTCTTTATTCCCATACCCCCCCCCCCTTGGATTTGAACTTCTAATGCCAGAGACTTGTCCGATTGCGCCTACCCGAGATGTTGGTGCTGTTCCACGTGATAGGACCCTAAAGTTTTGAATAAAAATCAATCGCAAATATTATTAATATATATTGGCAAATGTTAAAAATGTATTTAAAAAATACTACAGCACATTCTAGTAGAGAATAGCGTAAATAAGCTCTTATTACTAGCGCTTTTCAAGACTAGCGATGAGGACCCCAACACAAACGTGATCATATACTCAAACGTGTCAATTAAGTGTTCCTTAAACACTCGGAAGTAAACTATCTAAGGCCCGTATTCAAACACATTTTACTTACCTAAACCTAAACATTTTCCTTAAGAAATCCATAAGGGCTCTTTAAGGAACCCCTAAGGCTTTTTTTAAGGGGACCTAACATTTTCCTTAACGAGCAAGGAAAATGCCTTTGAATACGGTTTAAGTTAATAATGTTTATCTATGGTTGTACTCAAATTAATAGAATGATTCTGTAAAAAAAATATTTACTCTCTTTGTCAGCTAATAACACTTTCACTTACAGCATTTCGATTGTTAAATTTCTAGTTGTTTCTCGCACAATTTTGTTTTATCAACTATTTATGCTTTGCAAATTTGGTAGTATCAATGATATTGGGTCAAAAAGAAATTGATTAAAATATTTTTTTATGCCACTTCTACTAAAACATTTAGTCTAGCTGTAATCAAACATCGAAGTTAATTAAATTTTTCGTGAATTTCATTAGTGAATAACACTTGAGCATTTTTTGGACTACAGGAGTACTTTAAGTGAAAATCATTGATCTTTTGTAGGTGATTTTATAAGTTACTCGAGTTACATGTCAACACTGCAAAATCTATAAAAGACTCCCTAGTATATGAGTGATCTTAAATATTTTAAATAAATTTTGGAAGAACACTAAGTGGGTCTAAAGGATCCTTGGTGACCCGAGCAGGCCAGCAAGGTGAAGTGGCCACAAATTAGGTCAAACAATTTGAAATTGCTAAATACATGGACTGTTTCCCCTGTATTTAGCGACATGAAGGTGGCAAACCAACCACATTTTGAGAACTAATATATTAACGGAAATAATTGTCCTATTCTTAACTATTGTCACATCATAAGATGTGACAAGAGTTCTATAATATAATGATTCAAATTTTTAGATTAAACGTCTTTACGCCTTTTTTCACTTTTCCTTTTTTATACCGTAGGTATTTAGGAAAAGTTTTGTGTCCGAAACCGGAATGTCACTGGAATTATTATTCAGGTGTTTTTAAGGTTTCCTGAGTAGTTTTCATAAAGTTTCCTGTCTGTATGTGTGTGCATGTTATCATCGTCGCTCTCAGTGTATTTATGCTAGAGACTTGAAACTGTGTATAAAAATCAGTCTATAGGTGTAGTTGTGCTATTTGGAAAATATTTTTATATGATGTCATTAAACTGCAATAATGACATCAAAATTGCGTAAAATTCTAGATTGCGTATAGGTTTAAAACTTTACATACTGAAAAAGGCTCGCTTCGCTCGCTACAATCTGCATGTTTAAAATAATAAAATTAAAAAAAAGGGATCGCTTCGATCGCTAGATGGCGTATGTGTAGAATTTAACATAGTAAAAAGGCTCGCTTCGCTCGCTATTTAGCGTATATTTATAATAAAACAGTAAAATACGCTCGCTTTGCCCGCTACATTGTGCATGTTTATAATAATAGGTAAAAAAAGGCTGCTTCGCTCGCTAGTGTGCAATGTGTATAATAAAAGACATTAAAAAAGCTACTTCGCTCGCTAGAGGTGCATGTTTATAATAAATAGACGTTAAAAAAAAGGCTTGCTTCGCTCGCTAGAGTGTGCATGTTTATAATAATAGACAGTTAAAAAAGGCTCACTTCGCTCGCTAAGTGTGCATATTTATATTAATAGACGTTAAAAAAAGGCTTGCTTCGCTCGCTTGAGTGTGCATGTTTATAATAAAAGACATTAAAAAAGGCTCACTTCGCTCGCTAGAGTGTGCATGTTTATATTAATAGACGTTAAAAAAAGGCTTGCTTCGCTCGCCAGAGTGTGCATGTTTATAATAAAAGACATTAAAAAAGGCTCACTTCGCTCGCTAGAGTGTGCATGTTTATAATAATTGTTAGGTACATGAGACAAACATAAGCAAAATTCACTCACCATAGATTGCGTTGTAACTGGCCGATTGGTACCGATTTGGGGCCCCATAAAGATCTTTACGGCGATCACATAAAAAACGGCATGATTTTACGTAGTAATAAAATACGTAGTTCGAAACTAAATTGATAGATCGGAAAGGGCTAGTACACAGCACGAAGACTCGATACTAACTAACTCTCGGAAGAGGGGTATCCAAGATACACCGAGCATAGATAATACAAACATAAAAAATAATAAATTCACACATCTAAAGGGGCAAAGGTGCGTACCAAACATAACCCCCGCCCCAAAATTAAAAATTTTGGAAAAGAAGAAAAAATGAAATGAGCAACTTCTATTAAAAGATATGAAAACCACTATATAAAACGAAAGGAACTAAACCATAATGAGAACTTCAAACAAGTACAATGTCAAATTAAAGTGCTACTGGCATGATAAATCGAAAAAAAAATATACCAACTTTATTTAAGTAATTGAGAAGAAATATGGTGACAAAAAAAAAGAAACTCCGGAAAATATTTAAAAAAAAAATCTCTGGTAAACCTAATTCGAGTATATAGATTTATTCTATTGGCAAAGAAACAACTTTGGTAGCTGGTCTAACAACTTCACCAGTTGGGGTAAGGATACGAAGAACTCGAGAAACGCCATCCTTACCAGGAAGCAACTCTATAATTCTTCCTATAGACCACTCCGACGGGGGGAGTCCTGGAGTATACCAGAAAACGGGATCACCGATAGAAAGGGGCGGAGCTGGCATGTGCCATTTTGGCCTTTGAATTTGAGAGTGAACATACTCCCGACTCCATCGTTTCCAAAACGACTGAGTCATCTGTTGGGTAAGTTGCCACCGAGAGAGTCGGTTTTTAGGTTGGTCCGTGAGGTCATCTTCAGGTCTTGTGAGGATCGGTCGGCCGATGAGAAAATGACCGGGTGTTAAATAATCAAATCCATCGTCTGGAGAGTGGGAGAGGGCGCACAAAGGGCGAGAGTTTAATATTCCTTCTATTTTCGTAATCACTGTTAAAACTCTTCTAGTGTTAAATTTTGTGAACCAACGATCCTTCGGAAATGGTGTTTTACGGATTTAACACCGGCTTCCCATATGCCTCCCCAATTGGGGGCATAACTGGGATTCAGATTCCATTTGATTCCTCTTTTGTCAAGATATGTGGCTAATTGAGGCTGTGAGTGTTGTAAGAACATATTTAACTCGGTGATTTCTCTTCTAGCGCCACGGAAATTACTTCCTTGGTCTGTGTAGACGTTTGAGGGTAACCCACGACGTGCAGTGAACCTGTCAAGCGCAGCAAGAAACCCTACGGTAGTCAGTGAAGTAACAACTTCGAGGTGTACTGCTTTTACAACCATACAGACAAAGATGGCAAAATAGCATTTAGAATATCGAACAGAACGAAGCAGTGAAGTTTTTACTGAAAAAGGACCTGCAAAATCGATCCCAGTGTGAGAAAAGCATAAAGTTGGTTTGAGACGATAGGCAGGTAAGTCAGCCATTGGTGGCTGAATAGGGGAGGCTTTGAATCGATAACATGTTAAACAAAGAAATATACGTTGTCTAATTAGGCTCCTGGCCCACAGATCCAAAACCGTCTGTGTAAAAGAGATTGTACTAATTGAGGTCCACCGTGGCCTGATAGTAAGTGATAATAGTCGCAAAGAAGACCGGCAAGACGGCTGTTTCGAGGAATCAAGTAAGGATGTTTTGAGTTTGGTGGTAGCTGAGACCACTTAAGTCTACCCCCCACCCTGACCAATCCCGTTGATGGACACAAGAAGGGTGAGAGTGTACGGTACTTTTTAGAGCAAAGACTATTATTTCTTAAAGCTGAAATTTCGGACTTAAGATATTCAGCCTGAGTGGCCTTAACGGCTAATATAAGACCGTCCTCAAGTTCAGCATAAGAGTGAGGACTAGACAGAACCACTTTAACAACAACTTTAATATTCTTTGTCAAAACAATTTGCTTTGATCTGGATTATTTCGCTTGTTTCGTATTCGGTATAAGAGAGATAAGACATACCGTTTAACATAAGCGAATGCCCTTTGAACTCTGGTTAATTTAGAACAACGTTCAATACTAGAGATAAATACATCATGTTCAAACCCGACAAAGAGTGACATTACAGTAAAGCAAACATCTTTGAGCTCAAAATTAAGCTCAGTAGAATTATTAAGATTTTCTGGCCAATTTAAAATATCATCATAAAGGAAATTTGGTCCTTGCCACCATAGCTCACATTTAATTAAGTCCTGCGGCATAATACCGCGGCTTGCTAAGTCAGCGGGATTTTCCCGACCTGGTACGAACCTCCACAATGTAGTGGGTGAGTTTTCGTGAATTTGAACCACTCTATTTGACACAAATGTCTTCAAACGATAAGGAGGGGTTCTTATCCAAGATAAAGCTGTCGTAGAGTCAGAAAAACAAATAGAATTATCTAGCTGAATCCGAGAAAGCGGGAGAAACACTGCTAATAAGTTTCGACAATAAACACGCAGCACCTAACTCCAGGCGAGGTATAGTCCAGGTTTTTAGAGGTGCAACACGAGTTTTTGAGGACACCAGGTTTACTTTGACCTCAGTAGCACACTCTAAACGAATATAGACGACAGCAGCCATACCAAGAGCGCTAGCATCAGAAAACCCAATAAGACGAGCTGAAGTCCAATCTGGCGACAATATATATCTCGGAATAGCGATTTGTTCAAGGCATGAAAATTGCTCTATGATATGAGTCCAATCTTTATTCAAATCGTCAGGTAAGGGTTGGTCCCACTCGGACTTTAGGACCCACAGTTTTTGTAACAAAGTTTTTAGAGAAAATGTAACAGGACTTAAATAGCCATTTATATCATAAGTCCTAGCTATTCTAGAAAGCACACCTCTTTTTGAGTTAATCTCTGAATCCTTACTAGTAAGATATTGGAAAGTGTCAGCGTCTGGGTCCCAAGAAAGCCCAAGAACTTTAACAGTAGTGGGGTTATTTTTATCAATGGTAATTTGAGAAGGAGAGTGAGCAACACTTTCTACTACACATTTTTCTGAACTTGCCCATTTTCCTAGTTCGAACCCTGCGAGCTTTAAAAGTCCTACAAGCTCGTCACGAAGTTGTATCGCTTCTGGGACAGAGTTTTCTCCCACAAGGCAATCATCTATGTACCTTGACTTACGCAAGGCAGCCGAAGCAAGTGGGTATTTATGGCCTTCCTCAAGTATAAGTTGCTCGACAGTGCGTTGCGCTTGAAAAGGACTACTAGTGGCACCAAAAATGACACGAGTGTGTTCCCATTCCGTTATAGGCTCGTTTGGGGAAAATCGCCACAGTATATGAAAGTATTTTCTATCGTCGGGATGTATAATTACTTCCCTAAACATCTGTTTGATATCACAAGAGAGCGCAACTTGAAACAAACGAAAACGAGTAACTATAAAGACCAAGATCAGATTGTAATTTAGGCCCTGTCATGAGAGTATCGTTAAGACTTATACCACGCGAATCTTTCTCAGCTGGGTTAAAAACTACTCGAACTTTATCTCCATAAGGACTAGATTTGAGGATACCATGGTGCGTAAGAAGGTAAGGAACAGACTGAGAGGCTGGTACTAAGTGACCTTGATTATATATCTTTAATATTGTCACTGTATAGCTCTTTAAGTTTAGGTTCTCGTTCAAAGCGTTTTTCTAATTTAAGAAAACGACTAAGGGCTCGTTCTTTAGTAGATTTTAAATCAGGAGGTTTTATTTTTAAAAGGCAAACGAATAATGTAACGACCACAGTCTGATCTCGTAGTAGTTTCAACATAATGACGCTCACAAAATTCGTCTTCGGGTGAAACTTTAGTTGGTGGGTTAATTTCCTCGACTTCCCAGAATTTGCGTAATAATAAGTCTACACTAGGCTCTAGTTGGGTGACGAGAGATGAACAAACTAAAGATGAAGTGCTATCGGCCTCAACAGAACCTGATAAGACCCAACCTAGAGATGTGAGAGTAAGTGTAGGGTAACCTTTGATCTGAGACGGTATTGCGGGTGTGAGATCTATAACTGTTTGAACTCCTAAAAGAAGGTCAACCGGTTTTGAATCATAAAATTCAGGATCCGCTAGAGTAAACGAAGCGAAACGTTCCTTGATACTAGGAGGAAGCGAAACACTAGGTGAGTTAATGGAAACTTTAGAAACAATAGCTGCGTTAAAAGTTACCTGAGGCTCAAAGTCATAACGAGGTGCTATAGTACATGAAATCATACCTTGGTTTTGAAAGAGGTGTTTGGCCTACGCCACTTATCTGATAAGGACATTTAGAAAATGGTAGGCCTAACTGATCAGCCAAAGCGAGCTATAAGGTTTACTTCAGAGCAAGAATCTAAAATCAAACGGCAGTCTAACCATTCACCCGTAGAACTTAAAATTCTAGCCCGTGCTGTTTGAAGTAAAGTTTTAGGTGTAGAGTAGGTGTTTGAAACATTCATAGAAACCTGACAAGGTTTGTCGGCAGCATCTACGGCCGCATCTTTAGACGTTGCCGGGGTAATATTTACTTCGGCCCCTGGATTAGACGTAGAGTTATTAATATTATTTTCAAAATGTAACAAACTATTGTGCCGGCGGCTACCGCACTTCACACAACGACCTTTAGAATTACACGAGTTCACACCGTGTTTAGCTAAACATCCATAACACCTTTTTTGTGTTTTTACAAGTTCAAACCTATCCTTAGTTGTCATATTTAAAAACTGAGGACACTGAATTAACTTGTGATTTTGTGAGCAACAAGAGCAAATAATTGTTTTATTTTCAATGCCTTGTGACAATAATGAAGAGCCAGTGGGCGTATTTGCTTTCTTAAAACTATGATAAGATTTTTGAGACGTTTTCATAGACTCTTTTATAAATTCTTTTTCTTTAGCAGAATTACTAGCGTTACCCGACCGTTCAGCGATCGCAAACGAATCTCTTAAATGTGAGATTAATTGAGAGAACTGTGGGAACTCCGTTTTTAAAAACTCACCTTCAAATGATTTTCTAGTTTTTGGGTCAAGAAGTTTTAATGAAAACTCTAAAAGTAAATAATCTGCTAAATTTTCAATCTTCATGGACTCTAAATTAGTATAAGTGGACTGTAATGAATCTGCTAAGTCCTTAAAGATTCTGTAGAGTTATTACGTATCGGTTTAAGAGAAAAGAGTCGTTCTAAGTGGAACTGAGCTAGGACTCTACGATTTGTGTATCGTTTCACTAATAGATCGTAGGCCGTTTTGTAATTTTCTGGCTCAAAAGCAACAGTCTCTACTAATTTTAACGGAGACCCTTCTAAATAAGAAACAAGATAGGAAAATTTCTCCATATTTTTAGGTTTGTTTTATGTACAAGCGAATCATACAAGGCACGAAAAGCGGGAAATTTCTGAGGAGAACCGTCAAATTTAGCGATTTGTAAGTCCGGTAAATTTGGAGTAGCCTGAGGAGGTGGCGCATGAGAAACAATTGGAGGTGGAGGAGGGGAAGAGCCTTACAATATTTTTCAGCCGCCTCCAAAATCTTAAACAACATTGTATCAAATTCCCTAGATAGATTATCTAAATTGAGTTTAAAATCGGTATGCGCACATTCTAATACGGCTAAACCATCAATTATTTCACCAAACTGGTCTTGGGCATCAGAAATTTTAGCCACCCTAACTTTAAAATTAGTAACATCAGTAGGTAGACGAGGAATCATATCGTAGGTTTGTTGAACGCGTATCCAAAGGCGTTCTTTTTTGCTATTTAATACAGCAAAGCGATCTTTTAATTTTTGGCTAGGCTCACTTGAGCCATCGCCTGTTGCCGGTACCGAAGCAGCAGTCTCAGGCATTTTTTATGTAAAAGACAAAAAATATGAACTACTAAATAGATTATAAATGAGACAAAACAAATTTTAAATAATTATAATCTTGAGTTAAGCACATTTAGTAGGGAAAAACGTGACGCTGTGTAGAAAGCTAACCTTAAAAACGCCGTTAGAAAAGTTGAGAAAAAATGTCGAGGTTTAACGAATACAATATAGTGAAATGAAAAAAATACCTAACTATAGAGACGAATAAAAACAAAGTTATCAAACCAAATTCTGAAATAAAAGGAAAAACGATAAATTTCAAAATTAAAGTGGTTCCAAAAGAGAAAAAATCCGCTCGAATAGACCAATTTCTATGTTAGGTACATGAGACAAAACATAAGCAAAATTCACTCACCATAGATTGCGTTGTAACTGGCCGATTGGTACCGATTTGGGGCCCCATAAACATCTTTACGGCGATCACATAAAAAACGGCAAATTTTACGTAGTAATAAAATACGTAGTTCGAAACTAAATTGATAGATCGGAAAGGGCTAGTACACAGCACGAAGACTCGATACTAACTAACTCTCGGAAGAGGGGTATCCAAGATACACCGAGCATAGATAATACAAACATAAAAAATAATAAATTCACACATCTAAAGGGGCAAAGGTGCGTACCAAACATAACCCCCCGCCCCAAAATTAAAAATTTTGGAAAAGAAGAAAAAATGAAATGAGCAACTTCTATTAAAAGATATGAAAACCACTATATAAAACGAAAAGGAACTAAACCATAATGAGAACTTCAAACAAGTACAATGTCAAATTAAAGTGCTACTGGCATGATTAAATCGAAAAAAAATATATTACCAACTTTATTTAAGTAATTGAGAAGAAATATGGTGACAAAAAAAAAAAACTCCGGAAAATATTTAAAAAAAAAATCTCTGGTAAACCTAATTCGAGTATATAGATTTATTCTATTGGCAAAGAAACAACTTTGGTAGCTGGTCTAACAACTTCACCAGTTGGGGTAAGGATACGAAGAACTCGAGAAACGCCATCCTTACCAGGAAGCAACTCTATAAATTCTTCCTATAGACCACTCCGACGGGGGGAGTCCTGGAGTATACCAGAAAACGGGATCACCGATAGAAAGGGGCGGAGCTGGCATGTGCCATTTTGGCCTTTGAATTTGAGAGTGAACATACTCCCGACTCCATCGTTTCCAAAACGACTGAGTCATCTGTTGGGTAAGTTGCCACCGAGAGAGTCGGTTTTTAGGTTGGTCCGTGAGGTCATCTTCAGGTCTTGTGAGGATCGGTCGGCCGATGAGAAAATGACCGGGTGTTAAATAATCAAATCCATCGTCTGGAGAGTGGGAGAGGGCGCACAAAGGGCGAGAGTTTAATATTCCTTCTATTTTCGTAATCACTGTTAAAAACTCTTCTAGTGTTAAATTTTGTGAACCAACGATCCTTCGAAATGGTGTTTTACGGATTTAACACCGGCTTCCCATATGCCTCCCAATTGGGGGCATAACTGGGATTCAGATTCCATTTGATTCCTCTTTTGTCAAGATATGTGCTAATTGAGGCTGTGAGTGTTGTAAGAACATATTTAACTCGGTGATTTCTCTTCTAGCGCCACGGAAATTACTTCCTTGGTCTGTGTAGACGTTTGAGGGTAACCCACGACGTGCAGTGAACCTGTCAAGCGCAGCAAGAAACCCTACGGTAGTCAGTGAAGTAACAACTTCGAGGTGTACTGCTTTTACAACCATACAGACATAATAATAACAAAATAATAATATAATAATAACATAATAATACAAACATAAAAAATAATAAATTCACACATCTAAAGGGGCAAAGGTGCGTACCAAACAATAATAAAAATTATTACTATCGTGTCCAAAGTAGGAAGGATGAGCGTAGCGAATCCGATGTAATGAGGGAAAGTTCCGAGGTACCCCGTACCCGATTTTTGTTTTTCACTTTGTAAAAGAAGTAAAAATAGCGAACAAAATATCTAATGTTGGACGTGTGATTTAAAATTGAACAATGGAATTGTCATGGCAGATAGGTCTTGAATCAAAAACTAACGAAGCTCTTTAAACTCTCGTACATTTAAAACTTTCAACTCTTTATAGTACTTAAAACTACACAAAACTACACTAGTACTGAGAAATACTTTTAGTTTGTTAGGAGTGTTGAACGTTCACAAGTGTTTGACAACTTCAATATGGGAAAGTTTTTACTTTGAATAATTTCTATTTCAATGCGCAAAACTTTCTGTAATAGGGTTTTAAGTTGTAAATATTGGGGATGTTAACAATGAAATAGAATTTCGATAAGTCAGAATTGTTAAAAGGATAAAAATATTGCATCACGAAAAGCAGATATATTTTATTGAAATTTGGATATATTTACCCTTAGGAAATTTATCTTTAGGACTACAGAAATTACTGCAATCCAGTTTTAATATATAATATATCGTATTAATATATAAACGTATATAATCGTATATAATCGTATATAATCGTATATAATATATCGTATATAATATAATATTTAATCGTATATAATATAAAATATTTTTATATATTTTATATTATTAATTTTAATACATATTTTTTAATATATAATATTTGGAAATTTATCTTTAGAGCTAGAGCCACCCGTGGTGTAGTGGTTAAGGTACGCGGCCAATACACAGAATGAATGGACTTTAGTCATGGGTTCATTCCCAGCACGGGCCTCTCGAATTTTTATAAGAGGGATACAAATTCTGCGTACCACGTCTTTTAGAAGGGATGTAAAGCCGGTGGTCTCGAGCCTGTGCGTTGTCAGGTACTCGTTAAAGTTCCCTTACCCTGAATGAAACTGGGTATAGACAAAATTTAGGAACCTCATGTAGATTCAATCATAATGCTATACTGTTTCTGCCTTGTAGTTTAAAGTGTGTGAAGGTTTGGTTTAACAGTGAGAGCACGTGTTGTACTCAGTTTTCACTAGACTATAAGAGTCAGTGAAAATATGTACGATTGCTTGAAATAGCATGAGAGGAACCATAGAAATCCACTAATCTGTCTAGATTAGATGAAATATACCTACACTTGAAATTAAAAGGAAGTAGAACACTATCTACAAAAAGCTGCCAGCTGGCAAAAAGGGCCCAACCACGTGGCCTACTTGCCTGGTAGTTACTACCACTCCCCCATATTACTATCACTATCACTACTATCTTTAGAGCTACAGAAATTTTTTATGATTTAAATCTCTATTGAAGGGTCCCGAAAGGAGCTTTATTATGGAGGTTTATAGTTGTTCCTGACGCGGACGCGGAGCCCAGGGGTGAAATTAAAGAGAGGTATAATGACTGTTCTCCCGTGGTGCGTATAGATTTTTCCTCTAGAAGAGAGCGAACTTTTACAAATGAAACTTTTATTTTATTTAGATATAAAAGTTTTTGCCTTATTTAAAATCTTTAACAAGTTACTCACAACTATAACACCTAATGAAAACCACAAAATTGTTATTTACCCAAACAACAAATGAGTAAAAATACAGGGGTTGGTTTTCTTAGTCATTCAGTTGAACAAATTAACAGAAATGCAAACTTAAATTTTACTTTTTATTTAAAGATAACACTGATTTTTATCCAAAATACTTCCCGGGCAATAAAAAAATGTATCAAGTATTAATATAAACATTATCTTTGTTATAATAAAACACACGGCTAAAGTCAATTGACAGCCCGCCAAAATCTCAATACTTTCAACCCTATTTTTTTAACAAAAAAAAAATCCCTTATTTTAAGTAACGAAAAATTCCCTACTAAGTCAGGTTATATTTTGAATTTTATTATTTGTTTTTATTTGATATCGTATTTTTTATTTTTTAAAAAATATTTATTTAATTTTTTTAAGTAGGCATATTGTTGTATCTTATAAATTTACCAACTAAGTGTTGCTTTAAATTTGTTCTGGAAGTACGAATTAAGTGGATTTAAATTTGTTAATTCGTAATGCAATGGATCATAATATTTCTATGATTAAAGCTTAATTAAATCGTCAGCTTTAATTACACAGCTATAATACACAAACCCTGCGCTTTACTCAAAAGCAAATAATGCTTAAAGAGTACGTCAATGTCCAAGCGAGATCATTTTACAAGTTTGCAATACATGGATGAATTGAACAGATTGGACTGAAACGAAACGAACTCAAACACATCAATATGCACTATGAGGGAAATTAAAGTGATGTAGAAATTCATACAGTAGGGGTCGGGGCGGGGGGACACAGTGGTCTAACTGCCTGGTTTTAGGTGTTTCCGAAAAAAACAGGGATTAGTTGCATCAACTACCGCACCGAGCGCTAGTTTTCACCTTGTGCCCTTATCACTATTGTTATCAGTTTTAAATCGATACTTCTATTTATGTTTATAAAAAATGTAACAAGACAATTTTTAACTTATTCATTGACTTTTTTTCTTTTTTAGTAGCTTATAAGATAATTTTTTTAGAAAATAGGATAACGTGTGTTACGAAAGGTGTGTTATAATGAGACAACGAAGATGTAAATTAAATTTATAATTTCCCGGTTTGATGTTTGTTTACAAACATTCTTGATGTTTGTCTACAAATCATGGTTATCACGATATCAGGTCTACTTAAAATTAACACAGCGTTTATATCTTTATAAAAGCGTTTATGAAAATTATACCTTTAAAATAATTAATACAATCTTTAACATTGTTAAACACCCTTTTAAATAATTCTAATCTTGGAAATGAAGAAATAATTATTTTATACATGGGGTACAAGGTGAACCGACCTGCCACTAGCGGAGAAAGGGTGAACTTAGGGCAGGTCCATCTGAAGCAGCTTATTTCGGGGGAGTTAGACCACTGTGTCCCACGCCCCCACCCCTACTGTATGAATTTCTACATCACTTTAGTTAATGTTTTGCGGGCTGGGGGAGATGAAGGTCGGAAAGATCAACTGAGCCTTCGTATATCCGAAAACTTAGTCAGTGAAAGTGATGGCGGCGACTAGAGTAACGTAAGTGACTAGTAACAAAGTGCTCGGTTCTTGAAGACGGACGTCTCCTAATGGCACTGCGGAGCTTTGACTTTCAGGTCAGGGCTATAGAATGAGTTTGTACATTTAACCGTGGGGCTTTGGGTGAACTCACACCGGATGGCCAGTCCGGAACCCCACAGAAAAAGGGGATTCCTCTGACTAGGAATCCTGGCCTAATTAAGTCTGAAAGACATCAGGGTGTTAATCAGAAAACATAAGTAGCATTCAGAGTTAATACGTTTATTGATAAATGTAAGCTGACATATATATATTAAAATAATTTTATAATAGTAGGTATGCTTAACAGGTCTAGGTAAGATCAGTCAGTTTCCTAATTTACCCAATACTACTATGCACATACAAACGGCAAACTCTACTACAAGACAAAGAATTACTTACAGGTCGCTGCGACGATAAATGTGAGGAGCATCTTACTACTCTATTAACTCTTCTATCACTTCTTGACAACTCTCTTTTGATTACTCTCCGACGACTCTTCTGAACTGAACTCTCTCGATTGGTCTCCAGAGCTAGCTTAAATAGCCAAGGGTGGTAACCCCTTCCAGAAGACCAATCATATCGGCACGTGTGCTCATTGAAACATAATCTAATTGGACATGTTAAATTCACGGGTTTCACTCACACTCATTCCCACTGACATAACAAACGCATTCATTTACAGGCTTTCAAGGTTAAAAGAACATGTTAATTAAAAACATCTGCCGATGTTATCTCATAGAAGCATAATCTATTTAGACATGTTAAATTCACGGGTTTCACTCACACTCATTCACACTGACATAACAACGCATTCATTTACAGGCTTTCAAGGTTAAAAGAACATGTTAATTAAAACATCTGCCGATGTTATCTCGACCTGAGATTGTCCCAACTCAGGATGATCTCATCCCAACTCAGAATGATCTCATCCTTCAAATATTTGTGTTCAAACTCAATAACAAACTTAATAGCAAGCTTAACCAATGCCCTGTTATAATATCCCCGGTAACAAAATTAAGCCGAAATTGGGAAACTGGCTGTTTGCCGATTTCGACTGAACCCAGGGGTATGGTATAGCAACATGAGGAGTAGACTGATCCTGACTGATCCTAGAAGCAATTTTTCCCTAGCAAAAAAAAAATCAAAAAAAATCTATACAATAGTACCAATGCTAGAAATAGTAATACATGTAAAATGTTATAATAGAAAATTAATATAAAAAATAATTTGACAACCTAATCACCCGATTACAACAATCTGCGACAAAATAGGTAGAACAAAACATAATTGTATAACCGAAAGTTCATAACACATAAATAGGTTAACAGAATTTTAAATGAAATTAAAATAAGTATGTAAAGTAATAATAAAGCAAATAGTGATTAAGTAGTTATTTGGATCCAATAGTGGTTTGGAATATAAACAAGAAATATAGATACAATAAAGAGTACAAAACATAAATATACAATAAATATTATAAAAAAAAAATGATTAAGCATTTTATTCCCAAAATAATAGTTTAACTAAGTATACAGGTAAAAAGAGTATTACCCCTTTGAACCGATTAGATAAACAAAACTATCTAAATAATACAAGTAAACACTTAACATAATTAGTCATACACAGTTTCCCTTATCAACATGTATAATTATATACAATCAGAAGGTTCTGGTTGTCTTTCCTGTCTCATCGATCCCCCATGAGTATCGGGATATCTGGTCCATGGTTGGAGGAGGATACGTGTCGTCAATGGTAGGTATGGAGCGGCATGACGCGTTGGTTGCCTTGTGGCGTGGAAAGGTCCTCCGAACAGCCCGTACGGCGGGGATGGACACGTCGCGCCGGTTCCGTCTACAACGCGTCCACACATAAAGTAGTGGCCAAGATACCGTGCAGTACTGTGATGCCACCCGAGATGGACCATGACAAAGTAGTGTGGTAGGTCTTGGACTGTTGTTGTAGCATCCTTGCTTGCATAAGGAGTTGGTCAACGGAAACTGTTGAATATAATCTCGCACCACCGGAGAAGTGGGCTTCCTTTCTGAGGTTCTCCTGCGTCATTAGTGCATAATATGTTTGATCCGTGTGACCAGGATATAATCAAAGTCTAGTAACAGAGTAAGAGTCTCTTTCGTACCGGTATCATAGGGTGGGAATGCAAACACCCTGTTCAGAGCTGCTACCATTGTTCGTTGTATCGGTGGTCCAGTTAGCGTCAAATATAGCCTGTTATCAGCGTGTACCAGGCCAGTCTGCCCTAACTGATAGAACAAGACAGGATCAGTTGTTGGGGCCATTAACAAATCTAGTCCTGCCTGGGTTATGTTGCGCTTTATATCCCTGAAGGTAGCTTGAAGCGTAGGTGGCGTAATAATTTGCCTCGTAGCGGAGGTTTCCGCATGTATGGCACTATAAATCAGGTCAGACACATAAGATATGTCTGTAAAAAGGATATCAGTGGCAACTGATAACGACCTGATATATGCAAAAAAATTTCATAAACAATAACTGATCAAACCTATGGCTAAGCTCTGTCAAGTCTCTGTTAGTCTTAATGTTAAAGTCAGTAAAAATAGTAACCAGTCTCTCATAGTCTTTAGTCGTATAAACTGTCTTTTCTAGCAAGTGAGTAATGGACAGGTGGTCGTTTTTTTTTTTTTTATTTCCTTCTTTCGAGACAGGTAGTGCATGATAAACTATAAGCGCCTTATGTCTTAAGGCGCTACATTAATTTTATAAGTACCCACCAAGTTAGTTCATACCGGAGCGATACCTAAGTATAATATTGACCATCGAATAGTAAAATATTACAGTCAGCATAATATTGTTATTTACAAAACTGTTTTCGTAAGGGCTCTCCCGCCGGGAATCGAACACAGGTCACTTGGCTAGAGGCTAGTGTATCCCCGTTCTATTTACACACTGGGTTCGTTATCTACTCATTAATTATGCTCTATTGAACACGACTTTTTTCCATTGACTAGATAAATCATCTCATTGAATCAAGTCTCTCATTCTGTCTAGAGATAAGACATATAGCATTATAGGGAGGGCGAAAACTTTTTTTTTTTTTTTATTACGACCTTAGTTCAATTAAGTCGTTCGGCTAAGTGTCGTCGTCGTCGTCGTTATCGGTACGTCTTTACAACAAAAGGCTCGATGGACCTTATTTTCGGAGTTCTTCTTCTCCTCTGATTTAAACTAGAACTTTAGAGCAGGTAATTCATGTCGTTTGTAGTAGGTTATGTTTTTAAATTCTATAATGTTCTATAATATCTGCTCTTATCCGCTCGCTGAAGTGGAGCAGTTGTTTTAATTATTTTCCTAAACCATTATAATTACGCTCACTCATCTCATAAAAAGAAAATTACATTTTCTTTTTATGTTATTTATCTCAATATTAACCACAATTCGTACGTAGTGTCCCGATTTATCTATCTTAATCCATTAGTTTATATAAATACATCCTGTTAACCTATATTACCTATATATATACCACTGGAGAAGGTCTGGGTGTTTCCCTGACCGATTTCTTCGAAGTGCCTTTCTATACATCTTATTATTATGCCACTTGATACCGTGGCCATACAACGTATTTATACGTCGTATGTAATTTACTCTCTCCTAGGTTTTCCGGCATTACTCAATTTATAAATTATTAATTAATTAATAATAACTGAATAACCGTTTTCTAATATTCACCAAATACTAACCGCTAAGTATCTTTTCGCCCATGTCCAGTATTGGTCACTGGAAGGCTCTTTATTCCACGAAGGCCTAAATTGCCTTGGGGATTATGCTTGCCACCATGGCAATTGTACCGACTTCATTCATTTATTACTAAGTCGCTTTCTTCCGATAAATTACCGATCTTGTAACCTAAAATGTTGATTTAAATCTAGTTATTCTCTACTTAATTATAGTCTAAAGCCTAAACGCACAATGTATCATGTGCCGTATTATATTATCCCTATATAGCTTATTTTTATGGATCTGGTATGCGTTTATAACAAAATTTATTATAATCCTATGTTATCATAATTTTTCGTATTATTGTTGTTATTTATCTTTTTTTTTTTTTCAATATATGTTATTGTTGTTGCAGTAGTGATTTCATACTGTCTTAAATATTATTTTTTTTTTAAATATTATTTTACAACTGAAGTTTTATACCAGATTATCTTATGTTAAGTATTATCTTAATATACTACGAGTTATGATTTTATACTAATTACCTATACTAATTATTATCCTAATTGAGTGGCCACTCGAAATCTTAAATACTAAATAGTCTTTGTTCTTTTGACCGGTCCTTTCGATTACTTTAAATAACGTCGTAAATGGATCGACCTCAAATTTCGGTAATTCGGAAGAGGTTAAAAAAATTGTCCACCTTTCAAGACATATATAATTTTTACGGGCGATACTTTTGGGTTATTTTAGCGGGTTTGATAGTCCAGCGGGGGAGTATATCCTCCCCTCTACTGTGTTAGACGTTTCTACGCATGTCCGTCGAGGGGTCTAACTAAGAGAGTGTATAAGACCCCCACTTCTCTTGCGATCTAGCATAGTGATAAATATCTAATAAAAATTAATTTAAATTAATAAATTAAGTAATTAGTTTTTTTTTTTTTTTTTTTTTTTTTTTTTTGTAGGGCTCAGATCCTGGTCCATTTTGGACGGAGGCCCTATTGTGATCGCCTTGTAGGTTTAAAATCATTTAACCATATATTTAGTATTTATGTTTGTACACTATGTCTAACAAACAGTACCTAATAATAATTTCTTATCTCCGTGTTCTTTATAGAATGTAGTGGCTTCCTTTATTTTATTATCTTATCTCTCATACCAGAGCTAACTGTCAGCGCCCCATTCAATAAATATCTTTTCTAATTTTTATTATCTTGTAATTTCTACTTAATAACAATTTATTTATTTACGGGGAGTAATTTATCATCTCTTTGATTCAGCCTTTTAATTTCGTTTACGTCCTTCTGGGCCGTAAGTTATAATTTGACCGTACGTTCGAGGCTACCGTTTCGTCCGGGTTCCATGTTTCATCGGGTTCGTGAAGCGTACTTTCCTCCAATGTGTCATCCTCATCACATGACAAAGCGGTTTCATAGTCGTCTTGTATTTCGCTATTGTCGGTGAAAATCTGTGTTTTTGACGAACTGGGGCATGCTTCCTCAATAGAAGAGTCTTTTAACGTTATACGCGGTAGGTTATCTTCCCGTAAGGCACTGTTATAATAAAGAAGGTCGTTTTCCTCCTGGCTATCTTCAAATTCCTCCTCATCGTTTTTAATATCCCCCTCAGGGCCGTTTCCGCGGGGTATTTTGGGGCTTAACCTTATCCGTTTTTCGGGGATAATATGGCTTTAATCGGTCAACATTGTTATTGTGGTTTGATCTGAGTTTAACCGAATCATATACACAATCCGAAATCTTTCGAACAATTGTAAATGGTCCTTTCCACGGCTTAAAAAACTTTTTAGACACGCCACTGGGTCTTATCATTTGTTTAAAGTAAACCAAATCTCCTACCTCGTAGGTCTGTGGTTCTCCACCTCTATCAAAGTAATACTGGTTTTTCTTGTGGGATTTCTGGGAATTCTCCTTAGCTATAGCGTAGGAAACCTCCAATCTTTGTTTTAGGGTTTCGACTGCTACATCTAGTGGTGCTGTCTGCCCATCGTGACCTTCTCCCCTGAAGGTCAAATCACAATCAAATACCGGCCTTATCTCTCTCCCAAACGTTAAATAGTTCGGTGAATATTTAGTGGATGAGTGGGGTATGCTGTTTATAGCCCCGGCCACTAATGGTAAATATTGGTCCCAATCTCTCCCACTACTCTTTACGAAGTGACTTAAAATTTCATTCACACTTCGGTGAACTCTTTCTACTAAATTAGACTGCGGATGGTAGGGGGTTGTTTGTATTTTATTTATTTTTAGTAGCTTGCACATCTGTTGGAATAAATCGCTTACGAAATTTGATCCGTTATCGGATACAAGGTACAGTGGTACACCATGTCGTGCAAAAATATTGCTGACGCATGCTTTGGCTACTGTTTCCGCAGTATAATCCACTAGTGGACATAATTCTACATATCTTGAAATGCGTCTATTGCAGATAGGTAGTATTTATTACCTCTTGAAGTAACTGGAAGGGGACCAACTATGTCTATATATAAGTATTCGCCTATAAATGTAGCCGATGTACTTGTCCCTAACCTACGTTTCATAACGGGGGGACTTTTTCTGGCTGCAAGACTTGCATGAACGGACATATTCTCTCACTGATGAGTCTAGAGTGGGCCAAAAATAGTTTTTGCTAATTAACCATTTGGTTCTTTCCACTCCCCCATGACCCGCTGTGACTATGTCATGGTTATTATACAATACTTTTGAAACTAATTGAGGGACCAGGACTTTAGGGGTCTCCCCTCTCAGAAACATTAGACCATCTTGGTCTTTGATTACCTGATCCGAATGCTTGCTAATAAACTTTTGCAAACTTGGATCTTGAGATTGTGCCAAGGCAACTTTATCTCTGGTCCACTCCGGGACTATAGCGTTAATCCGACTCAAGGCGTCTGCATGTGCTATAGACCTCCCAGGTACATGTTTAATTTCGAAATCATGCTCCATTAGAAAAATTATCCATCGTGCTATTCTAGGAGCTGGGTCAGCTTGCTTAGTTAACCAAATTAGAGCCGAAGCATCAGTGAGTAAAGTGAACTTTCGCCCGTATAGATAACATCGAAAATGTCTTATTCCCCAGGTAATTGCCAAGAGTTCACGGTGCAATGCATTGTAATTTAATTCTGCTGACGTCATGAGCCTTGACGCATAAGCTATGGGCATTTGATCACCCTGCTCATTGACTTGCGACAACACCGCCCCCAGGCCGTATGAGGAGGCGTCGGTGGTTAGAGTAAAGGGTTTGTCGAAATTTGGTAGTGTTAAAATGGGATCTTCGCATAGGGTCATTTTTAAAGAATTAAATGCTTTGTCTTCTGCCTCGGTCCAATTGAATTTAGCATATTTCTTGGTTAACTCGGTAAGCGGTTTTGCTATTTCGGCAAATTTTGGAATATATTTCCGGTACCAACCGGCTAAACCTAAAAATCCTCGCACTTCCTTAACTGTTTTGGGAATAGGATAGTTTTGAACTTTTTCAACTTTACCTGGTTCAGGTCGTATGCCAGCATTGGAAATAACGTGCCCCAAGTAAGTAATCTGTTGGAGGGCAAAGTCAGATTTCTTTAAGTTTACTTTTAGATTAACTTCTTGAAGTCGCCTTAAAATTCGGTCTAATTTCTGACAATGTTCAGCCATTGTTTGCGAATAAATTATTATGTCATCCAGGTACACTAAGCAATCTATTCCAATAAGACTAGCTAGGACCTGGTCCATTATGGACATAAAGCTAGCTGGTGCTCCAGCTAACCCAAAAGGTAATTTTTCGTATTCAAAATTCCCGTACGGCGTGGTAAACCCAGTTTTTTCGCGATCGTCTGGATGTATTTTGATTTGGTGATAACCACTTTTTAAATCCAAACTACTAAAGTATTTCATGGATCCTAACTGGTCCATAATCTCATTTATTAAGGGGAGGGGGTAATTAAAGGGCTTACTTACTAAATTTAGGCGCCGAAAATCGGTCACAAATCTATAAGTTGGTCCTATTTCACCGGGAAGGGCCTTCTTTTTGACCAAAATTACTGGGCTTTGCCATGGAGACATAGAGGGCCTAATTACTCTGTGGGCCAAAAGTTCATCGATTTGAGCTTTCATTTCGCCTCGCAACGCATAAGGAACTTTGTACGCGCGTTGTTTTATTGGCGGGACATCTTCTGTAACTATTCTGTGCTCCATAGGGAAAGTACAACCTCTCTCGTCTAGGCGACCGTCTAAAATATTTTTATACTTCCTTAATACGCTTAATACCGAGTGTCTGTGTTGGCCCGTCAAATGTTTAGTTTTTTCTCCAATCTGAACCTCGAATTCCTCGTTTGATAAAGGGGGTTCAAGATATGGGTCCATTCGATCTAAAACCTCAACATCTTCCTCTAGGTGGCCTACTTGCATATTCTTATCTAGTTTTACCTCGTACTGATTTAAGTTGATAACTCGTACATAGGCTTTTCGCGTTTCGTTACTTATATGTAGGGATCTGGCGAATTTTACACCAGCTTGCTGTTCGAAACTAGGTTCAAATAGATATTCTTTGTTGCAAGACGGCAATTTAATTTGAACTAGGCTTTCTGATGAAGGCGGAATACTTTGCCGACCGACCAGCCTAGCTATCGTTGCTGTTCTCGTATCGTGCTTACTTTCTAACTGTGAGTCACTTGTGGAAGTGTTAGGTTCGCGCCCAGTGGTCAAGGTTGATCTATTATTAGTCCCCTGGACTTTGCTATCAACTGCCTTCATACTTAAACTATTTGCCCTAGTTTGCTTCTTTATTGTACTACCCGGTTTGCGTCTCTTATCCTCATCTTTTCCTTCTTTTGCTCTTTCTACCTGTTTATTAGAGGCACATTTTTCCTTAATTTTATTTACATTTTCTTTCACTTTTTCTTCGCTCAAGGGTTTTTGTTATATTTTCTATTTTGGCTATTGCGCCATTGACTTACCCTTTTTACCCTTTTCTCCGGTACTTGTGTTTCTTGTTTATTCTCTTCTTTGGCCGCCTCCGATACTCGGCCTAATTTTCTTAAACCCACTCCTTCACTACGAGAAACTTTCCTACTTATGGGCCGACGACCATTGTACTTATTTTTCTCAGACCTATTCGTAGTACCACCTCTTATATTAATATTTGACGTTGTAGCTTTATTTACTTGTACATTTCCTTCGTTAGGTCGTCCCTTGTTCCTAGCTTTAAGATGTTTATTGCCGAAAATTTGAACTTTCATTTTCCGTGCAAAAATTATGGCGTCTAATTTCTGTAATAAATCTAACCCTATAATACCATCTTTACATCCTTGTATATTGCCGATATAAAACCGATGGGTTATATTGTGGTTAGGTCCTACCTCTAAATTTAAGGTTTGTTCCCCGTGCAATTTAAGTGTGGCCCCAGTGACTCCACTCGCCATATTTCTAGCTCTATAAACTCTTATTCCTGGAATCGGGCGAGCCAACACACTTATGGCCGCTCCGGTGTCAGTTAGTAACGTTTGTTTTGTTCCATTTAAACTTAAATCTAGCCATATCATTTGATATGCTATTTTAGGGGTGGGGGAACCACATACTGTCTTATCGGCGCCCCCCTTCGATTCCGTTTTTTGAACTGAAGGCAGGTCTTCTAGTAAATCTAATGTTACTATCCGAATTCGGACAGTCTCTTTTAAAGTGCCCCTTTTTCCGACACAGAAAACAGACTTTTCAGCCCTGCAGTCTCGACTGTAATGATAATAGCTTCCGCAGTTATAACAGGTGTTTTTGTTACTGTTATTGCCGCCAGTGGACTGCCTTGGTGTAAACGTTCTTGAGTACAAACCAGGAGATTCCTTAGTACTAGTGTTAGGACCGCCCCTATTGTTAGGGGACCCTGGGGGTGTCCTATTACCAAACGTTCTGCTAGAGTAGGCAGGGCTCATATCTTGTCGTGAGCCTGGATATGTAGTGCGGGTATTATTCGCGTAGTTCGTTCGTTTGCTCGATTGGGCATGACCCCTAGCGCGGTTCGCATTATAATTATAAGAAGGGCGATTCTCATACTCACTATGCGGTAATTTCCGGCTAGGCAGGTTATTAGAACCACGCCCCTGGTATCCGTTATCCCCCTCATCCCCATAGCCTGCTCCCGTAGTTGTAGCTTTTAAGGGCGCGAGGGTCTTATTTTTATCTCGGGCCACTTCCTTGTCCTTGTGGACCCTCTCGACTGTGCAGCCCTTTGCCTGGCTTCACTCATGGTGATCGGTGGATTATACTGTAACTGTAATCCAGGTTCGCCAATCAAACCATTCAGGTAGGCTGCTAAGACTAATGCGTCTCTGTGGTCACTAGTCCATTTAGCTTGGTCAGCAGTATGTTCGTGTGATCCGGGAACCGCCCTTTGTCCTAATTCAGTTATTCTATCCGCAAAGGCTAGGACCGATTCCTCTGCAGACTGTTTTGCACTATTTAACTCCCTTAAATAATAATCGGGTTTCCGATCAATAAATCTTCCCTCTAGAATTTCTCTTAAAGATTTCAAGGGGTCTTCCGACGTCAAAATTTGTTTATTAGCATGTAGGGCCGCTTTTGCCGCCCCAGTTAGCTTGTTTTCACCTACTAACAGAATTTCCTCTTTTCCCCAGCGACCGGCTTTTGCCACCCTTTCAAATTGGGTCATAAAATCGTTAACTGAATAATTAGCATCTTGGCCGAAAACGGTTTTAAAAGTATATGTGAAGTAAAGTCTGGTTTTTGTGAGGAAAACGGGTTTGCCGTCGACTGATCTAAAATATTTTTGTAAGTGTTAGCTTCACCGGTAACTTCAGCGATATCTGTTTGTAATTGTACAGTTTTCTTTTTATAATCTTCCGCTTGTTTTATTACATTCTTAAGTTTATCGTCTAATTGCTTAATTTGGCGGTTGCTTGATAAGCTGTTCTTGTTTTTCTTCTAACTCTTTTTTAATCTCTTCCATATTTATATATTTTTTTCCTACTCTCTTATACCAAGGGCTATCCAGTGTCTTAACTGAATATATTTATTTATTTATAGTATTGTAATGTATTTAGTCGTGCTTAGTGTCGGGTCAAACTTTTCTGATTACCAGTTTGATATATTCAGACTCTCTATTTACTTTACCACCCAAAATTTCAATTTAAGGTCCTACCGACTGCGCCACTTTAACCGTGGGGCTTTGGGTGAACTCACACCGGATGGCCAGTCCGGAACCCCACAGAAAAAGGGGATTCCTTGACTAGGAATCCTGGCCTAATTAAGTCTGAAAGACATCAGGGTGTTAATCAGAAAACATAAGTAGCATTCAGAGTTAATACGTTTATTGATAAATGTAAGCTGACATATATATATTAAAATAATTTTATAATGGTATGCTTAACAGGTCTAGGTAAGATCAGTCAGTTTCCTAATTTACCCAATACTACTATGCACATACAAACGGTAAACTCTACTACAAGACAAAGAATTACTTACAGGTCGCTGCGACGATAAATGTGAGGAGCATCTTACTACTCTATTAACTCTTCTATCACTTCTTGACAACTCTCTTTTGATTACTCTCCGACCTCTTTACGTCTCAGTCGATTGGTCTCCAGAGCTAGCTTAAATAGCCAAGGGTGGTAACCCCTTCCAGAAGACCAATCATATCGGCACGTGTGCTCATTGAAACATAATCTAATTGGACATGTTAAATTCACGGGTTTCACTCACACTCATTCACACTGACATAACAACGCATTCATTTACAGGCTTTCAAGGTTAAAAGAACATGTTAATTAAAAACATCTGCCGATGTTATCTCATAGAAGCATAATCTATTTAGACATGTTAAATTCACGGGTTTCACTCACACTCATTCACACTGACATAACAACGCATTCATTTACAGGCTTTCAAGGTTAAAAGAACATGTTAATTAAAAACATCTGCCGATGTTATCTCGACCCTGAGATTGTCCAACTCAGGATGATCTCATCCCAACTCAGAATGATCTCATCCTTCAAATATTTTGTGTTCAAACTCAATAACAAACTTAATAGCAAGCTTAACCAATGCCCTGTTATAGTACACACTGACATCTGGGTGCTAGAGTTCTTTGTCGGGTGGCGCTGGACTGGCCAGAGCGGTGAGCCTAGCTAGAGTCTGGTGATGCTAGTGTAACTGATGGGATTGGTGAGACTGGAAGGACGAGGTCAAGTGAGACTAATGTGATCAGGGGAGCTAGTAAGACTGGATGAAACAAGCACACAGTGAACTAGTAGTCGGCGCTAGCCAGAGCGGTGAGCCTAGCTAGAGTCTGGTGATACTAGTGGAACTGATGAGATTGGTGAGACTGGAAGGACGAGGTCAAGTGAGACTAATGTGATCAGAGGAGCTAGTAAGACTAGATGTAAACTAGTAGTCGGCGCTAGCCAGAGCGGTGAGCCTAGCCAGATTCTAGCTGGTCTAGATGAACTAGGCACACTGTGAACTAGTCGCAGACACTAGCCAGAGCAGTGAGCTTGGATAGAGTCTGGTTGAGCTGGATGAACTAGACACACTGTGAACTGGTTCTGGTTATATGTGCTACCATGTACGGAGAGGGTGCTTCCTAGATGATTGGATGTGTACAAACTCAGGGGTTAATGTTGAGTGAGTTTTGAGTGAGGGGATTTTACGCTAAATGACCCTACGGGTTAAAGCGTAAAAAAAACAGTTGTACAAGGTGAAAACTAGCGCTCGGTGCGGTAGTTGATGTAGCTAGCCCCTGTTTTTTAGAACCACCTCAAACCTCAATCACTGTGTCTCGCGCCCGCACCCTTACTGTATGAATTTCTACATCACTTTAATAAATGGTTATTAATTTATTTCTATTGAATGACAAAAATCATAATGCGTGTAAATGCAGGTGGCTTGGGTACAGGGTACCTCTGAACTTTTTTTTCCAGTTCAGCTCGCCTGGTTATCTAACCATTAGCACGGCAATAATGGTTATCTAATGCCTAGTGTTTTTTTTAGAATTATTTATTTTATATTTTATTTTTAAGAATAAATGGATTAGTCAAGTTAAATAATATTTATAAAAAAGAGTTCTGAAGCTCCATTTTACAGTATCATTAATCATAATTCTGTTTTATGCAAAGCTGAAAAAATATTTAAAATAATCTCCATCGTCATCACAGATATCAAATTTAAAAAGAAAAAAAAGAGGTGATATTTTTTCTGGAAATTAATCACTATTTTTAATGACAACCCCCTTAACTTATCTTCAATAAAAAAGTAAAGATAACCCTAGGGAAATTTGATCGATAGGAAAAACTGATGATATCTTGGTAAATACAACAAACAAGATAAATTTTAATTTATTTTTATTAAGTTGTCTGTCTGAGTGAATGTTTGATTTTTACTGATTTATTTAAACCGCAGAATTGGGAACAGATGCTTTTCTATTCCGTTCAACGTGGAAAACTTTCATTAAAAAAATGGGAGCAGGAAACTTCTCCTTATCACAACAGTGGGGGGGGGGATGAGCGTAATGAAGCTCGCTCGCTACACTCGTCCTCACAATATACAAGTCGTTAAATTTATTCTGCAACACGTCACCGCACTCGCTTCGCTCGTCCTCGAATTGTAAATATATCCGTTTTATTCTTTGTGGTCGCCCATCCAAGCCCTGACCTATCTGAATGCAGCTTAACTTTTATGATAAAACAGAAATTATGGATATACTTATCGTATTAGTATGAAACATGGTGTACTTATTTCTTGTGTAAAGGTATACTTTTGTGCTGAATTTCAATTTAATTTAAAAAAAAACGTACACCAGATATTTAATAAAAATTGAACTGTTGTTGATAATGAGAAGAAACTTAGCACGTATACAAAAACGTGCCAAATTTTAAATTGATCACAATCAACAGTTTGACTGCGAAGTTAATGTGACCCCCAGCGCTGACGTCGCGAGCCGCAAAGAGGTCAAATGCCTCTAGTTTTCCTTTATTTATGCTACATAGTTCAATTCTCTAGAGTAAATGAGTATCAATATATATATATATATAATATATATATATATATATATTATATATATATATATTATATATAAACAAACCTAGCACTCCAAAATCCCAAAACAAACAATATCTTATTATCTTATAAGTGCTTCAGTTACTTCTCAAGTAAGCATCATTAAACTTGCTAATTAGCAAGACTGAAATTAAGTAAGGCCTTGTTGAAGACCTACCAACATCAGTATTCTTATTTCTTTTAAAGTTACTTATTTTGAAGCATTAGCATGACGGCTATTGATCGTGAAAACCATTTGGCCTGACTGGGATTAGAACCTGCACAAACGTAAGGCTAGAGGTACCTCGAGTGATCTTAAAAAGGTCTGAAGTGTTAAAGAATTTAATGAAATCTAAATGTGGCAGCTATTCTTACTTTTCCTCATTTATACCGTAGGTATATACGAAAAGTATTGTGTTTGCAAAAAAATACTACATACATGAGAAAGCGGGATGTCACTTGAATTATCCATTTCATGTGTTTTTGAGACCTCTTAAGTTGTTTTTACAAAGTTGTCTGCCTGCGTGTGTATGTATGTCTGTTATCATCGTTGCTCCCTCTGTTTATATGTTTATATGCTAAAGAGTTGAATGTTTGTACAAAAATCAGTCTATAGGAATAGTTGTGCTATCCAAAAACTATTTTTTATTACTTCATTAACTAGCAATAATGTCAGCAAAAATTATGAAAACTCATACAACCAAGCCATAATTAATGCTAACATATGTGCCAAGTCTCATTTTATTAATAGATTTAGTTCAATTTTTATCAAATGACTTGTATAAGGTTTTTTAAAAAAAAGGTAAAAATCGGAAAAAAAATTCAATTGTGTTAAAATTTGGTTCAAATGTATACCTTTAAGTAATGAATAAGTACACTAAGTTTCATTTGATTGAAACAAGTGTATCTATGGTTTTTGTTAGATCATAAACGTTAAGCAGCATGGACCATGGTCAGTGCCTGGATGGATGACCGCAGGAAATTAAACGGATGCATTCTACTATTTGAGGACATGCGAAGGAAGTCCGAAGACGTGTTGCAGTTTAAATTTAACGACTAGTATATTCTGAGGACGAGCCAAGTGAGACCGAAGTAGAGAGCATATGCGCTATTACGATAAATTTACGATTTTTACGTATACCTTATTTTTTACACTTTTTCGGCTATGTTCTTACGTAATTTTTTGAGAATTTCATTTAGAAAAAAATAGCTAATGGAATAATAGGCGTCATAGCAGGAGCCGAACCTCGGATTAAAATCAAACATAGGGAATACGCGAACCCTATTGAAAACCAGGTTGTTAAGACGTCATTAACCCGGTTTGCTGTAAGAGTAAAATTTAAAAACAAATCTTTATCTAGATTTAGAATCTAGTTAAACCAGTTTATGCTACCAAAACCCCAAATAACTAGAAAACACTTCGCTATACAACAAAAATGTTGTATAACTTATATTGTCTTATGACATAGTCATGTCATAAGAGTTTGAAATATAGTACTAGGAGTGAATACCTTAAGTACTGAGAGTTATTAATCTATCTATATCTTATAGGGTAGCTGAGGATAGTACCGGACTACTAATCAAGAGACCCGTGAGTCTTGGAGGGGACAATACATATTTTAGAAGATATATTTTAATTTTAGTTCGGTTTAGTAAAATATTGTTAGGGACACATTAAGTGACTAAATAATTCTGGCACGGAGGGCCTCAATCCTGGCGAATTTTCTTTGGCATGCGAGATTCTTTGCTTTGCAATTTATATCGTGATAACTGTTCTGTTCATGATTCATAACCTAGAAAAGTAGCATTACTATTTGTTACTCAATTGTTTCCGCATTGTTCAATGGAAATGTGATTACAAATTAAAAACGATAATAAAGATAATCTGAGCTTGATCTTACAACGCATAATGCTGTGCGTTTCAGATCTTGGAATGATAACTGTAGTTCTGAATAACCTGTAGGATAAACATGTGCATTTTCTTTAAACAAAATCGGAAAAAGGAAAAAATAAGTAAAAAGTAGTAATGCTCCTGCTCTAGTTTGTGAATTATGAACAGAACGTTTCAGCAATATATAAATTGCAAAGCAATGAAGAACGCATTTAAAAGGAAATTCGCCAGGCTTGTGGTCCTTGGCCCTAGCATTTTTCTGCTGTGTTCATTCACTATATTACTGCTCGAATCATCTTTGTGTAATACAAATACTTTTAATGCAATCAAACAATTTATCCTGTTTCAAAAATATTTTAAATCATTTACTCACAAACAAGCTTTTAATATCATAATAATGTACTGAATTATCTCAATTAAAATAATTAAATACGAACTGCGTTTTAAAATTTAAAGATAAAACCAGTACCATTAAATTTTAGTATTTGGAAATGATTGTTTTATTCTATAGCTCTCTGCTTGTTTGGCTCTCAAACGAGAGAGAGAAAGTTATAAATATAAGAGAGACTAATCCATATTTGAAACATTTGCTTAATTTTTATAATTAGTTGGGTTTTGAGGTTTAAAATTTTGCTATTTGGTTTAATTTTAAATTAAGGAATACTATTGTTTTTTTTTTTGTTTTTTTTTACGCTTAAAGCCCTAGGGTCATATTAGCGTTTTCCCTCACTAATAATCCACCCCAGAGTTTTTACACACCCAATCATCTAGGAAGGACACCCTTCGAACTTGGCAACACATATGATTAGTCCGCAGTGTGTCCAGTTCATCTAGCCCAACCAAACTCTCAACTTTCAACTCTCAGCTTCGTAGTACCAATCCAGCCAATCCCGGCAATTCACCAATCCCAATCACCCCCAAGTCTCCCAAGTCTCACCAATCCCAATGCAATCAGCTTCTCTTGCATCATCAGACTCTTGCATGGCTCACTCTGTCCAGCGCTACCAAACAGAGAACTTTAGGAACCCCAGCGTCAGTGTGGAGTAGTGTGTACTAACTTATTCTATAACCCTGATCTGAGAATCATAGTTCCGCAGAGCAACTAGGAGACGTTTGTCAACAAGAACCGAGTTCTTCGTTCTTGCCCATTTACTTTACTTGTGCTCCGGCTTCATTTTCACTGACTTAGTTTTCGGACATACAGGCTTAGTATATCTTTGAAAACAAGTGTGGAAACGTTGATCCAGACTTATCTCAGATGAAACAGGAATCAATTTCGAATTTGCGTATTGAGTATTGCGTAGCAGCCAAGGAAACCACGTAAAACTCAGGCTGGTGAGGCCCGAGTTTACCTTAACCATATTAAGGTCCTCTCTCGGCTGGATTTAAACCCTCGACCTCTAGGTCGATAGGCGAGTGCTCTACTACTGAGCTACCAGACTCGGTAATAATATTGTTTGATAAAAAGTTGTTTAGATTATTATTAAAATGACGCATTTTTTGATAAAAGGGTGGATAGAATAATAGTATACATAGGGAAATGTCCTACGATTCAGGTAAATATTTTAAGTTCGTTTTAATACTTTAGCAACTGGAAGCTAAGGTAAAAGATTAGAAATGAATTTTTTTTTTTTGGTATTTACAAATATTAAAAAATAAGACCTCACTACCCACCTACAGAGATCCCTACAGGGGCTATTTGTGTTGTTACATCGCCTTGAGTGCTCGTAAAGGCCTATTTATAGTTGAACTGACTATATAAAATATTGGCTAAATGATCATATATCACTACTTACATTATAGAGTGATATATATGAATACAATATATACACAAAGCATATTTTTCAAGCCAACATAGGCACTAAAAAATTATGAAATTTGACCTTGTGAGATAACAGTAGAGATATGACCCCTGGTCAATACCATGTTTTTTGTAGCTCTTAAGGGCATAGAATCACCCCATTCATTTTTTATGGGGTAATATATACATATTCTTGATCAGGGAGACCCCCCATTACAAAAATCTACCTCCCCCTTCCATTACCCTAATCTCGTAAGGTCATTTTTTCTTTGAGAATCTGCTAATGGTTTCTCTGCGAGTTTTCTCTTTATTTAGCTAATTACCCTTGGAAATCAGTACAACAAAAAGCTTGCTCTAAAGGGGTCAACAAAACGAGGTAACATATAAATGAAACAGCCTTAACATTATCAACCAAGATAGACCTATCATGTTAGGCTTAGCTGACTCAAGCAAAGCTCTGAGCATTGCTGTGAGCCGCAAGTTAACAAAACAAAAGAAGAGAGCTCTACACCAATCTGTTAGCTCTAAGTAAAAATTATATATTTAATTGTTACAGTCTCACATAAAATGCGCGTTACTTTTTTATAAATATTTATGTTGTAATTTTAGTAATTACTTAAATTGTTCAATACTTTTCTTTATAATAAATTAAGTTTCTCATCTTTTTTGTGAATTATTTATTTCAACTGCACATCATGTTAGTCTTCTTGTCAAGCGAGTAGGGAATTAAATTTACTTTTAGAGAAACAAAAAGTAAAAAAGCATTTAGAACATTTTATGGTAAACAAATACCAGATTTTAGAAAAGAAAAGAGGGTTTAAACCCCAAAAATCTAAAAAAGCTTTTATTATGAAGAAGGATATTTTAACAAAAACTGAGAATGGAGCCAAGTGCTGCTTCAGTTAAAGCAGCTCACTGCTTCACTGGAGCTGCTTTCAATCCAAGATAGAAAGCAGTCAAAAATGCTCTTACATTTATAAAAAAACCTCACGCTTCAAATTTCTCTTGAATATACATTGAATAAGCCAAATTTTTAATAATAAATGAAACGGCATACAGAATAAAAATCATAGATGTATTAATGGCACAGTATTTTAAGATAAACTTAATAACACATTATAAGCATGTATGGTAAATGGTATTATTCTGGTAATAGTATAGTAATTGATATTATTTAAAAACAATAAATTTTAAGGAAATAATATTATTCTAATGAAGTAGAAGTAGAAGTTTAGTAAATTATATTTGGGAACACATCAAAGTTCTGCCCCGCCAAGTCAAGAAAAAAAGGTTAAATACCCCGCTTAGTCAATAAAAAAGTCGAAACCCTATTAAAGCTGCCAGTTTATATTATGCTGTGCGCAACAAAGTGAGGATTTGAAGGTCTGTAGTGTATAAAAGGTCTGTATGTACATAAATAGTATTGTAATATCATGAAAGGGCGTGCCTTGTAAATAAAAAATATCATCCAAATCGGCCAAGCAGAAGTAGAGAAAAAGAGGTTTAAAAATAGCATTCTTGACGACTTCATATTCTTATTCTTCCTGCACATTTTGTTGACGCACTTACAGCCTAAACTACTGAACGGATTTTTACTGAGGACTTTTTAGATTCGTCTTATTCTCGTGTGCATTCCTACTTAATAAAATATCAAATTCGGCATTCCTACGCTAAACGCGGAGCGAAAAACTAAGCTAGTGAAGGCTACTTTTATATAAATTGACCCACCTGCACTCTTTACTTACTATTAAATAGATTTTGGTGTTTGAGGACTTTTAGATATGTCTGATGCCTTTTTTAACATTTTTGTATCCATACATCAAATTTATAATTCCTATGCTATACACGCCAGAAAAAAAAACTGAAGAGTGGTGTATAGAATACTTATACTCCCTTTACAGCATTTTGTTTACTTCTGTTTTTACATAAAACAGGAGCCGTACAAAAGTCATGAAATCTTACCAAAAACCACTTATATGGAATAAAAAACTCCCCGCCAAGTCTTTGATCCAAAAAAGTAGAGAAATCAACTTTTCTGTCCTGCCAAGTCCTGTCCGTTTTGGGTGGAAACGGTCGTTGGCGGTTCGAATTGAAGTTGCTAGGTTGACAAAACTGAAGGGCCTTATTTAAATTGTGATGCAATCATCAGCTTTTTCTCCTTGGCGGAAAGCCAGCAGTGTGAATAAATTTTAGAAGTAGTAAGGAAGGGTTCATCTAATCTAAAGAAGTGGCATGTTTTATACATATATAAGATAATAATTATTTATGTAATGTTGTGTGTTATTTATATTATTGTAAAAGTTGGAAATAAAAAAATTAAAAAAAAAAAAAAAAAAAGTGTTGGCAATGTTATATAGGGTGTAGTGCCTGATTATATGGTACCTTAATCGTTTTATTCATTCATTAATTTCATTTGTATACTCTTGCTGCAATTATAACTTTGCTAAAATCTGTTATGATTAATCTCCACGAACACCTGGATTATTTGATATCTTAAAATAATGTAAAAGAAGCTATACAATTTGTTCACACTGCTGGCTTGCCGCCAAGGAGAAGAAGCTGATGATTGCCTCACAGTTTGAATAAGGCCCTTTAGTATAGCCACCCTAGCACTTTGAAACGCCAATGACCGTTTCCACCCAAAACGGACATGACTTGGCGGGACAGAAAAGTTGATTACCCTACTCTTTTGGACCAAAGATTTGGCGTGAAGTTTTTTTTATTACGTAAGTGGTTTTTGGTAAGATTAAATGAATGGAATGATAAATAATATTATAATACAGGTATAATTATAATATATTTTTAAACAATTGACTAAGTTTCCCTTTTTGCTAGAAGTCATGTAAGGAAAGTGTAGAAAGAAACACTGTTTATTTATTTATACCTGGGAGTAACGTTGTATAAAACAGTTTTTGTTTTAATTACAAAATACTCAAAGCGTGTTGAACTAACAAGAGGTCATCATCAGTGATTGCTGTTGGCTACATCTGTTGATCTATTACAGTCTAGCTTACTCTATACTACACAAACCTTCTGACTCTCTGAAGAATCACAATTTAATCACTTCAACTCAGCAAGTAGAGCCAACCTTAAGGCTCATATTCAAAGACGTTTCCTAACATTTTCCTAACATTCTCCTAACATTTTCCTAAAATTCTCCTTAAGGAGAATGTTAGGTTTAGGTAAGGAATTTGTTTTTAAGCCACAAAATTTAAATGATTGTTCCCGTATTTTAAAAGTTTTTTAGAGGCTTCGCATGATTTTATTTAGTAAGAACCTAAGGTAGTTAAGTCAAAAAGTGATACCATTGTAAGTAACGTAATATATCGCAAAATATCAATGTTATTAACTTATTACCTGGATTTCCGACACACTTTGTCATAAACAACAATGCGGTCTTGCTTTGGCAAATGTTAAATATATTGGAAACTTTATTTACATATGTTTTCAGTGAACAGTAGAGTTAATAGAATGTTCGATTATTGTAACAGCTTTCATAAATAAAGCAATATCAAGCGTTTCAAGTTTGATCGTGGACCAGGTTGTATGAATCTAAAGGTGTCTAAATATAGACCTGTTAATCAGTGCAACACTGTTTTAATTTTGCTAAATCATTTACACAATTTTGTTTTTCGTATTTTGTCATCAAATTAATTTTTGTTTGTGTAAAATTTTTTTGGTGTAATAATGGCTGAATTATTCACACCGGACCAACTGTGACCAACTCCTCTTTGAATCAATAACCCGCCACAAACAGACCATAGAAAATAAAAAATCTGATTGTGTGCGGGCCGAAGAAAAGAAAAAGGCTTGGGCGGAGGTGTTAAAAGAATTTCAGGGTAAATTCCCTAATAGTAAGGTAAAGTCGATTAATAGTAACTTATATTATGTAAATTTATGTAGATAGTTATTAATACGACAAAGTGTGTCGTAAATCCAGGTAATAAGTTAATAACATTGATATTTTGCGATATATTACGTTACAATGGTATCACTTTTTGACTTACCTACCTTAGGTTCTTACTAAATAAAATCATGCAAAGCCTCTAAAAGACTTTTAAAACACGGGAACGATCATTTAAATTTCGTGGCTTAAAAAGATTTCCCTTTCCTAAACCTATTCTCCTTAAGGAGAATGTTAGGAAAGTGTTAGGAAAATATTAGGAGTTAGGAAAATGTTAGAAGAATGTTAGGAAAATGTCAGGAAATCGTCTTTGAATACGGGCCTAAGTCTTTAGTGTCTATGTTTTAGCCTTATTATGACATTATTATTATAAAACGTGAAAACATTGGACCCTCCTACTTTTTTAACTTTAGTCATCTGTACAATCTCATATTCTTAATTTTTATGGAGGGAATGTGCTAAATGCAGAGGCAGTATTTTTTGTAGTTTAAGATTGAAGTGTCAGGCGAAAAGATAATCCTGTATTCTGTCACATAATTTTGCTTTAAATTTTTTAAGATTTTTCAGGTGACGAATGAATTATCTAGACACTGTCCTATTCACTCTTTATATATATATATATATATATATATATATATATATATATATATATATATAATTATAATATATATATATATATATATATTTATAATTTAATATTAATAAATACATAGAACCAAAAATTATGATATCAAACCTTTAAATAACACTAGCAATAAAAGGGATTTTATTTCTGTTTTGTTCAGAATCAAAGTTTTATAGTTATAAAATGAACGATGGTATAGCCCTTTATTAGGGACCCGAATTGTTTTTTCATAAAAATGTAAAGTTGTTTTAGTCTCGAAGGAATATTATTATGGTCCCTAAAGAAGCCCTGTATTTATAAGGGTTCTCTATGTTGCCTTCCAGACGGACCCCTCTGAGCTACATGTCCCATAGGTATAGTACCTCACTTGTTAGTGAAATTTCCAAGAAATGTATTTCACGGTTTTAGCGGAAAATGCAAACATCAGGATTTTAAGAAAAAGTTAAGTTTTGGATGATGTGTCATTTTGTGTTGCTCATTTTGTAGTTATATGCATCTTCAAAATGTTGCTGTTATTTTTAGATTTCTTGTAAAATCAAAATTGTATAAATAAAATAAATGCGTGCTTAGCATTCCATTTTTAGCTTAAGGTCCCGATTTATGCTTTATATCCTAAGCAGTTACTCAATTATCAAGCAATACTCGTAACTCACTTTTTCTGTTTTCCAAAAGAAATTGGCATTATTATCTTCTTGATTATACCAAACTGCCTCTAAAATTAGTAGGGCACATCAATATTTGCACTGGTTTAACGCAAAATTGTTTTTTTTTATTGGTATCTTTAAAGGTTTTAGCGCATTCCCTTTGAAAAATACAGAAAAAATGAGTTACGAGTTGTCCATGATAATTGTAACTGCAAGTTATAAAGCATAAACCGAAATTTCAAGCTAGAAATAGATTGTTAAGTACGGAACTACGCATTCTAAAGAAATCTTCCTTACCAGGATTGGAACCCAGGTACCCTGGTATTGAGTGCTCGTATCGACTCCGGACCACTCTTATTCAATTCACAGGCTCAAAATACATCGAAAAAGATTTCCTACTTGAATTATGTGGTTTACATGCCGTATTTTAGGTTTTATAGGGATTGGCCACCGTTTTTTATATTTTTTGGCCACTTAGAGTGGTTGTATCGACTTCAGACCGGTTTATTTGATTTTGCCCCCAAAAATACATAAAAACGAACCTGAATCGAAATTTAATATTTATCAACCGTATTTTTGGTTTTGGTAATTTATTATGGTTGTTCCGAATTTGGTCACTTAGAGTGGACATATCGACTTTCATTCAATTTAGCGTCATTTATTCGATGAGAGACAACTTGTATAAGAAATGTTAAAGACATTAAGACTGCCATTTTGTTTGAATTTATTATTTTTATTACGTAATGAGCATTTATGGGAAGTCTCGTTTGATTAGAAATACATTTAAATCATTATTCTGTTCTGATCGTACGTGCTGAATATAATTGTTTTTGTCTATAATAGTCGTTAAAATAACATAGTCATTTTATGATGAGTATATCATTTGAAATATTATTCTTTAACATTTAAATATATTCCTAGTTACATAAATGTAGGAAGACAGCTTGCATGGTATATTCAAAATACACACCATATTTAAAATTAAAAAAATCTGTTTACGGGGTACCTCGGACCATGTACTCACCCCATTGGATACGCTACACTAATCCTAACTACTTCGGATTCAATTCGCTTGTTCTTAAATAGTTAATATATTCGCTTATTTTTCCAGCGGTCACTTTTCCAGGCACTGACCATGCTTAGTGCCTATAAGAGTAATATATAACAATTCAATCGATTTTTTGTTAAACTTTAATAAAAAGAAATAGCTTGAGGAAAAATATTGATTTGTTTTTAATATATCTTTTTTAATATAAAAGAGGCGTTGGCTAAACATGGAAAAATGTAAATATGCCCCTCATATAAAAATCCCACTGATCTCTCTTTGACTGTCTAGGTGTTTAAGGACTGTATTGAGTCCCCTTCAAAATATTTTAGTATAATTGACAAATTGCCATATTAGTTGTAATGATTGTAATTATATATTTTTCTTGAATTATCTGTCGATTATATAACTACTTATGTAACTTTTCATAATACATTAATAAATAAAATTATAAATTGATAATTTCTTTCCCAAAAAAATGGAATGGAATACAATAGAAGCATTGTATCCAACATTTTGGAGTGGAATAAAAAGGAATTATTGCAACTTTCAAAACAACATACCATGTAGTTAAATGCTCCCTGTGCCCATAAATAAATATTTTATCTTACTTCTTTTGGGGAGGGGAGCAGCTCATCAATAAAATAGCTACTTGAAGTATTTGGGCCAAAATATTCACCCTATTTTCTTATTCCAAATGCCTCGCATTCGATGTTATAAAATTACTTTTTGAAAATGATTTTTTTTACAACAGGTCTCTAAAAGTTAGCACATTAAATTATAAATTATGAGGCACATAAATTTAATAACATATATCAATAGCGTTAAGTAGAGAAGGGCAAAAGGTCCCTTTAATAAATTTCAATTTCAAATTAAATTGTCTATTTGTAATCTATAAATGTCACATCTTCACTCCAATGTCGAATGATTAATTTGAATTGATGAAACCATATTTCACATATGACATTGATATTATAATAATTATAATAATAAACAATGAAAAGCACTTAGCCGAAAATTGTTCAGTAGGATACACCTTCAATTATTATACGACTTAACCTGCTCTCTTTTAGAGAGGAGTGAAAGTAATATAGTTTATAAAGAGTGTGAGAGCGGGATAAACGTTCAATAAGCAACAGTGTCTCAAGGTGATATATTTCTTACAGCTAAGTTATTTTATAATCATCCATCATTTTTGTCATCACACGTATCTTTTTATTCAAACATTAGAATATCAGCACACTCGAAGAGCAGAACATTTTTATGGCATATTTTTTGGCGTGAAAAAATGATACATTACTCTTATAACATGATTATGTTATACTTAATAAAATATAATATATTCAGACTTTGAAGATGCAGAATATTTCAAGCCTGTAGTTTACATTGCTTTAAGGTAATATTCAGTTTTTTATAAATAAAGCACCTTAGATATAATTATTAAGATTCATTCGGGATTGAATAATAAAATAACGGCTTCGTATCGTTCCGTCGACAAATAATTTGAGTTTGTCGATGGAACGAATCGGGTTGTTGCGTCGACAAATCGTTGCGTCAAAAAATCATTGCGTTGACAAGTTATTTGTCGACGCAACAACCCGTTTCGTACTGTCGACAATTTTTCCGTCGACTGTCGACGGTGTGATTTTTCGACGGAATGATTTGTTGACGGAACGAAATCACACCAAAAAAAACCTTGAATTTTTAAACAATATTATACTGCATAACTACAATAAAAAAGTTAACAGGTAATGTATGAAGGCACTGACCGGTTTCGACTATACAGTCATCTTCAGAGTTCTTTATAACCTAAAAGAGTTGTTTATAAACTGAGGATTCGTGCAGCATACATTTGTTTTTTTTAATTTAATATTCATGCAATATTAGTTTCAAGATTAAATGATGGCTCCAAGAAGTGTACTGATAAGATTGTACAAAGAATTAATTAATGGTTGGGGTTGGGGTTGAGGATAGATCCATTTGATAGATCTATTTGCACTGCGACTGGAAGTCATTTGTACGATTCAAGTAAGTCCTTAATAACAAAATTGAATTTTTATCTAACACCAGTTAACGTTATTAATATAGTTAATGTTTACCTGTAGCTTTAGCAAAGCTTGTCCGCTGAGCCATTTGACTTCGAGGGTATCTGCAGCTTCTAGTTTCTCCGGCTTAATATTCCGCTAATCCTGGTCTGGTTTCTATTAGTATGTTCTTCTCATATTGTGCTGTAGAATCCAGGTCTCTTCTACTATATTCATAAAATTGACTTCATAAAACAAAATCTTAGTAATGCCTGGTTTAGAGTCGCCACCAAACTTTGAACAGAGGTCCTGGATAGTTGACGGCTCGACATCTCTCCGGCACTGATGATGGCGTAAGCTAAAAGCCGGTTCTGCCTTAATAAAGCAAAAACTTTGTGGAAAAGACGGAGTTAATGGTTTTTTCGTTACATTCCACAGCGTAGTAAAAATATTGAATCTAAAAATAATTGATAAGCGAAATGTTTTGAACAGTCTAGTTAATACATTCCTGAGATAAACCATATTGTCTAATTCACTCGTTGATTTTCTAAAGTGACATAAATAATTGTTGCATACCCTGATTACCACTATTTTAAGGCATTAAGTAAATTTATAATAAATATAAAGTATTAAATATATATTTCTTTTAAGGCCTAGAGGGGCCAAGGAATAAGAGATTAAAATAAATATATTATGTAATCAAAGTATTATTTTCATATCATAAAATATTCAAAAGGAAAGCTTGAAAAATACTTGGGAATTATGAATAATTTATTTTAGACTCTTGAAACTTTCTTAACACTGAAAAATAAATATATTTTAGTTTAAAACAAATCTAAATTACTCTTTTAAGCACTTACACTGATTAAACAGGTTGTCCAAATATATAAAGTATGGTACATGAATTATAACTAGGAATAAAGAAATAATGAGATAGTAAATCGCTCGTCCTGGATCGTGTACTGACTGTTTGTTACTGACTTGGCCTCAGAAACTTAGGAACTTAAAAAAGAAACTTAGGAATAAGATACGCATTTAAAAAAATGATGTATAGGGTTACTGCGTAGCATAAAGACTTGATAATAACTAACAACCGAGTCCAGTAGCTCAGTTGTAGAATGCTCGTCTTTCGACCTAGAGGTCGAGGGTTCAAATCCAGCCGGGGGAGGACCTCAATATGAGGTTATCCCTTGTACCATACACTCGGGAGGTCTTGAATTTAAAGCCGGCCAACCCCACCAGGGTTTTACGTGGTTTCCTTGGCTACTGATACGCAAATGTGGGGTTGGATCTAGTTTCATCTCAGACAAGTTTGGATCCACGTTTCCGTTGTCTCCAGCTCACCAAAAGTTAATGTTCTGCGGGCTGGGGGAGATGAAGGTATACTGAGCCTTTGTATGTCCGAAAACTTAGTCAGTGAAAGTGAAAGTGGTGACACGAATAACGTAAGTGACTACGAACAAAGTGCTCGGTTCTTGAAGACAGACGTCTCCTAATAGCACTGCGGAACTTTGACTTTCAGGTCAGGGCTAAAGAATGAGTTTGTGCACGCCGACATCTGGGTGCTAGAGTCCTCTGTTGGGTGGCGCGGATTGGCCAGAGCGGTAAGCCTAGCTAGAGTTTGGTGATGCTAGAGGAACTGATGAGACTGGTTGAAGGACGAGGCCAAGTGGGACTAATGGGATCAGAGGAGCTAGTAAAACTAGATAAACTAATCACATAGTGAACTAGTAGTTGACGCTGGCCAGAGCGGTAAGCCTAGCCAGAGTCTAGCTGGTCTAGATGAACTAGGCACACTGTGAACTAATCGCAGACACTAGCCAGAGCAGTGAGTTTGGATAGAGTCTGGTTGGGCTAGATGAACAAGACACACTGTGAACTAGTCATGTGTGCCACCATGAACGTAGGGTGTGCTTCCTAGATGATTGGATGTGTACAAACTCTGAGGTGAATTAGTTGAGTGAGATTTGAGAGTGAAGAACGCTAAACTGAGCCTACGGGTTCAAGCGTAAAAAAAAATAACAACGATAAGTATCTAAATGCATAGATGTCAATAACATAAGAGATCATAATATATCTCCAAAATTCATTAAATAACCAATCCACACCAAACACACACAAGACACCATATACTACTTAATAAGTGTGTATTATTAAGTAACTTAATACATAATTTTTTTTATTAATATTTTTGTACTTTTGTTCTTTGTCTTGTTTGTATGTTAATTGTCTTTCCTTTAGATGGTCCAAATGGATTGAAATATATCGTTCCTGTTAAACAAATATTTTAGAATTAAAGTCGTTCTTTTCCTAATAGTAAATAAGTGTTACACTCATGTTTGCTAAATTCTTCATTCAATTTAGTTAATACAATTTACTTAATACATTACAATGTATTAAGTAACTGTAGTTACTAAATACAGTACAATTACTATATTTCCTTACATACGCAAAGTACATATACTGTAGTTACTTACATACGTACAGTACAATTACTATAGTTACTTACCTACCTACTATACATTGTATTTGTATAGAACGCAATATGTAACAAAATATATGAGCAATGTTACTAGTTTGTTTATTTTATAAGAACAATATCGAATCTAGATTAGTACGCATCTTTGCCCCGTTAGAAGCATGAATTTATAGTTTCATATACTACATCTGTATTACTGTATCGGTGTATAACTTTATTTATATTTACAAATATGCCTATAATTTTTACAATACACCACAGCTTTTTTAAGAAATTGGTATATCATTTCTATTAGTATAAGCATATTTGATTATTCGTTTAGGAACTAAATATTGAGTATTAAAAACTTATAAGTAAATTAAATGAAGAATTCAGCAAACATGAGTGTACTCATATTTGTACACTTATTTATTATTAGGAAAAAAACGGCTTTAATTCTACAATGTTTTTTAAACAGGAACAATATATTTTAATCCATTTGGATCATCTTTAGGAAAGACAAGAATATACAAACAAGACAAAGAACAAAAGTACAAAAATATTACTAAAAACATACTGAAGTACAAAATGATAAGACTAGGAACAGAACATTTTTCCAAGAAGTAAACTTGACATACTGACTATTGTTCTTTAAAGAAGAATCACTTAATTAAATTTTAATATTTTTACTACACAAAAAGCATGATTCAGTACGACAAATAAATATAAAGAAAGATTTCATTGTAATACATCTAAAATATCTTTCACGTTTAAAATGATTTAAAAATCTTCTAGTAACCGAATATTTATTATTCAATCATTGTCAATAAATTTTATATTATGTTGCGCACATTAGCTTTGATATAGAAGCTTGTGCTTAAACGCTACACAAAAGGGTAAATCCGTTTGTAAGCTCTTTAATCTTTTATATATCATAAAATATACTCATACTACAGCCAAAATAAAACCATATTTTATAAAATGTTTTTTCTCTTTTGTATGTATTATTGTGAGATTTCTAATATGATATTAAATTTTGTATTTTTATTTAAGTTTATTTCATGTATGATGTTTGCATATTTTGAAGCATTACTAGAAAATTAAATATACTTATTTCCTAATTGTAATCATAGCTTATCTCAATACATTTAGATGCCTGAAACATCTTTTTGGGGCTCTCTGGGGCTCTACGTAACCTCAATGACACCTCCTTCAAGAGTGAGTTAAGGTTATAATAAATCAATTGATTTCGGCTTTCCGTACATTGCTTGTGTTTTGATTAGTAATTATAACGTTCTACTATATAAGTTATTGATGATGAAGAGGAAACAGCCTATCACTTCTTAGGTAAATGTGAAGGTTTTGGTAGAATTCGTTTCTAGACCTTTGGATCCGGAGAACTGGCTGAGGAAGAGCTGGAATCGCTCAAGTGGCAGGACATCCTCACTTTCATAGGTCAATCCAGGAGATTCAACAAGGAACAGGAAGTAGAGGCGTAGTGGAGAGGGTGATTGAGTTACGGGGTTGGTGAAAAGGACCTTAAAGTTGGTCTACTCACTAGGCTTGACCTCCCCACCCCCCTACTACTACCACTATATAAGTTATTGCAATGTGATACTGATTATTTGATTAAGCGAAAGGTGGTCAGGTTACTTTTTCGATTTTCAAAATTAAACCCATAGGGCCTCTCTAGTAATTATATCTCTATGCTTGTAATAATATGTTATACATATTCATGAGGAAGGATATTATAAAGTAGCGTCTATGATACTTTATAATAGCATCTTCAACTAAGAAGGTGTGAAACGCAATGTATCATGAAGGTTAAATAGCACTCACTAATTTGACGCGAAGAACAATAAAGGCTATCTGTGTCTATGTACATTAGCGTGTCATAGGGGAAGCAAGTTTAGTAATGGAAAATATGACAGTTTTCTTATAAACAAAGTTTCATCGTGGAACTCTCTCTTTATTCTGTATTACAGTTTTTCATGTCTTAACTTTATGATTTTGTTTATTATACTCTTATTTAATTTCCTAGGTGTCATATGTTACATTATGCTTGATATAATAGAAGGAGGGGGGATTGTCACTAACTTAGGACAAAGGACCTTTTTAAAAAGCATCAAGTATGGTCCTGCCTACTCATAATATAAGTTTATGTACTACCCAGTAAAGTAGCATTTATTGCTATGAGACAGCAATTTGCTACCTTATTTCCATCTCTGCGTAATTCGTTACGTGTGCCATTTTCTATTCCCTATTAAATTAAGAAACAGAATACCTATTCCATTGTACCAATTTACTCAAATAATAAAAAGAATCAGCTCATGAGAAAGAGAAGAAAAGCCTAGGTCTCAACGTCTTGCTTCAATGAATAATTCAGTAAAAAAGACCCCAATTTTTTCCACTGTATAAAATCATGTAAATGAATTCTTATTTCCTAATATTTTTCACAGTAGAGTTTTTTTTTATATTTTCAGTCTGTATAAGCCTGAGTGAAATATAATGATTAGTAAATTGTTAAAATATATTTATATTATTGTACAATATAACAAATAGTCGGTCATAGAATAAATATTTATAATATTTGTATATTTAACTCAATAATTTTGGGATTAAATAGTTTTAAAAGGATAATACCATAATATTTTTTTAAGAAGAAAGCTAAAAGTTTGAAGAATTAAGCTAGTTACCAAAATTTAATCAGATTTTCCTGACTTAGAACTAGTTATGTAAACCAAGTTTTATCAAAACAGTACATCCGTTTTGCCTGTACTGTTTACTTATTTTTAAATGTTTAGAATTCGTAGGTGAATTCTAATGAGGTGGCCTATGTTTTCCTCTCCTGTTAAAGAAAATAGGGAAGCGCAAATCAAAGTGACCCTCCAAATTTTAAATAACTGTAGTATAATGAATTATTATTCATAATTTTTAAAGACTTTTAAGCAACCTTTCTATGGCAAAAAATCGCTCATAGGATAAGCGCCATGGCAGGAGATGAACAATGGACCATGACCTAAATCCATTTCAGTGGTCACGATCACAAAAATATGTTATATATATATATATATTATAATATATATATATATATATATATATATATAATATATATATATATATATATATATATATATATATATATATCAGATACCGCAAAACTGGGTCATTAACCCGGTTTACTAAGTATGCAAATGGTTCAAAAAATCTATGAAAATCAAGGTAATGATTTGTCGCTACTGCATGCTCTTTTGACACCTAAAAATCGATTAGAGCATATTAGAGCTAAAAAGCCCTATCGACCTTATTTTATTATTAATTTCAAAAGTCTAATCGAAAACTGGCTAAATACATTTTTTACTTGTCACATTTTGTCTTGAGTGTAATAGCAAACGAAGCTAGGCCTATTTACTTATATTCTATTTACAAGTTCCAAAGAACCCTGTTTTATTTGTTTGCATAAAAAGAATGATTTTCTCCTAAACTCGATTTTACTTGATATTTTATAATAGAAAATGATAATAGTAATGAACTCAATTTATAATAAGTTTATTACTATTATAATTCTGTATAAAAAGAAGATAGTAGGAATATAGTATGTATACGATCTTTTGTCTAATCCTATATATACTTACCTATATACTTACCTTACCGCGCATCATGTAGAAAATGGTTCACTAAGTTAGATCTGTTGACAATAACTGGTCTATATATTTTTTTGAAATTTAAAACAAATTCTTGCTCTTCAGGGGAATATAGAGAAACATTCTGACGTCCATACCTATAGTACTAGGAATAAAAATAATTAATTAATTAAAAAGCACCGAACTTGCAAATTCGAGGAAAGTCAGTACTATACTAGTATTAAACTTTTCAACAGCTTACCCGAGGAACTGAAGAATATTAAGGAAACGAATGTATTTGAGGATGAAATTTATGATATATTAGTCAATAAACCGATCTACAAAATAACTGAGTTTCAAGCTAAAGATTTCTTTAAAATTTAATTGTTTATGATTTTTTTTTGTTTTATTTGTTCTATGTTTTAAACTGTTGTTTGTTTTTAGCTTTATGTCTTAGTCATGTATATAAAATAAAATTGTGTCAAATGATTTTTATGTAAATTTATATCAGTGGTCATTTGTTTAAAAAAGAACTTTTGTTTATTTGTAAATATATTTTATTTTAAGCTCTAAATAATGACGAATTGTGATTGTACCTAATCTGTACTTAAAGCAATAATAAAAAATTATTTATTTTATTTATTTATTTATAATTCTAATTATACTCTTAAACATTATATTATTCTAAAGTATTATTTATTTTTTATTTTACATATTTTTATATTATTCTTAATAATATAATTATTGAGAAAAATAATACGAAGTATTTTTTAGCACAATACTTTCATGTCCAGACAATTAAATGCTTAAAGTTAAGGAGTGTGTCTTGTTTATATATATTGTGATAGAAGACAGTTGAAAACAGATGATAGGGTTAAAAGCAAGATATTTTTGTTTTATCAGTTTATTACTAAACGTCTGAGATAAACCATGTCACTGGTAATGTCCCGATACTTATCCTCTTGACGCCAAGCCAGCCAAAACCAGGGGGAGGTCGCCCTGGTGCCTGGTGTCCTTACCATAAGTCTCTTTTTCGTTTTTGATAAAATCGGAGATATAATAAATATATAAGACCTCTTAAATAAAATAGATAAACCTTACAATGCTACATAACCAAAAGAATAATGGTTCTTAAAAAACACAAACACTAAATATATAAAATTTGTTATAGCACTATTTTTCTGCAAACTCATCTCAAGAAGAGATCGTAACTCAGAGCCTAAGTGTCATTAGCTCCGTCTAATTCTTACGGAGCCTATTAGCCTGAGTCATTATTACAAAAACTAACTCTAAAGGAATAAAATTACTACTCAAAGTCAAACACTTCTTTTTTTGTTTTAAATTCTAAAATACTGACTTAATTAAGCATTTATAAAGTTGAACAACTCAAATTAAAACTTTTTTATTAAATCGAATTCACTGGATTTTTTTAAGAAACCCATTTTTTACTATAAGCAGTAAATAAATGTAAAGCTTACTATCCCAAGTTAGCATTGTAATTTAAAATTATTGCAAATTATATTTGTTAATACATATGTTTTATCTACTCAAGGCAGAAATATTAGACATTAATCTACTACGTATAGACACAAAACCAGTCTCTACAAAGTTTAATTATTCAGATTATTAAATTTAATACATCCTATTCAAAACCTGCAGAAAAGTTCTGGCATCGTTAAAATTTTAAAATAATTTTTAAATGAATGAATTTATTCATTTTGAGTTTCGTTTGGCAATTATTTTCTTTTCTAATACATTCATTTATTTTGCGTTCAGTGATAATTTTCCTAAAATATGTAATTAATTTGAGTTCAGTGTTGATGTGTCCTTAAGATATGTTTTTACTTTTTGATCTGTAAGTTCCTATTTTTCGTTTATACCGGTGTTATATAGGAAAAGTATTGTGTTTGCAAAAAAATCCGAAACCGGGATGAAACCGGAATCATCCGTTTCAGGTGTTTTCAAGGCCTCCTAATTTTCTTTATTAATCAGTTTATTAATTATCTATGTTTCTTAAAATATTTAAATTTGTCCGCAAAGTAGATAAAATAATTTTTAACAAAACTATTTAAATTATGGAAATAAACATTTTTAAAACGAACAAATTTGGCAAAACATCCTATAACGGTTGACGGATTACATAGTTAATCAGATAGTTAGAGTTGTTTTTAAACTTCAATAAACATTTATTATTTATTCGATGAGATAAATAATAAGCATTTCAATGTCACAATGTAGTAGATTTCAATATTTGCTCCGATTATTATCACAACTGTAGTTATTGTTGTATAAAATACATTATTCAAGCAGAAACTGCCAAGTTCGTGTACTGGGGATAATGTTTACACTGTATTCAACTAAATACATTTATGTATTGATGGCAATACATGATTCATCATATATTTAACTTGAAAATAGATTTTCAAGTATCTAGGCAGAGCTTTTTTTATGAAGGGCGTGAATGATAAGTAAATAGGCGTTAATTTATTACGAAAATTCGTTAAAATATAGACAAGAAGTCCTTTGTAGTACTTGAGACTTTAAAAAGTCTGGTTTGTTTTAAAGCATATTTAAAAAATAAAAATATTTTAACTCTAGTAATTAAAATGGGGGGAGGGGGCTCATTTTCTAAATGTTCTGGTGTCCTAAATTTGTATACTATCACCTCGTACGTTAATGATATCTTAATGGCTAATTCTACCTCTCTTGAAAAAAACACTAAATTGATCATGGATTTTAATATATTTGTTCTCTAATGTAGAATCATGATCTCAGCTCTTAATTCAACGTATTTTATAAATTAAAGAACTCACAGACATGTTGGTAACATAATGTACATAATGGTTCTTTATTAAGAACCATGTTCTTAGCACTTGATGTAACGTTTGTTATAACTTGTAGAACACACATACAAATTTGTAAAATAGTATGTATAATTGGTCCTGATACAGAACCATGAACTTAGCCCTTAATATCATGATACACATAATGGTTCCTTACATATAACCATGATGTTAGCACTTGATGAAACGTTTTTTATAATTTAAAAAACACACGTACATTTTGGTAACACAACATTCATAAATGGATCCTGATGTAAAACCATGAACTAAGCCCTTGTCATAAAGTGATTTATAACATGTAATAATTGAATTTATCGGTTATGTTTCAGGAGTTAAGTGAGAAGAAACTGTGGCTTCCAGTTCTAGCTGCGTTCTGTTTATCAATGGCGGGAGTTATGATAGTGTTAGCTCTCAGAAAATGTAAAATATTTAACTACTGTGTAAGTACAAGTAAACCATAAACCTTAGTACTTTTTAAATTAAAACTTGTACTGGTCGCCTCCGTGGCCGAGGTCGTTAAAGCGTCAGTCTTTACACTGTTCTTTGACTCCAACGGAGGTCTGGGGTTCGCATTCCAGGTAACGCTCTCAGTTTATAGAAGATAATTGTTTAGATAAATTATCGCCAACTTTAAAATACACTTTGAGCGTAACGGTTGCTACTACCACCCGAGGTTGTTTCCGGCCGGGGTTATCCTTGATGAGCCGCAAGGCTCTAAACGGGCATTATTATTATAATTATTATTATTGGTCACCAATTAATACTTCACACATGAGGGAGGGTAATAATAGACACAGGTTGATTAAAATTAGTTTAATTCAATATTTCGCTTTAAATACAAAGCATTTTCAAGCATCTACAAAAATAAAAATGGAAACAAAAAGGTAATAACCAAATTACATCCAAGTTGTTAAAATTTATCTAGGAGTATATAAAAAGGCAAACAAAAAAATTAACTAACAAAAAAAAATGAGCGAACTTCACATGACATGATTAGTTTTCATTTGGATAAATTTTAACAACTTCAATGTAATTTTGTATTTTCCTTTTTGTTTCCATTTTCATTTTTTTAGATGCTTGAAAATGCTTTGCATTTAAAGCGAAATATTGTATTAAATCAATTTCTAATCAACCCATGACTCATAAATACCCTTCCTTAGTGCTTTTATTTAAACTTTATATACTTTTATTAAACTCTATTTTATGTTTAATGTAAAGTATCTTAGAAAATAAAACCCTTCTGAAACTTTATAACTTCAATTCCTTAGTTAATTAGTTCGATTTTGGTGCGCAAGAAAACGTATTAGCTAAAATCTTTTTCTCACGATCTAATTTTACCACAAATAAAAAAAAAACTGCATTTATCTAAAATTATTATTATATTTTATTAAATTCGCAGGAAAAAAAATTAACTGATCGTAACAATGTGTGCATAGAAGGCAATCTTTGAGAACAGACAATGTTATCTTCTAATATGGAGAAGAAATATACCTGTCGACAAAAATATTTACGATATATGTATGCTCAAAATACCATACATATTTACATTTCGACATGAATTCAAGACTATTTTTTAAAATAATTGATTGTGTTGTAACACTTTTAAGTAAAAAAATATGTCAGAAGTCGAGTTTTTAAAGCTCTTTACCCAGAGACACTTAAATGATAGAGCGTTTAGGGAAAACTGTAACTTCATTCATAGAGTGCTTTCTAAACATCACAGAGAAAACAAACATTTCACTGGCTTGCCTGTCGTGCATGTAAGTAATCCATCTGGTTGCCCCCTGCCTCCCTCTCTTCTGTAGCCCTTCCAGACCAATTCATGTATCGATAGGAAAATATTTTTTTCTAGCTTTACATAAGAGAAAAAGTTTAGTTTTTCTAATGGATTTTTCACAGTCCATTTACTCTAATGAAACATGTCTAATCCATCACACCCTAGCGCTTTCTAGCGTCACAATTTATAAACATTTTAATAGCTTTAAATTAACTAGTGCTGTTGAACGTTTTATATCAATATCTATTCTAAAGACGTTACATTTAAAAAGTTAGATATTTTTTGTTCATAAAAATGTAATATACTTTAGCATATTACATATATACTTACTTATATTATATATAATATATATTAATAAGTAATATAATATATTACTTATATATTACATATATACTTAGCATATACTGTAGCATATAATCAGAAATATAGGGCATTTAGTTTTTTTAATGTTAAATTGATAAGTTTATAAAACTTATCAAAGGATATTTAGTAGGTTGTACTTTATATCTGATATAAATTAGATTAATTATAATAATTCTATTTTGATGTATTTGTTCTTGAGTAACCAGTTGCAATCATGAAAACTCTTTTTCATGAACTATTTATCATGAATACTCTTGTTTTTTCCAAATTGACACATAGGCAAAGATAATCAGTAGGCTACCTTATGGGAAGGTTCTTGAGAAGCTCCACAAATAATTTTCTAAACATCATAATCCTTTATGGCATTTTTCATATAAACTGGTTTTTATAATTGAAAAATGATAATACAGAATTTGTTTCTTTTGAAATGAATTGTCCAACAAAAACACATGTGTGTAAAAAAAGAGCCAAGTCTATGGTAAAAAGTTGTGAGATCATTGGATAAGCCAAGTCAAAAGTTCCTTATTATGTATGTAAAAACTCTTGTCAATACTGCTTATCTTTGATCCTCCATATCTCATTACCTTTGAATGACAAACTGATGAAATTCAGTTGAATTGGTCAGCTCAAGAAGATATTTTAGTTGCTATAAAAAGGATATTTTTATGTCCTTAATAAAAAGAAAGGGGGTGAAAATAGCGTCGAGATGTTTTCAGTAAAGGATGGTACAACAGTGACTACCAGACTTGGCGGGGCACTGCCGTGTTCTCAGATAAAAAAATGCAAGTTAATTAAACGCATAACATTTTGTCGAATTCCCCACATAGTTACGACATTGTTTGGTAAACAAAGCCCTCATTAACAGACAGTGCTGCCTAAGTCAAAAATTTACGACAGCTGTCTAAATTCAGCTGGAAGTTTGGAGAAAGCTCTAGAATTGTTTTATTGTTCTACTTTAAATGGTGTTTGGACAAATATAGTCCAAATGCATATATATCTCTATTTAGAGGCCCAAATATAGGACCTAAAGGTATTTTTCTGTCGGTGTTATATTTCGGATGGCAAAAATTGGTCTCTAAGCCTGATGATTGAAAATCCATCATAGTTATTAATAGAATTATCACATAACTCCCTTATAATCTTATTATCTATATTGTTCTTGACTTCTATCAGCTGTTTTAAGACCCTTAATAGAAAAAAAAGTTTAAAATAAATTCGATAAAACAATTAACGAAGAGTTTAGAAGCTGCGTTGTCTGAATTATAAGAAAATGTTATATTTTACGTTTGTTTATTGTTAAGCGTGCAAACAATTTTTGTTTTTAGTGAGGTCTATGTGGTTGTATTTGTAAGTATAAGCACTGAAGATAAGGCACGAACACCAACTTCTTGTAAATACAAAAACTCTTCTTTCTTCTTTGTAACAAGCCTTGTTGTTTCGACTTATAACTTATTTGGATAAAATATTTTGTTTATAGAGTAATAATATAAAAAACAGTCATTAGTAAAAACTAATAAAATTAAAATGTTTGTATTTGCCCCAAGTTGAAAAAGCAATCGAAGAATCAGCTACCGTCGATAATTGAAGTAGCTACAGGGATATTCATATCCAACAGCAAGTATCGACGGTAGCTGATTCTTCGATTAAAACTAATAGACCCTATTTACTTTTTATTAGAAACATAATGACTTGACTAAAAGTTGTTTTTTTAGAGGGGGGGGGGGAGAATGATTTTAGAAAAGACTTAAAAAAAATATAAAAAAATAGTGTTACAAATAACTAATTAACTGTTGTGAAATTTGTCTTATGAGAGATATTTCACCAAAAAAACTTAGGGAAATACTCTTACGCACGAAGACAGCGGATTGTCAAAAGTGTTGGTCTTAGGGTCTGCCTAATACTAATCACAAGTTTATTAGCTCTTGGTAACAAAATTATGATAAAGTAACTAGTTTACACGTTCATACACTTCATTGCCAAATTTTGTCGGTCTTTACGATCTTTAGGTCTTAAAATGAGTACTTTAAATGCACTCAGTACTAACTAAGGCAATGAAGCTAAACCCTATAATGTTTTCTTTTATAATCGCGAAAAATATAGTAGAAGGTTGACAGGAAAAGTCACCATTAAAGCAAGCAAAAATACGTGCTTTTAAAACATCTTCCTAAAATGAATTATTATTATTACCTCTGTGTCTGTATAAGAAAGCATGTGTAAATACTCATGCACTCCCCACTTAACCTTTTCGTCTGTCTACCTAACATATCCATGTTATAACATGACAGGTTGAACTCAACCAAGTAAAATATAACTTTAAGAATATAAATTATATTTTAAGCAACTCTGTCTAAGAAATGATGTATGGAGTCAGTGTTTTTGACAACTTAATTCCAAGACTCCTTCGTTTTTAGATTTCTTAGCAAATTATTATATTTTAGTTTTCAATTTTATTTCCTTCTTTAATGTAAAAATCAATACCTTATAAAAATTTAATACAATCCACTAAATATAGCATTAAGGAAGTTTTAAAAGGCACCGTAGCCTTTGGGATGTTTACTTAAATGTATCCTGAGAAAATGGGTATGTTCAAGGACTTGTTTGACACATTAAATATATAAATATATAATTTGAAACCACTTCTAATAATATTTTTAAATATAGTTAGGCCTTTACCTAAACCGACTACTCATCGTCAGAGCTGGCAAACAGAGGAAAGTTATAGCCTGTAATTAGTTTAAGAGAAAGCACTAGAAAGGCAGTGTGTTAATAATAAAATAATATACATAAATATTCTTCACAGATAATAGTAACCTTAATAATAGGCTCAAATATTATTCATACAAAGTAGTAATCTTAATAATAGATACAAATATTATTTATAGATAGGAATGATCTTAAAAATAGAAACAAATATTCTTAATAGATAGTAGTGATCTTAAAAATAGATACAAATATTCTTAATAGATAGTAGTGATCTTAAAAATAGATACAAATATTCTTATAGATAGTAGTGATCTTAAAAATATACAAATATTCTTAATAGTAGTAGTTCTTAAATAGATACAATATTCTTAATAGATAGTAGGTGATCTTAAAAATAGATACAAATATTCTTAATAAGTAGTAGTAATCTTAAAAATCGATACAAATATTATTCATAGATAGCAGTAATCTTAATTATCAATACTAAAAGACAAGAATTTACTTAATGACGGCACAAATTAACATCATATTAGTAATAATCATATTCTTACTAATTACTAATAAGTAAAATCTGATTAAGTAATTAATGTCAAGTTTTTTCCTTTGCATATGAGATATACAGGGTGGTACACTTCAAATACATCGCTTTGATTACTCAGGTCTGTACAAAACAATAAATTTAGTATCTACCCTTACTAAGTTGACCACTGGGTGTTTAAATACCCAATTATTTGTTTGACAATTCTTAGCATGTATGGTAATCTGTTTAGCAAAATGTATTTTTCTAGGGTAACTTTAAAAAGTTAAATTGAAGCATACGATTGTATGCATTATATGAATTATGTTTCTGAAAATATGTCATATTTTGGACAATTATTTATTGCAAGGGAAAAATTAAAGGTCCTGTGATGTCACATACATCTGATGTCTATTTCTGGGCTCTGGCTTATTTTATAAGTCATCCCTCTTCTTGTCGCCTTTCCTAGCTTATTCTCATACTAGACGTTACAGCGAGCCATTTGGTTAACACTTCTAGTATGTATAATTACTGTATAGGTAGGTATTTGAGTATAGCTATTGAGAGAGTTGGGGAGTAATATTCTCGAGTCTCCAGCAACCAATAATCGAGAGGGGCTCGTCTATACGATATTATTTCATATCATAATAATATCAATATCACAGTCAATCAAACATCAAATTAGTGTTTTGAAAATACTTAACAATCACACTTACTTTTTCAAAATATTTTGATTTTGCTATTATTCATTAATTATGTAGTTTTATAATTGCCGCAAAAAAGAAGATTTTTTGTTTAAAACATTTAAAAAAAGAAATAACACTGTTCAAAAGCCTAACCAAGGAGAAAAAATTTGCGTTTAAACTTTCTTATGCAGATAATAACTGAGAAACGCATACACAACAACAAAAATGAAGACACAACAACAAGACATTTCTTTTACTGATTCAAAGTAAAATAATTGAATTAGATGATAAAAGTCATTAGAAATCGAACCAAAATGTAATATGAAGCTATGTATAATTTAAAATAAAATAGAATCATATACAGAGAGAAGAAAACAATTGATTTCAGTTCTATACAATTGAATTACTTTAAATTTATTAACTATATACATAAAGATACAAAAAATACATTAACACGCATAAATCGGAGAACTAGACAAACACGATGATCAATTGAAAGACAAATCGCTTTGCGAGGAGAATAAGGGAAGAACTGTAGAAAGAGCTTGTGGTTGACGAGGTGGGGGACTGGAATCTTATAACTATATCCTTATCTCACTGAGAGCTGAAACAACTAATATAATAATAAGTGTTAACCAAATGGCTCGCTACAACGTCTAGTTATTCTCATCATCTGCATGCAAATTTAGTGGGGGTGAGTGGGCCCATTGCAGTTAAACACCCACCGAGGGACATATCTGGCCGAGGTACCCTCAGGTACATCCATCTATCATCATATATTCTTCTGTTAGCGAGATAATCTTATTTCTTTTTATGTCTTAAGACACCCGCCATTAAGTCTCGCACAGTAACTTATACTTTCTAGGCCTGGGTTCAAGTATTATCTGGTACTACTTTATTTCCATCTATTTTTTCAAGGACCATATATAAACAGTGTTATAAAGTATTTATTCTAATTTATCCTAATATCATTGTTTACATATTTTATGTTCATTACTGAAATGCTCGATTTACTTTAAGTATTTAACAACTAAGTTAATATAACTCTTTTATTGACTTATTTGATTTAAGATTCTAGTATGTTAAGTATCCTTTTATATCTGGCTCACTCACCTAAGGTACCTGGTCCAGTTTGTGCTAAATAGCGACCTAGTGCTCAAACACTGTCTTAGTCACTATTTTTAACGCTTACACCCGTAGGGTCATATTAGCGTTTTTGCACTACCCCAGAGTTTGCACAAGCCCAACTATCTAAGAAGTTCAACCTTCCGTACATGGCGGCAAACATGACTATTCCACAGTGTGCCCAGTTCATCTAGCCCAACCAGTCTCTCTCTATCCAAATCCAAATCCTTCGCTCTGGCTAGTGCCTGCGACTAGTTCACAGTCTGTTTAGTTCATCTAGACCAGGCTAGGCTCAATGATCTTGCTGTCTCTGGTAAAAGTTCACCGTGTGCATAGTTCATCTAGACTTACAAGCTCCTCTGATCACATTAGTCTCACTTGGCTTGCCCTCGTTTAACCTGTCTCACTACTCTTAATCAGCTCCTCTAGCAATACCAGACTCTAGCTAGGCTCACCGCTCCGGGTAGTTCAGCGCCATCCAATAGAGAACTCTAGCTACCCCGACGACAGTGTACACGAACTCATTCTACCGCCCTGACTTTCAAGTCACCTCGCAGTGCTAATAAGATACGTCTGTCTTCAAGAATCGGACACTGCGTTCTTAGTCCCTTACGTTATTCCTGGCACCGCCTTCACTTTTACTAACTAAGTTTTCAGACTTACGAAGGTTAAGTATATCTTTTCGACCTTCATCTCCATCTGCCAACCTTGACTTTTTGTGAGCTGGAGACAACGAAAACGTGGATCTAGACTTCTCTGATGAAACGCGAACTAACCCCGCATTTGCGTATTAGAAGCCAAAGAAACCACGTTAAACTCTGACTGGGTTGGCCGGCCTTGAATTCAAGATCTCCCGAGTGTACGGTACAAGGGATAACCTCATATTAAGGTCCTATCCCTGCTGGATTTGAACCCTCGACCCTCTGGTCGAAAGGCAAGCACTCTACCACTGAGCCACCGGACTCTGTTAAAAAGCTTTCTGGCTGCTGTCTTTATTATCGTAATGGTTTAATAATGGCAGAAAAATTAAAATAATTTTGTCTATTAGATGTACTATTTATCTATCATTAGTTGTTTTGACGGAGATTTTGTGGTATAGACTCACCATGATATTTAATAACAACAACACTCAATTAATAGAATCAAAAGTAGTTTTAAATTATAGAATTAAAAACAATTGATATATTGTCAACCACAATAGTATAAAAAATTATAACTGAACGGTTTCGACTATACTTCATCATCAGAACTGTTTACAGGTCTATTAGTTGTTTTTAAATCTAATGTGTTTTTTTATTAAACGTCATGGTGTATACTATTAATCTGTTATATAAAACATTATTTTTACAGCCTTGCTTTAAATATAATACTCAACTTTCATAGCCTTATTTGAGAAAAAAATGCCTCTTCTACTAGGATAAAACGCGAGGTGAAAGAACAGTAAAATTAAATATACGTAAGTTTTTATTTTTAACGCTCATTAATCAAGCTGAGAAATGAATTTATAACATAAGCTGTAAAACGCGAATAAACTCTTTACTTCAAAAGCTTTCTTCTATAAGAAAACAATATTGCAGTGAACACATAAGAAACACTCAAAGATAAATAAGTAGATAATGGGATTTACTCGAGTTTCGCAACTCATACACAAGCATCTTATACTTTATAGTTTCTCGCAAAGTTGTAAACTAAGTAGCATACAAGTTTTAAGCATAAAGTAGTTAAAGAGGGAAGTTTTTTCTCTCAACTTCAAGTAATAAACTTACGAGAGAGTAAAACTTTAATATTTTTAACTTGGAGTATTAAAGTTTAATATTTATCTATAAATTTCTATATGACCCTACTTTGCTTCAAATCCTTTTTATAAAAAGTTGTTAAGTTTTAGCTGTATACTTGTATATATGCTGATTCGTCTAAGCAAGGCTTTAAGGACTTCTCGATATAAGGTCGTTTGACGTTATTCAAAGTAGGGATATAAGTAAGAAAGGATTAGGTTCCAAAGCTTATTATTAATAATAAAGGTTCACACAACGTATCCTATTAGGAGATCGAAAGCAAATAAGATGGGCTAAACCAAATTTATCTGAGATATCGAAGTAACAAGATCTGGGCCTTGATTCTAAAAGTTAAAATTTAATGTAGATCAAAATGAAACGTCGAACAAAAATCGACCTCATGTAGTATGATGACGTCATTAACCAAGAATGACTTCACAAGGTAGTCTTAATCAGATGAAAATTTAATACACACAAATATTACTATGTATTGTAAACTCATACACAAAGGTAAATTATCATGCGGGTTAATTGTATTATCAGTTTTAGTTCTAATTTTATTGATTGACATAAATATAAACTCATATCTGATTTACCGTATAGGTTTTGAAAGAACAGTTTTATTACAAAAGCTATCATAGAAATAACTAATAGTATAAACAGTAACTCAGATGTAAATTTAGAAAAATTAATGGTATTCATAAACTTTTACAAAGCTTTTAATTTGGTCAGTCAAGAGTTATTTATTTACAAATAGCAATGTCTTGGCGTACGAGGCAGGGCTCTTGAGTTAATTGCTTTCTATCTTAAGGATAGGAAAAAATAAACACAAATTTATCATGGACCTGATATATCCGAATAAAAATATTCAGTAAATAAAGCAACAGTCTCTCCACAAATGTAAATTACATTTGTGGAGAGACTGTTGCTTTATTTATTAATCACTACCTCCACGGTTCAGAATACATAAAATATTCAGTTTTATACACAGGAGTGCCCTAGGGCTCAATCCTGGGGCCTCTACTTTTTATGTTTTTATTAATGACTTACCTTCGTTAGTAGGGGCAAAAGGCCGATTCTGGGCCCGCCACCTCCACCGCCTCCTCCACCACCTCCTCCACCGCCGCCACCGCCACCTCCACCGCCGCCTCCACCACCACCGCCTCCTCCTCAACCGTCTCTTTATTGTCGTATCCCCCCCCCCTATCTTTTGCTTTGCATAGAATAATAACAGTAACATTAAATATGCTTGCATAAAAAATTGGCCCAAGAGTAGAAGCAGGAATGATTTTTAGGTGTGATGTAGTAGGACTTTACCACTCTAGATAAGTGTCTCTCTTAGTAAAAAGCCTTCCCACCACGTCAAGGTGGAGACACATCGGGAAGGTGTACAGTGCCCCGTCCTCGCACTGTACTATGGCGACCATCCTCTTTAAAAATATCGCCTCTATATATTTTTTTTGTATTTTTTATATTTTATTTTTTTTGTATTTTTTTATATATTTAATTTTTTTTTGCATTTTTTTATATTTTTTATTAACGTATTTACACAAACACTTACATCTCTTTGACGCCATTATAGGTTACATGACGCTATGCCACGCCAGTGACCTTAAAAGATGGAATGCGAATACGCCAGGTACCGCTCTGAGGGCTTTACGCGGTCGCTTATGCACGCCAGGGACCCTCTTTGGGTTTACGGGACGCTATGCCACGCCAGGGACCCAATTATGACGCTTCGCCATACTAGAGTTCCATCTCGTATTTGGCAGCTGCTGAGTACATGAGTGTAAGGCTATTTAACTATATGATAACTCTAAGAATAAACTGAAAATAAATCCCCACACAAATGAAAACCACGTGCTACACATGAACCGGTAGTAAATTTATGGTCAAACCGAGTGCAGGTCCGTTTACGGCCATTTATACAAACTCCATACTCGAGCCTGAGCGCAAGCCAAATTTTTATTGTGCTTATGAAGAAGGCAGGGCCTCCACTATAACTCAATGAAACTAATTTGGGACATTCTATCGCAAGTAAATCTAATAACGCAATTATTGGCAAGTATTTTTTCAATAAACGTACTTTTACCTTTAACGACAAAGTGTGTGTACCGATTAGATAAAAGTTTAAATACTAAATTACAATCGCTCGTACTCAACACCACCGTCATCCCAGTTTATTCGTAAAATTTAACGTAAGCCAAGAATTTGTTTTCATTGATTTAGAAATCTTGAATGTAATTTGCAGGTGGTAAAATAACCAGCTCGAAGACGATTTCGTCCTCCAGGTCCAACATGCGAGCTCTTTACGATGACTTGCCCTCATTATCTACAAACCCTTGAATATCTATAATAGCGGTAGAAGCATCTTGACTGCACGGAAGCCGAGATACAACTGACCATAATCCCCTTACATCATAAACTTATATATTCATCTTGTTGGAGCCTATAGTGCCATTTAGAGTCGCTTGGAGCCTATATGAGTCGAGTAGGAGCCTATATGAGCCATTTGGAGTTATATCGGACCATTATAAGAGCCGGTGTGGAGCTATATGAATAGGAGCCAGTAGGAGCCTATATTAGAGCCACTTTGGAGCCTATATGAGCCATTTAGAGGCCGGTGTGGAGCCGTGTTGGAGCCTATATGAGCTTTAGACCGGTGTGGAGCCTTTGAGCCGAGTATGGAGCCTATATGACCATTTAGAGCCGTGTGGAGCCTATATGAGCCAATTTGGAGCCGAGTTGGAGCCTATATGAGCCATTTAGAGCCTATAGAGCCATTAGAAGCCTAATATGAGTCATTTAGAAGCCGAGTATGAGCATTTGGAGCCTATATGAGCCAAGTAGGGCCATATATATAAACCATTTAGAGCCGCTTTGGAGGCCTATATGAGCCATTTGAGCCAGTATAGCATTTTGGCCTATAGCCAATATATGAGCCATTGGAGCCAATATGAGCCATATGACCGATTTGGAGCCGTGTTGGAGCCAAGTAGGAGCCTATATGAGCATTTAGAAGCCGATGTGGAGCCAATATGAACTATCGCAAAGCCTATACGAGCCGATTTGGAGTTGTTTGCAGCTATATGGGTCTAACTGAGTTGTTGAAGCCGCTTCAGCGGTGTTTTATCTTTCGTTTAGTATATATATTAGAGCTAGTGAGCTCAACTTTAGTATTGAGCCAGACACCGAGCAGAGATGTTCTCCAAGATACGTGATTCGAGCCTCTACAAGAAGAGATTTGAAAAACTTGACATTTATTGTCCAGACTGGCTTTAAAAAGTTTATACATAAAAAGAATTTACTTCGACACCAACGAGATAAACACTGTGAGGGGTTGAACGCGAGGTGTTTCAGAGTTGGGATTCTACAAGACGCCATTGCATGTAAACATGAATAGTCAATTGAAAACTATAATAACCATAGCGAGGAGTATGTGGATCGAAAAGGATAGAAAAGAAGAAGAAGAAACGATGAAGAGGAGGATGAAGAAGATGATGAGGAGGATGAACCTATTGATGATGTAGTAAGTAACAAAGACATAGAAGAGCCAAAAATGGTAGAGATGTTAAATTTAAAGTGAACACCCCGAATATGATGAATCTATAGAGAGTCTAGAGTATCATATCTCACTATCCGTACGCAACTCAAAGCTAGACGCCGGAGAAGAGATACGGATTCCATAACAACTCCAAGACATTACGCTTCCGAGTGAAAGTTTTATATATTTGGAACTATCCTTTTTTAAAAGAGGAGGAAATACGGCACCCGGCGAAGCACAGACTCATCAACAACGCATTCCCGTTTTATTCGACAGATCCGGTATGAATTTGTGGAGTTGAGATTGATAAAGTCAGAAACCCCGGAATGGCTTCGACTCTAAAAGGGGTTGCATCTCACGCGCCTATATCGTATTCCTTAAAAAATATGGGATGACAATACCCTCCAATGAAGTACAAGAAGAATCATCCACCCGGTACAAACGTCTGTCTACCTTTATCCTCGTTACTCGGATTCGCGAAGATTACCGAAAAGTTTTGATAAACGTAAAGCAAGACTAATTTGGTAAGAGCGAGAAACGATTCAAATTGCTTTGTACAACACGTTCCGTACGCCGATACGGCTTCATGGTCAGAAGTTCGCGGAATGTTAAAAATTGAACTGCTATCGCTTTGTTGGAAAATACCTTACGTTCGGTTAACGAAGTTTCAGAAACTAAATTTAATTAATTGTTAAAAACAGAAAAAATAATTTCCCTCCATTTCCGACGTGGGATATGCACGAGTATCCGCTATTACCTACGTCAAACCGACAAGTATGGTCGATTAAAACTTCGACTCAACTCGAGAAACCGCGATTTTTAATTTTAGCCTTTCAAAAGGGTAGAAATAACGTCGTCGATAAGGCAATCTCAGTTTGTTCGATCACTGCGACTTGACAAATGTCAAGCTTTATCTCAATTCCACGAGTGTTCCCCTACGATGAATTAAATTTAAAATTCTCCCAAATAAATTTGCTTTATTATACCACATGTACGCGGCGTTTCAAACGTCGTACTACAACACTTATCAGAGTCACCGTACGTATCCTTTTCAGATTTAGAATAAATGTCCTGTTAATCATTGATGTTTCGAAACAATCAGAGTCAATCAAAAAAGGTCCGGTAAGTGAGATTTAGAATTTTGAATCTGAAAAAGATTTCCCGGCAAAATAAACTACCTGCGTCTGTCTATTGTTACACGATATATTAGTCCAGTACAAACCCCTGACTAGCATGTGTGCATAAAAATGACATGAATAGACATGTCTGGTCGAGGGTGGGGGTATGTAAATAAATAAAGAAAGCAGAGCAATAATAAATCAGTGTTGCGCAAGATTCGACCATTTACCATCTAAGTGACGGTAAATAAAGGTATAGTTTGTTTTAGTTAAAAGGTGTAGCTTTCTTGAGATTGAGAACATGGTTAAAAATGAGTTAAACATTCACATGTCCGATTTTGAGTTGTTGAGATCCGCGAAAAATTGAAATTGATAATTTATTTTGTAAAACGTAGTAAAGAAGATGTACAGACTTGATCGAAAATTTGGTTTAATAAAAGTAAGATTGTTAATCCTAATTTCACGCGACGTCCAAGTATTATTCCTCCGAGTTTGTTCGTATGAAGAAGAAAAATATTATTAGTTGTTTTAATAAAAAACCAGATGTGGGATTTATTTTCGAGTTTATTCTTAGAGTTTAATCATATGTTAAATAAGCCTTACACTCATGTCCTCGCAGCTGCCGCAAATACGAGATGGAACGTCTATATATGGCGAAGCGTGCCCATAATTGGTTTTCCCTGGCGTGCAGCGTCCCGTAAACCCAAAGAGGGTCCCTGGCGTAGCATAGCGACCCGTAAACCCTCAAAGCGGTCCCTGGCGTGGCATAGCGACCCGTAAACCGCATTATTCCATCTTTTTAAGGTCACTGGCGTGGAGTAGCGCATGTAACCCTATATGCGTAAAAGATGTAAATGTTGTGTAAATACGTTAAAAAAACCATAAAAAAAATGCAAAAAAAAATTATTAAAAATATAAAAAAATACAAAAAAAAAAAAATATAAAAATACAAAAAAATATATAGAGGCGATATTTTTAAAGAGGATGGTCGCCATAGTACAGTGCGAAGGACGGGCACTGAACACCTTCCGATGTGTCTCAATTGACGTGGTGGAAGGCTTTTTAAATAAGAGAGACACTTATCTAGAGATGGTAAGTCTACTACATCACACCTAAAATCATCCTGCTTCTACCTGGGCCAATTTTTTATGCAAAGCATATTTAATGTTACTGTTTTATTCTATGTGCAAAGCAAAAGATAGGGGGAGGATACGACAATAGAGACCGTTAGGAGAAGGCGGAGGTGGTGTGAGGCGGTGCCGTGGAGGTGCGGTGCGCGCGGTGGGAGGAGGTGGTGGAGGAGCGGTGGAGGTGGCGGTCAGAATCGGCCTTTTGCCCCTACTTTCGTTCACTGGTAACTCCTCGAATTGTTTGTATGCCGACGACGTCACAATAGTGCACATAAATCTGGAGTAGATATAAATAAAAGCATTTACATTGAATTGCGAAACTTTGCAGCATATATAAGATCAAACAAATTACTGCTACATGATATTTGGCCGAAACGAAACAAAAATTTAATTTAAATTTCAAAATGGAAAATAAAGAAATAAATTGCACATTCAATAATTGCAATTATAGAATGTGCAAGCTGTAAACTATTAGGAGTTAATATAACTACTGATTTAAAGGGGGGAGGAGGACATATACATATAGTAAATAAACAACTAAATTATAAATATTATTTGATTAAACAACTAAGGTCAAAAGTAATTCAAATAAATGTGGGATTTTTTAATTTTTTTATTGTTTTTATAACTTTTTTTATAAATTAACGAAATAGTTATTGGACTGTTAAAAATTAAATTCTAGGTTAATTAATGAAGACTTCAGTCCTATAGACATTTTATTTAAATAAACATTAATAACAGACGTTTCGCATGGCGAAGCCAGGCATCTTTAGTGTAAACAAAAACCAAAACAAACAACCAACACCAAAAAGATTTAGTAAAGCATACCAGGCCAAAAAGAACATCACAAAACTTTACCCCAGTTAAACAAAATAAATTTGAAATACAAGAAAAAACATAATAGCAAGTTAAAAAACAACAAAACAAAAGGTAAATGAACAAAATCAAAAATAAACAGATGAGGTATTAAAGAAATAAGGTTAGGTAAGAAAGGGAGTCTGGTAGAAATTTAAAAACTAAAATAAGATTTGCAATCTTATTAAAAGATTGCAAAAAAATTAAATAAACAAAAAGTTATTAATGTTTATTTAAATAAAAATTTTATAGAACTGAAGTCTTCATTAATTAACCTAGAATTTTTTTGTAAATATTTTAATGTCTCTTTAAATGTTAATGTTGAAAAATAAAAGATTTAAAAAAAAAATAATAAGGCTTTAATTAATATATACTATGGGTCAGTCTAAGCTGAGCTGTATAGTCTGGTAGTAAGGGTCAATTCACCTAATAGCAAGGGCGGCCGTAAAGTAGGAACTTTACATCATTAAAAAAGTAGGATAATCTGCGTTAGTTTCGTCGTTTCTTACTGTCTGCGAATGTAAAAAAACTACGAAACTCTCGCTGGTGAAATTCCTAGCTGTATGTCCACTAGGTAGTATTGGGTTGAGGAATAATTCATGAGCGTTTTTTTCAAATTTAAAAATGCATCGCGAGAAATAAAATACATCGGCAAAAATTTTATGTTGTTGAAAAAGAGAATGTTTTGCTCTCACAAGATAGTAGTTTTGAGTTTGTTAATTTTTTTTAATTTTGTGTATTTTCAGATCATTAAAATGGAATGTTCAATTGGACAAAACCTGAGCATTTTCGACACCATTTGCTTTTGCAATTTAATTCGAGGTGTTAAGCCGCCCGAAGCTGTTCGTGAGATTGGCTTGTATGGAGAAGGAGCAAGCCTGGAAAGACCACCCGCCGTTTTGGATTTCCGCTGCTCAAATAAGTGGGAATTTTGACCCTCAAGGACGGATCACACACCGTTTGACCAATGAGTTCGACGACAGAGCGATTGAATCATCTTATTTACGAAAATCCTTGTCAAACGACCAGAGAATTGGCGGAGCAGATGGATTGTGATAAAAAAAACTGTAGTGAACCACCTTCACTCAATGGGCAAGATTCAGAAACTCGGCGCTGGTCGTTTGACGTGGATTGGTCGACCGGTGAGTGATCTGTCCTTGAGGTCAAAATTTCCATTTTTGAAGCGCGAAAACCAACGGCGGGTGGTACTTTTTCGCATGCACCTTCCCATACAACAACAAATCTCACGAACAGCTATCGGCGCGCCTTACACCTTTCGATTAAATGCAAAAAGCATAATTGTGTCGATAAAGCTCATTTTTTGTCCCAACTTGACATTGCCATTTTAAATGATCTGAAAATACACAAAAATACAAAAAAAATGACAAATCCAAAACACACCATCTGTAGAGCAAAACATTCCTTCAAACACATAAAACATTGTT
>JACMZG010000008.1:77084184-77094246 GCA_018340805.1 Microvelia longipes | reverse complement strand
AATAAAAAAAAATTACAAATCAAAACACACTATCTTGTAGAGCAAAACATTCTCTTTCAAACAACATAAAACATTTTGCCGATGCATTTTATTTCTGCGTGCATTTTTAAATTTGAAAAAACGCTCATGAATTATTCCTCAACCCAATAGTTTACAACAAGGTTATGATATAACCTTCCTTCTTATTTTACTTATCAAATAAATAATCGAACGTTTTTGTCAACGATGTTTTTTTTCAGAAAGTTTGTTATTTATAATTAATTTTTATTATCAAATAATCATATATAGTGATTAAAACATTAAAAATACGCCACCAAATTTGCAAATTTTGGCCAACGAGGAGATCGAAAGAAGCGTACCGGCAAATTTTTATACATTGTACTGATTTTCTTCTAAATAGTTGTTTGCTATTACTACGCCCGAAAAAATAGCATTTGCTACATGACTGAATATGATTTTTTTTACCTCGGCACTACTTTAACTCAAAGGAATTATAATATTAATTAAGGGAGCTAATTGGGACGCAAAGTGTAAGGGCTATTTTAAAGAATTAGAGATTTTTACCATCCCTTCTCTCTATGTTTTGGAAATATTAAAACTAGCTAAAAAGAATAAAGTAACTTGAAGTAATATTAATAATAAACACAATTACAATACAAGGAATTAAGGTAAATTAGATGTTATAACTAAACATAAAACTGATCACTACAGGTCATCAGAACATTTTAATAAAATATATCTGTACACTACATTAATAGATAACATAAAAAAAGAAAAACAATTTGACAGGTTTGTAAATAAATGTATAAAAATATAAAAGATCCTATGTATTCATAGGATCTTCATAGGGGAAAATAAATGAAAATAATGAATTTATCAGTATTTTAATTAAGAAAAAAGTAATTTTATTTTTATTGATTGTTTAATAAATTTTAATTGTTTTAAATTTTTGTTGTAAAACTTTTTGACGTATTTCAACACAATGTAAAATTTGTCTATGAAATAAATATATATTCTATTGTATTCTATTCATATATATTATTAAGTAAACAAATCACGACTTCCGACATTGAAAATCGCTTATATCGTAGCACTACGCCACTTACAAAACTACTAATATACAAACTGCTGAAGGGTAAAAACCATGTGGTTCCGAAGCGGCCACAGGGAGCTACAAGGGCCGCAGAGCGGCCACCAGTACCGACACCATGTAGTGACCAAGACACTGAAGGGCTATTGTTTATTGACTTTAAGTGTCTCCCCGCTACCCCTTTTATTCTGAATTAAACATTTACGAAGATTTGAAGCTTGCTTTGTTAGGCCTATAAATATTTATATGTATGTATAGTTTTACTCAAGATCTATTAAGTAATTACTGGCTATATTTCAATTGTATTGCAGTTACTTTGTTTTTTTTTTTTTTTTTTTTTTTTTTTGGAGGTCAACTGGCAGTTTGTTCCTCATGGTAGTTGTGTAATTAAATAGGTCTAAGAAAATTATTTCGTATTTTGTTTAGAATAATATAGGTTTAAGTAAAATAGGGATGTTTTTATGGTACAAATATAAGATGAGAGGTAAACATAATATTTAGTTTAAGCGTCTGTAATTAGGTCAGCTTGATGTAGTTATCGCCAGTAGTATTTGCACGTTTTGTTGACGTCCTTAACGAATTAGGCTGTTAGCTGTTGTAGGGAATTTTGCTCTACGGAGTGGGTTCTAACTCGGGCAGTCGCATTTAATTTGATAACGTGAGAATTTGGCGCATCTTGAACATTCGAGTTTGTGTCTTGTTTTGTTATGAGATTATCCACTGCGTCAGTTAGTGTGCCAGTACGTATTGCGGTTGTCAGCATAATTTCTTCGTTATTATGTTTTATGTAAATAAATTGATCATTTAAAAATTAAAAAAAAATGTACTCACTTAGGAATTATTAATAAAAAAAATATTACAGACATTTCTAATTTCAACAAGTTGTTAAATTATGCATATTAACCTTTGTTTATATTTTTAATTTAAATTTAATTTAATTCTAATTCAAAACATTTTCTAGTATTAATTAAAAGTTGACCTGGGGCTGGATAAAATGTTTTATTCTATACCTCAAGCAAAAAATCTTGTTAGGTTACCAGTATTTTTTTGTCATTTTCAGACTTGTTGGTAAATGGATTCAGAAGTGATGAGGATATTATGGGTTTTGAGTTGGGTCTCTGTGGACACGGGTCATTCAGAGCTTAGTTTGGGCTGTCCTTTTCAAGAGTTGGGATTTTCAGTAATACTACACTATAAGGACTGTCTAGGTTTAGTTTTCTCATGTGAAATCTGAAAGCTTTAATAATTAAAATGCAACTAACCAAAACTATACATAAGTAAAATGATAATTCCTTAATTTTGACACAATAGGGTAATAAGTTTTCAAATGATCTACTTCATCCAAATATATTTTGATGTCTTTCATAGCATAATCATGTACATCTGAAATAATTTTTAAATTACTAAAAACGAAAGCATAGGTAAAATATAACAAAATGTGTAGGTAAAATATCAATTGAAGATAAAAAGTAATAGAAAGAAACTACTTTTATTAAAAGAAATAAAAATGAATTAGAGAGTCTAATTCTTTCAAAATTACATATTTCTCATAAAATTAACAAATAAACAATAATAATATTAAAATATTAATTAAGAGTTTAATTGAGGTAAAACTATAACAAACAATCAGCAAAGATTACGAATAGTCTTAATTAATAGAAAAAAATAAACATAATTGCTAAATTAAAAACAAAGTATAAAAACTGATAAATTTTTAAATAAATAAATAATAATTATGCAATAAATAAATTAAAAAAATAGTAATGCTTTATTTATCATAACAGTTATACATTATGTACAAATAGTTCCTCGTCAAAATCATTAAAACTATAACATACTATATAAAATTAGAATTAATAAATTATAAATCCAAAATTAAAATTTTATGGCGCTAAATTCATAAAAACTGTATTATAGTATAATTTACAAGAACTTTACTTAAATAATTGCTAAATTTTGAGGTATCTAATGTCCTAATACTATCTGGTATCAAATTAAATAATTTTAAGCCAGCATTTATAGAATTGTACTTGGCTGTTTTAGTCAGTCTGTACTAAAATAGTAAATGATTACTATTAACAGCACGAATACTAAAAGTTGTTCTATTTGGGATGCTCGTGTGCTTTTATAATGCTGTTATTTACTGTTGGCTAGAATATGTCAAGACTCTCGGTTTTAGATTGCTTTGCAATCTCCTTAAGGTATCTTATCAACAACGCTCATCATTTTAAGGCACCCTGAGTGGTTTTCACAAAGTTGTTTATTTGTATGTGTGTAGCGCCTAGTGTACTTATGCTAGAGAGTTGAAACTTTGTACAGAAATCTTTGAATTGCTGTAGTTGTGCTATTAGGAAAATATTTTTATGACGTCATTAATCCGCAATAATGACAGCAAAAATTTGGAAAATCATGAAACGCGGAAAAATTTTGCTATCTGATTGAAATTAGGCTCGTATATAGCTATCTATAATATGTGTGCCAAGTTTCATTTCATAACCAGCATTAGTTCAATTTTTATCTAATGACTTATGTACGTTTAAAAAAAAATTGTAAAAAAATATTGGAAAATAATCAAATTGAGTTGAAATTTCGTACAAGTGTATACCTTTCCGTAAAAAATCAGTGAGCTAAGTTTCGTTTTTATATGACAAGTATATCTATGATTTTTGTTTCGCCATAAAAGTTAAGCAGTATTGAGCGTGATCAGTGAATGGGTGACAGCTGAGAATGTATCAGATGCATATACCATCTGAGAACAAGCGAAGCGATTCCGAAGCAGGGAGGATGAGCGTAGCGAGTTTGATATGATATGGAAAAGTTTTGAAGTACCCCGTACCCTATTTTTTTAATTAAATTGATTTTCCTCCAATTTTTGAGATAAGGTAGCAAAATTAATTAATTCTTGTTTATCCATTAGTACTGTTGAGTAATAATTAGTTTGTAGTTATTTTCTTTAATAATTTTTATATCTATCTCGCTTTAGTTAGATTATTTCTTTATATTTAATCTTTGTGTATTAAATTGTTTTTGTAATATTTCCTTTCTTTTTTGTAATAAATAAAAGTCCTTATTTCTTTTCAAGTAGTTCTATATTTTCTTCAATTTTCCGAAAAAAAGCAATTTATGTTGGGTTAGATTAAAAAGGTTGAGGAATTCATCTCTGAATCCATTTTACCCTGAATCCATTTTCCTCCCTAAAATAATAAAAGAATTGGTCAACCAAAACCTGAAACCAATTTGAAGCGTAATACAATTTTCATTAATTTTTCATCCCAATTATTGAAGGAAGAGGCAAAAATGTTGATTAGACACTATATTTGAGGGTTTAGGCGAAGCAACTATTTTTAATTTAGAATTTAACATTTATTTACCGGTTTTTAACATTATTATTAGAGGATTGTGTTTAATTATTAATTTACCAAAGAAGAAAAGCGTTTTTTTGCTCCCTAAGCTGTCACATCGTTTCCTGAGGCCAAAATGGAAGGAACCAAATTATTTTAATCCCGAATCTTGCCGAGAAATTTTATATTGTAATATTTGTTTAATAATGACAAAGACGTAACTTTAAATTAAAATTAGTTTTTAATTGAAATTATTAAATGCAAGTATTTTAAATGTTGGTGTCGATTTGGTAAACAGAAATGTTACGTAATTTTTATTTAAATTAATACGATATGGTAGCATACAATAAGTGCCTCAAACATTGTGTTTTATTTATATATGATTATATATGTCACTCAATTAAAATAAAATTAATGGCAATAATAACAGTTTACCATATTAACCAAACATGGGAGTGCGTGAGTATTAAATTTCAGCTTGATCACACAATGTTAAGAGGATTTGTGATTTTTTGATATTTTTCCAAAACATTATTTTACTTCTGCTTACTATTTCCTTGAGAGATTACGGGATAAGTAACATTTTTCTGTCTCTACAAAAGGCAGAAAAGTACAATTTTAGTCAATTCTAGAGGTAAAATAGAAACGACTTGGCTGTTTTATTTTTACGATTTACTTCCATCGGATAAAGTGAAGGGGAAGCGAAAATTATTTATAGTCTTCCTCATTTATACCGTAGGTATATAGAAAAAGTATTGTGTTTGCTAAGAAAATCCGAAACCAGGATCTCACCGGAATTGTCCGTTTTAAGTGTTTCACGTGGGTGGTTTTCACAAAGTTGTCTGTCTGTGTGTGTGTATGTCTGTTATCATCGTAGCTCCTAGTGTATTTATGAGAAAGAATTGAAACTTTATACAAAGATCAGTCTACCGCTGTAGTTGTGCTATTTGAAAAATATTTTTTTATGGCGTCATTAACCCACGATAATGATTCAGGGAAATTTCGAAAAATCATAAAACGCAATAAAATACTATGATAGAATTAAGATTTTGCACGCATGTAGCTCTGTATAAGATTAACATCTGTGCTAAGTTTCATCTTATTATCAGCATTAGTTCAATTTTTATCTAATGACTTGTGTACATTTTAAAAAAAAATCTTAAAATAATTTAACCTTTACGTAATAAATAAGTACACTATGTTTGGTCTCAATACAACAAGTATATCTATGGCTTTTGTTGAATCATGAAAGACAAGCAGCTATGAGCGTGGTCAGTGCTGTATGGATGAGCGCTGAGAATGAAACGGATGTATTTTCTATCTGAGAACGAGCGAAGCTAGTCCGAAACAAGTTGCAGTTTAAATTTTGGAGAATAGTGTATTCTGAGGACGAGCAGAGCAAGTCCGAAGAAGGGAGGATACTATGAACCTATTATGTTAGGCATAGATCTAGGTCATTAATCTATGGCATAATTTAAACAAATTTTTAACCTGTTTGTAATAGTTTTTACCAATTATAATCCGACACCACGGCTAAAATCATTGCACCCCGCCAAAAATTCTGTGAGGGAAGAATTCTATTGGCTCAGACCGGACCCCGTCGTTGTCCCCCTCCAGGCTTTAGCAACCTCGGATATAAAAAAAACCTTTTTTCGTAATAAAATCAAAAGGCACCACTGGTCTGTAAATATTTGTAAGCCTCGCGTCGCCTTTTATTTCTCTTGTGCATATATCATCTGTTTCGGTTCGTTTCGTTTCATTCCAATCGTTTCATTCATCATTTATTGCCAGAGTTGAATTGAGTTGGTTGCCTTATATTTACGCTTGGACATTGATTTTCTTTCAAGCATTTCTTAGCTATTAGAGTACAGCACAGGGTCTGGGGTCTGTCAACCAAGACAGCATTTTTTTTCGAAAGCCAATGTCTTTCATAGATGACATTCTTGACTTTTCTTAAGTCGATGAATGCATATTGTGTCACATTATTTTATAAATGAAACAATTACGCATTATATAAAACATGACACAAAAAAGCAGTTTATTTTTGGAAAAAGAATTATAGCTGACGATTTATTTAAAATCTGTCAAAACTTTATCATAGAACTACTTATGATCCATTGCATTACGTTAATCAAAAACATGTAATTCACTTAATTATACTTCCCCGACAAATTTAAGCAGAACATTAGGTACAATTTATAGATACAACATATTCCACTTAAAAGATAAATAAATAAGTTTAAAAATAAAAGACATATCAAATAAAAACAAATCATAAATCTTCCCAAAACATACCTGACTTTCAGTGTTGCCAGAGAAGGATTTTTTTTTGTTACTATAAGAGGATTTTTTATTTAAAAATGAGGGTGAAGCATTGAGATTTGGCGGGGTTCAATTGATTTTAGCCGTGTGTCGTTATATTGTTACATTATTATTAAGAAACTGTAAGCTGTTTTGATAATTGTTAGTTTAGGTAGTTCAATGGTCTTATTAGGGTAGTTTTAATCTTAAGTACTAAGAAGAGGACCTGAATTTCAGCAAATTCAAATTCCTGCCCCCAAACTTGTCTGACTGAGTGGAGGGAGATGCCCTCTAGGGTCTGCCCTGAGAGTTCCAGGGCAGTCCTCGGACTGGGCAGTACATCGGAAGTCACAGTTACCGGTAGTTAAAGTGGTTAGTGATTGTGAACTCTGGATTGCCATTAATAGAATTCACGATAGTTTTAAACTTGGAGAACAGAAAAGTGTGGACTAGGTCTGGCTTGGGATCTGCACAAACAGGAAATTTGGTCGTCCTATCAATAGTTGCAGGACAGTATTTTTATACATTTTTCATTCCTTTAATTTTAAGCTGATTTTTTATCACAATCAGAACCTCACTTATTTATATGATTTGGGACACTTTGGATATAACTTAAATCGATCCAGGTCAAGAAGATTGGTTTCCCTGCTAATTTCAACTCACTTGGATTGTTTCCTGATCACAACTATACATATAGACTGATATTTGTACAAAGTTTCAAATACTTAGCACAAATAAACTGGGAGCTATGATGATAACAGTCACAGACACAAACACATACAGACAGAAAATTTGGTGAAAACCACTTAGGATGCCTTAAATACGCCTAAAACGGATAATTCCGATGACATCCCGGTTTCGGATTTTTTTGCAAACACAATACTTTTTCTATTTACCTACGGTATAAACGAGGAAAAGTAAGAACAATTATTTTATAAACAAAACACTTAGGTCTTCATAAGATTCCAATTTCAGTTTTCTTCAAAGAGTAAATTTTCAAAGGAACGAGAACAGGGAAAACGTTACGAATTCGAAATAACAAGCATATGCTTTAATGATGCGTTCGAAAGCAAAGTTCGCTCAATAATAATTATGATTAGTTTTCTTCAGTACGACATGACTAGCATTTTCGGCCGTACTTTTCAACTTTTAAATGAAAGACTATTTGGACGCTCGTTTAATTGTCAAGAGAAAGATACATTCTTTTTAACAGGAAAGTTGTATGCTCATTTGTTGAGTATGTCGTATGATATGCAAATTGTTAAAGAAAAATCTACATCGTTATAAGTACAGAGAATCTTTTGTATGAAATTTTCTTTATGCCAAGTCCATTTCCATGAGTCGTGCATATTTTTTTTGTAAAAACATTATGTTTCTCTTAATAGGAAAAATGCCAAGATCCTGTTCTCTCTAAATTTACAATCTCTTTCTATTCCTTTAAAAAATATATACCCTTTTTAAGGAGACGAGGCGAAGTAAAATCTTAGGAGTTTCTTTCAGTTTATATTAATTAATTATTATATTAATTATAATAATAATAAACCATTTATTAATGTTCTTAAATAATATTATACAAGCAATATTATAAATTTACAAATCGTAGATTAAACATTAATTCAGCCAATGCTGTGGTTACTGGCTGAGCCAGCTAGTTCGGTAATTATATAAAAATTATATAAATTATAAAGTAACTTAGATAGAACTGACTATTTCTAATTTCTACAGTGCATTACCGTTCGATACGTTACATTTTAACATTATTATAAAACATAAAATATATGAGGATCTATATATTAATTACGAGTATAAATTTTAGTTATATAATTAATATTAGTTATATTAATTAAATATTATTTACGTATTAGACTTTTAAAATGAGGGTATTTTTCTTTGGTTGACTAAAATTAGAAATGTACTAGATGGAAAAATATATTTAGAAGTACCTAGATTTTAATTTGAAATTTGACTCATATATGAGCTTCTATTGTGTCCGTGAAATCTAATTCAACACAAGCAAGGTTTCATGGTATAAAGAGTGGCCTAAAAGTCTCTCCCTCCACCAAGTTGATCTCTACTCAATCTTAGTTGAACTAATAAACATAAATTTATATAAATAATCTGGTAGTTTACTTAAGTTAACTGGATTTCGTTTAAGTGATATTTTACTTGAGTAAACATAATTCCATTTAAGTAATACTTAACTTTTTTAATTTAAATTACTTGATTAAGTGTGTCATTATTGTACATAACTTAGATGCTATAACATATTTTTTTATGAGTAAGTATTAGTAAGTAGATTACCAATAAAGAAAAACATTGCGAACAAGGAACCCTGTTTTTTTCAGAAATGTTATTGTTGAAGCATCAGTGGGCTTTCGCCTGAACCGACCACTCATCTAAAGTAGAAGCTGGTTAAGTGATAAGTGAGGAGTGTATTAAATGAAAAGGGAAGCACAGGGTAGGTCAGAATCTAATACTAGGATATAAATACAGATTTCTAAAATGAATATCTATTTTAAGAAAGGTCATCACAAAATTATAAAAAATATTTAATAATTAAAAACAAAAATAGGTAAAGTTAAATTGTAAGTGCTTCAGTGTATGCCCTGAACAAAGAGGTTAGGAATATACCTTAATAATAAAGCTGGTAACCTGAGCTAATTGCCCCCAGCCGTAAGAAAATATAAACCGAATAAGAGTATCTAGGTATGCCCTAGTACGTAGTATTAGTAAATATCTAACTTCTTGATGAAAGTGTAGGTGATAAGAGCACCTGAGCTGTTGGAGATCATATTGGCATTAAAGTTGGTTGAATGCTACCATGCCATGGCCACATTCACTCGCAAGAAGGCTGAACCTAATAACGATTAGGCCTATAAGAGAAGTTCTATTAGCAGCTGGCTAAACATTAGCACGTGTGCTGTGATGAGAACATGCGTACCCTATGATGGTATCGAAGGTACCTAATCAATTAGACAGTTGTTTAAGATAATACACGTAAATGTGGCTACATACCGTACACTAGTGAGTTTAACACGAATTATAGATAATTAAAGTAATTATGAATAAAACAGTAGCGAGAACATGATCAACTACAGCATGGCTGTTTAAAACGGAACCCTAAAAAACCAAAAACAAAGTTAATGTGCCAATTCAGTAGTTACCAACTTCATCAAAAGTGACTGTAACTAAAATAAACCTAGATGATAGCGCTAAATACAAATTCAAAATTAAAGTACAACAGTTGGATTGCTCAACATTATAATACGACAAGGATCTTGAATAAAGGGGATGACCGCATTAAGGGACTTTTCTACCCATGGAAGTTGT
>JACMZG010000008.1:77025883-77083645 GCA_018340805.1 Microvelia longipes | reverse complement strand
ACTCATTAAGATTTACTCCCGCCTGAGTGCAATCACTGGATGGTTTCTCTACCAAGTCTCTCAAGCCACTTAAACATTTGACTCTAATACTTGTAACAATCATAATTGTTGTTGTATAATCAATAAAATATGAAAAAAAAAAAAAAAAACTAATTAAGATTTCAATTAATACTTTATTATTAATAGTACTGCTTATAATATTAAAACTAATACAAGCATTATAAAACAAAAATATATTCATGCATTTTTGTTTTAAATAAAAAATACCGTTTCCGTCACTTAGGATCATAGATAAACATATTAACATAGATGCTCACTCAAAGATTTAAAAAAAATAGCTATGGGGATGCAGGAGCTCAAGTAGTACAGTCTATGGTGACAGCATGAACTGTCACATATTTTATTTCTGACATTTTATTTATCTTATTTTTATTCAAACCCAAACAACGTGCTGTTGAGGGTAATCAAGTCTTTTCCATCCGCTTTTCAGCGCTAGAATGATGAGGAGTCGATGGATGAGTGATCCCAAGAAAGCTCTATAAGAATTTCGTATAAATTGGTAAAAAGTGAAAAAAATTAATTTCTCACTCTTACTTCACATATTCTGTCGTCCCCCCTTGGATTTGAACTTTTAATGTCAGAGTTTCAATTTTTGTTTGTTTCCTTTACTTATTCGTTTGCGCCAACCCGAGATGTTATACTCAGATAGCAAATTTAAATGTTAAGTCTAAAAACAAAAAATGAATTATTGTTATTTTTTAAGAAAACGATGGTGCTGCCTCGCGTGATGAGGCCCCCAAGTTTTATAAAACAAAAATACATCGCGAATACTACGGCATACCATAGATCTTTGTTTACTTTTATTTTATTTTACTAAACGATTGGCAACTGTTTGTTTTTAAAAAAATACTACAGCACAATCTAGTAGAGAATAGAGCAAATATATTTTTACTACTAGCGCTGTTCAGACTCTAGTGATGAGGCTCCCAACTTAAATCATAAACACAAACTTGTCAATGAGTCTCCTACTACACTCGGGAGTGAACCATCTATCTTAGGATTGTCTGATTGAGTTGAAACCGGTCGCAATCGTTTTAAGAATGACTTCGACCTATAAGACTACTTCGAGGTTCTTTCCGCTTTACGGGCCTGCTTTGCTCGGCGTGGTTTATGGAAGCCATTTTGTCCTGTCCCTCTCTGGCACAGCAGGCTTACCAGGATGGAGCAGAGAGAGGTCCATCTTTTATATTATGTCCCCATGCCTCTAACACTACTAAACCCAACAGATATCGTACAAGTTTGACCGGACGTATACAATATACAAATTATGTATATATGTATAATGTTTTGCGCCATTTGTGATGTTCGATTGAGCTGAAATTGGTCTTAATCGATTTCAGCTAGCCGTCTACCTAAACACGAAATACCTTGTTAAAACCATTTTCAAGTTTCAAAAAAATTTGTTTTTCATGACGTCATAACTTTGGTTGATGAAGTCATAATGTTTTATAAACAATTATTTAGGTAGACAGCTAGCTGAATCGATTAATACCAATTTCAGCTGCAATCAAACATCACAAATGGCGCAATCGTATACATTATATATATATATATATATATATATAATATAATATATATATATATATATAATATATATATATAATATATATATAATCTTGTTATAAATGTATGCATCTAGGTCAAAGACTCGTACGATATCTGTTGGTTCATAAGTGTTAGAGGGTGGGGTATAGTATAAAAGAAGACCTCTACCTCTTGCTCCATCGTGGTAAGCCTACTGTCCTAGAGAGACAGTGCAAAAATGGCTTCCACTGAACCACGCCAAGCTAAGCAGACCCAAAAAGAGGAAGAACATCGAAGTAGTTCTTTATATGGTCGAAGTTATTTCTAAAACGAATGCGACCAGTTTCAGCTCAATCGGACAATCCTAAGTGACGCAAACAGTATTTTTATTTGAGTATTCATGAATAAATTTTTTTCAATCTAAGACTTTACTCAAATAACAATTTGTTTACAAAAAACAAAATTGACATTTTTTCTTTAAATTCTATAAACAATCATAAACGTAAGTAGAGTTTTTACCCTTTTGTATGTGTGACGAAACTAAAGCTGATGAAAAGATGAAAACTTATAATCTTTTCTTACCCTTTGTACAAGGTTACTTTAACAGTTTCAACGTGTGGATTTTTTCCTCACAAAATCGAATTTGAGAGAAAGCCTCTCAGGCCCGCGAAGCGGGCCTGTGAAACGAGTCTGTGAAAATTTGCTAAATACGTGGCAAAACGCCATGTAACAAGAAACGATAGTGAAAATACATTAATACAAAAAACAACAATGTGGCCGCGAAGCGGTCACTGGGAGCCCGGGCCGCGAAGCGGCCCGGCGGCCGACGCCGTGGAGCGGACGAGGCCGAAGCGCCGAGGTCGCGTAGCGGCTACGGCCGAAGGCCCGTATTTTTGTAATCAGGGAGCCAATAGGAACCGATTCCGCTCACTCCCACCCTCAACTTCCGTCGTCCGAACAACCTCATAAGCGTCATTTTCATTATGAAAATTCACTAAAGGCGCCAAACGCAGGTTATGTAGCAAGGTGTCGAGTTTGCTTCTCAACTTTCTTCTGTGCTTCTCGTGATTGTTACACTCGTAGTGCTTGTTTGAGTCATTTTTGCTTATTAATTCTAAATTTTGGACTACACTTAGCCACTTTAGTGAATGTTAATTTAAGCGTGTTTATAACCTTCTCAAGCAATAAACAATTGGAAACCATTGAGAGGTAAGTTTGCCCTTAAAATTTAAGACCTGCGCTGTTATAAGAATTGCAAGCATGTGCAGTTTGTACCAAGCACGTGCAGTTAGTTCTTGACGAGTGTTTCATGCTGAATACTCTTCATTTTTTATTTTTTGATGGGGTCACTTTTTTGTATGGCAAGCAGCTTAGTGCGTTATCCTCTTTATTCAAGATTCTTGAATACGACACACGGCTAAAATCAGTTGACAGTGTGGGAAAATAATGCGTCCTAGATGTTAAACCACGCCCTCAATTTCAAATCAAGCCAACCATATTGGTTCCTCAATACTATTTTCCTGCGCTATCAACTGATTTTTGCCGAGTGTCGTACTATAGTTATGAATGTCAAACTATAATATCTAATATCATCATAATATATTATATCATATCATATCATCATGATCATATCAAATATCTAATAATATCAATCTTAAAAGAACCACTAAAGAGCTCATAACATCTAGAATTAAAAATATATAAATCAATGCTACAAATTTAAAATAAAGCTTCTAAAAGACATTTCCTGATTGTTGCTGCTCCAGCGACCTCTAGATTAAAGTTTTGTTACACCAAGTTTCAATACAAAACATTTTGATCTAAACTTTTAACTAAAAACGTTTTGTGTAGAAAAACAAAATAGTTATCTTGAGTTTCCCTCAAGCTGAGGAAATTACTTGGTTTCCTATGAACGAAAAACGTTTAAGTATTGAAACAATTAATAAATAATAATAAATAAACGTTTATTTATATATAAATACCTGGTTACAAAGGTTAAATTACAAATTATAAATAAATAAAATATATATTGACCATTTGTGTCCCATAAGCTCAAGGCTTGTGCGCGACAGCGAGTCTACTCCTTATATCTAATACTTATATCTACTCCATATCTAATTAAATAAATAAAAAGCATAAAAAAAGTATACATTTATAAATTTAAGTCAACAAACGTTAAAACAAACAAAAGAGAAAAAATAAATGTATTGCCTAATTAGGTACCTAAAATTTTTTTTAACTTATTTTTAAAGGTCTTGTAAGGGACAGTAGAAAGAATATGTATGGGCAGTTATTGTACAGTCTAGGAGCTGTGAAAGCACTGTGATTACACGCAGCTGTGTTCTGCAGCTAGGCGCAACTATCCTCTCATCGTCTTGACTTCTAGTCTGATATTTATTCTGAATAATGGAAAATTAGAAATATTTTCTTAAATTAATAAAATCTGCTTAAATTTGTACAAATCTCTTATTAAAGGCACGTTAAATCCTTAAAAACTTGGTGAAGCATATCTTATGTTTTTCTTTAAGCAGATTTTAATAATTCTTTCTGTGTTATTCCAATAATTCATACTGGATGGCACCAAGTCCGCCCATCCTAAAATACCGTACTGAAGGATGGACTGGCAAAGAGCTAGATAAACTGTCCTCAAGTTCTTTAATGAGAATAGTTCGCAGCTGAGAAATTTATAAATGGTTTTTCTAAGCCCTAGAACATAGATACTGTACACGTGCTTTCCATTTCATATCTTATCTATTATAATTCCTAGGTACCGAATTTCTTCACATTGCTTTAAAGGCTCGCAACTACATTTATATGTCAAGCAGTTTGAGTTGTGCAATTTAATTTGCCAGGTTTTACATTATTTAAGAGTACTTTATTCAAGGATCCTGCTTCAGAAATAGAAAAGCATATATATTTAGTTTCAATATGTTTAATGAGAGCCTATTTTCATCTAACCAAGCTTTATTAATTTATTCCTAGATTGGCTACTCTAAATACATCTTTCCAAGATTTTTTATGAAAAATTGCTACTGTGTCATCTGCAAAAGAGGTCAAATTAAATATGCTCTTTTAACTCTAGTAGGTCGTTCAAATAAATGATAAATAATTAATGGTCCTAAGCAGGTTCCTTGAAGGAATCCCTATGTTAATTTCTACAGCATCACTCAAAAGCCATCAATCCTAACTTGCTGTTTTCTATTGCTCATATATGATTTAAAAATTTTAGTGCTATCCTCTAACTCCAATCCGTTCTAGTTTCTCTAATAATAACTGTGATTTACTGTATCGAAAGCTTTACATAAATCTAAAAATATGCCTATAACTTTATTCCCAGAGTCTAGTGAGCTTATTATTTCCTTAGTTACGCTGTAAATTGCATCTTCTGTGCTTAACTCTTGTCGAAACCCATATTGATTTTTGCTGATTATTTTATTTGACTCGATGAAGTTAATCAGTCTGAATTTAATTACTTTTTCAAAAAGCTTAGAAAGACTTGGTAACAGAGAAATAGGTCTATAATTTGTGAGTTCTATTCTATTCCCACCCTTGAAAAGTGGCACAACTACTGCCTGTTTCAGTTCGTTAGGAAAAATTCCTTGATTTATACACAAGTTAAAACAGTGAACAATAGGAACAACGACAAGACTGATAACCTTTTTAAGTAAAGCTGAAGAGATACCATCGTGTCCAGGGGCCGTATTACTACTCAATGATTTGGTTAATTTGATTATTTCATCACTGTCAACAGGAAAAGTGCTATTGATCTATCACAAGTTTTATGTTCAAATCTTTGTTTTTTTAGATTACATATTGTTTGGCAATATCTACACCTATTTTAGAAAATACTGATTAATTCTTCCGCTATGTCTAGTGAAGAGTTAACAGAGCCGGATTCATCATATTTTTTAATTTCACTAATACTAGTTTTACATTTCTTATTAACATCCGTTGCTTCATTTACAGTTTCCCAGAACTTTTTTGAATCTCCAATGTTATTTTTAAATTTCGTACTATAAAAATCGTCTTTTGCTTTCCTAATTAACTTTGTTACTATATTTCTATAATTTTTGTATTTAATTTGAAGTTCTAAATTATTTTTATCTTTACTCAACTTGGCAGACATATTATCTCTGTGCCTAATTGATTGCACTAAACCAGCTGATATCCAAGGTTTTAACTTAGTTTTTTTCGCTGAGATTTTAAATGTTTTTTCCGTTTTGTTATTATTAATTACACATAGAATTTCATTATAAAACATTGTAAAAGCTGTGTCACCTCTTTTTTTGTATTAAAATATGATCCAGTTTTTATTGCATAAATCAAGTAATACTTGTCTTTCGTCAATTTCGTATATTTTTTTAGAATTTTAGAATCATCAATTTTTATTACTTCCTCTTTTTTAATTGTGATACAAGCGGCAATTGAATAATGATCTGTAAGGGCAGATTTAATAACGGCAGTACTTATATTTAAGTCTTGCTTTCCTTTAAAAAACATATGATCGATACAAGATCCCCCGTGTACATTAGGCCTCGTAATTGCATCAAGATATTTTGTGAAGCCATATTGATTTAAACAATTCAGGTAAGAGATGCTTATGTTATTTAGCTCGGCATTATTTAATATATTAATATTAATATCTCCTGTGAAAAGTTGGTTTGGAAAATGTTTGGTTAATTCAAGATACTGTTCAAGACTAGTTAGAAAGTGATTAGGATCTAATTCAGGAGATCTATAAACAGCTGTTAAAAGTATTTCTATGTTTGAGTGTAGCGGCATTATTATTAAGTGCAATGAATTAGCATAATCAATATCAAAACTCAGCGTTCTATGCCCAAGAGTGGTTTTATTTATGTACACAATTAAACTGTCACATTTATTATATTTATTAATTTTAATAAATTTATCAAACCCGTTAATATCATATCCTATGTCATGTTGAATCCAGGCTTCTGTTAACACAATTACATCTAAGTCTGTTTTTAAACTGCTAACGTAAGTACAAAATTCATTGAAGTGTCTATTTATGCTACGTATATTCTGGTGTAATATTTTTATACATTGGTTACTCTTACAATTTAACCTATTTAAGTAATTAATGTAACAATTATTAGAATCAAAAATAAGAGTTTCAGTAGTATTATACCTTCCTAGTAAGTCTAAAAAATTTGAGGTATCCTTTGACATATATAAAAATGCTTTTATAACTTAAGATTTATATATATAAAATGAAGTTATTAAAAAAAGAGATAAGATAAAATATATATTAATCAGTACCAAAATCGATTCTTTCAATTAATTTATTAATAGCCCATCGATAAGCTGGGCACTCACCTGAGTCCACGCAGTGAGATGAATTTTTTCCGGCTCTTTTACAATTAGCACAAACAGCTGGCTGATTTTTAAAAGGGCATACTTTGAAAGTATGCTTCTCCTCGGCACAATGACCACATATTTCTTGCTGATAAGCACAGAATTTGGCACTATGGCCGTAGCTCTGACACTTAAAGCACCTTGTTACCGATACAAAGTCATCTACTCTGTGGCTTTGCCAGTCAAAGAAAATCATGCCGGCTTTTTTCAACAATATCCTGATTTTTGGCGAAACTTCCACCACCACGTTATGGGTTTCGTCGCCCTTTGGTCCATTATAAAACTTAATGTTAAAGTTTTCCTCGAACTCTTGCTGGCTTATATTGGCTTTTCTGAACACAAGATCGTTGTATACACACTTTTTTAAATGTCCTTCATCTATTGCAGTACTTACCCTGTAAATTATGATCTTAGGTTTCCTTTTGGTTGGTATTTGTGTCTTTAATCCTTTTTGTTTTAAACCAGAATGACCAAATAACTTGTCTCTATCTGAATCCTCCACCGTTTCTATTAACACTCCCGAGTGCTTAATGTTTCTAATGTTTTTTACCTGGATCCAGTCTTCTTCAGGTTTAACTACTTCTTTAATTTTATTTTTTGTTTCTTCAGATGATTTTGGCTGATTTGGTCCCTCTCCTGGATAGATAGCAACAACTTTTGCTGATCTGATTGGTTTCGGTGAAATCTTGGCAGGTTTGACCATATCACTATAAGACGGTTTGGCGACAGTGTCTACATGTTGCATGCGTTGACAGTCTGTAATAGTCTTCTTAAGTTCATTCAGAGGCGCCATAGTAGAGAGGTTCAAGGATTGTTTTAGTTCTTCAATTGTCTGTTGTTTAATAATTTCCTCATGCTGTTCCACGAATTTTCTCATAACATTTTTTTGGATTTCTTTAATGTCATTAAGAAGAACTATAGGGACTTTTTTTGATGCTACTAACTTTTCTATAACTGTTTGCTGTAGTATACATACCTGATCCATGATGTTTCTCGATGTCTGCGTATTGTTTTCTAGAGGTTTAGATGTAACACTAGATGCTGGTTGACAGTAAAATAAATCATCATCTGTTGTACCTATATCATCTTCTTCAATACGGGCTCTTTTATTTGAATTGGTTCCGGAAGTATTTTCTCCAATATCATATGTCTGGGTAGAATTGACATCTTTTCTTATATTTGAATACAGGGGTTGTATAAAACTGTGAGTATCAGAAAACGATGAGCATCTTGCTGATCGTCTTTCATCAAAGCATGCGATTCGCTAGAGCTATTGGTTTCTTTTAAGATTTGGTCCCATAAAGTCAACGTTGGTTCTGATTCATTGGCTTTTTTTTGTAGTTCTGACTGTAGTCCTGTTTCTATTGGGTTGCTTGTACCAGATTCCTGAAAGAAAGATTTCTGCCATTCCTTAACACCTTTATAATGTTGAGCCAGGTAAACACTACATTTTTTACAGTATTTCTGAGGGCTGATAGTTTTATCTTTCTTTAGAATCCTTTGGCATGCTCCGCATATTTTGCTGGTCAAAATTTCATTTAGCTCCTTTATTATTTTATCAGTAGCAGAGCAGTAAGCCATTTTAATTTTTGAGTTCATTTTTTGAGTTATTTTTTCTTTCATTTCATCCGATGGTTCTGAAACTCTAAACAGACAGGCTCCACAGACATCGTCGTAGGTAAATACTCTGTCTTGGTTTTTCCGTTTTTCCCGTTTAGCCTGACACTTCTCACAGTCCTCTATTATTTCCAATAACCTCATCGTAAAACTGTTGTTATCCTCCATTTTTCCGCCTGACTATTTGGTTATGAGACCTTTAACGTTCCCTCTCCTTCACTATAACCAGTATAGTGAGGAACGGAAGAGTTATACGCTAGTAGCTATTTGCTACCGGAACAGAGCTTGACTCTGTTTCAAGAGCAAATTAAGTAATACCCACGAATATAATATTCCTAAATTACTGATTAAAAATCGTAAAAGATAACAACAAAGATCAATTAGAAGCAGAATTTAATAACAATAAAGGAAAAAAACGATGACATTACTACTTTTAATATTACAGATTTTACTTCCTGATATACTAACTAACTGTTGATCCGAGTCAGCAATATAATACAATTATTGAATATAGGTCAATCTTCTATCTTTGATTAATAAAACACTAAATTTAAATTTTAGTCTATGGCATTATGAAATATAAAATACGAACTTAAAGAAAAAAGTTTTACTCACTTTAGGCTTAACTTAATAGTGGATAATTTTATGATAGACCCTTATTATAGAGTTTGATTATATTTAAATATATTAAATAAAACAGAACAGTCCTCACTGAAAATCTCGAGATAAATTAATATAAAGAAGATCACAATTTATTACTTAACTGTTATCATTTAAGTATTAAGCCGTTAATTGCAGATCTATTAAAACATGTGAATTAAATAACACACTCACAAATGTTCACTCATTTTTTACTGATTCCAACTAATATTTTCATCAAAATAAAAGTACTAAAACAATGATAATTACAAATAGAAAGAGTAATAGCGCACTACATCCGTCCTGAACTGAGCTCTGGAGTAGACTCAACAATTCAACTGAATGTTTGAAAAATTTAATTAAATTAAACTTTGAGCGGTTCTTAGTTCTGTAGTGGTATCTGGTTTAGCTATTAATGACGTTTGTTTTTACTGATCTACTCTGAGCACTGGGGGAGGAAAAAAGTGTCACCACTGTTTTCAAGGAAAATAGATAAGCATGGGGCAACTTGTCCCATATAGAGTTTATAAAAGTATTGGAGAAGCGTATAAAATTTGTACTTTTCACTTTTAAGATCTAACACGCTTAATGTCAACAGATTTTAATTCTAGTAATTTTTTATTTTCTTAGGATTCATAACTTTATAATCCTAAACAAGGTATGAATAAGATTAAATATGTACAATTAACTACTACATACTACTAATAAAGAATTAAAACATTACTCGACGTGTTTATAACCTGATGACAGGAAGGATGTAGTAGTGCTACGAGTGCCAGAAGGAGTAGCGGTGGAGGTTGGCGGCTCTGAGCGACACTATTTTACATTGTGAAGGCCTGATATATTCCTTCCTCTTAATATAAGTTCCTTGACTCTGAGGTACCAGATACTGGAAATAACTAACTGCTACAGAAACTGTTTTAGTTTAGAAAACCCAGTGAGGGAAGGAATTCCATTGGCTCGCGTTGACTCTTCTACTAAATTGGGGGGGGGGGGGGCAGATAGAATAGAGTATTTGCACATTTTTTTCATTGCATTATCTTGAAGTACGTTATATAAAAGAACACCCTGTAAAATATTAGAATGAAAAAACTTATACTTATGGTGATACAGCAAAAAAACGAAAAATATGTATTTAACATGTTCTTTTGGCGGGAAAACGGCCTCGACTGTTTGTGTGACGTCAGGCGTAAGAATACCGTCATGTAGTACAATATTCACTAGAGCAACTCTCATAAGAGTTTATTCTATACTGTCAACAAGATGCTACTGTCAGCTGTAGTCATCTCGTTCCTTAGGCATTGTATTACCTGGAACACGGAATTTGTAGTAGTTAATACAATTAACTACTACATACTACTAATAAAGAATTAAAACAATTGTTGTTGAGTTGTTTTGTTTCAGTCTTCTTTACATTCTATTGAACTGTAAGGAACTGTTGACCTTACGTTATTTCTAACTAAAACTCCCATCTGTACGTTAAACGACCCAACCTTTAGAACGTTCCGTTATCACCCCCACTCTCTCACCCATTACCCCTCTCCTCTTCTTCAAATGCTTATTTCGACTATTTAAAGTTAAATTAAATATTTTTTACAGCTTAATATATTTTTTAAACACATTTAATCATTTTATGAGCAAACAATTTTTTTTGGAAAAATGCAAATGCTCTATTCATTCACTGTCTAATTTTGGCGAGCTGTCTACTGATCAAAACCAAATCGATTATTGAATATTATATAAAAAGAAATTATTTTGTGTTTAAAAATGCCACAATTGGTATCGGAGAATAAACAATAAAATGTGGTTCTACTGTGAAAAATATCGATCCAATATCGAAAACGATTAATTAATTATTTCAGCTTTTTTGAGTTTAAAGCATTGTCATATTTGTCACCAAACCCTCCCCCATAAACAGCGTCGTATTTTTAACATTGGTTGTATAATTGACTAAGAATCATTATACTCTATTATTGCGTAATATTTTAATGACCTTAAAAATGAATTTTATACTAAAAAACCTTTATTATATCTTTATTTTGAAACTTTTAATTTTTTATATTAATTTTTCAGTTCAGTGAGTGTAAAAATAATAAAAAAACAACTTTATTTCGTTTAGTAGAAATAAAATGTTAATTTTTAACTTTCCTTTTTAGTATTAAACCTTTTTGTTGGAATATACCATGTTTTGAATTTGGTTAAAAAAACACCGCTTGAGTTAAAAAACATTATAAACATTTAAGAATGGTTTAACATATTATAGCCATGTTGAGAATGACATTACTAGTAGAAGTAATGTCGTCTGACATATTGGACTTTTTAAGAGTTTAGAAATGTTAGCAGTTGTTAATTAGAAGTAAATCAGTGTAACCCAGAAGCGATTTCTTAGCTACCATTACTTGGTTTCTGTTATTATCTACGGGTTTTTACTTAGAGTGGTCGTATCGATTTCCAACCAATTTCATATCCTCACGGTATATAATGTGAAGTTTATTGACTAGTTTTAAGGGAGTAAAAAAGCACTTTTCACTCCCAAGGGAGGTAAAGTTACTTTTCATTCCTTTGGGAAAAAAAGTAACTTTTTCTCCTTTGGGAAGAAAGAGTGTTTTCTATTATTGGGATATTAGAGCCAATTATATCCTTTTTTTAGGGAAGCGGTATCCTTAAAAATTAAACAGAGGACCGATCAATTTTTGTAACACTTTTCCGAGGGCCAACATCCCCAAAATTTAAAAGAGGGACCCGACCAAATAAATGTATTATTGGCTCAAAATCCGTTTTAGGTAAAAAAAACGTTGTTTGGATCAATGATAGAATTGATTTTTTTGGAGACAGCACCCTTGAAATTTAAAAGGGGGACCCGACCAAAAAAAAATATAATAAAATCCTACAAAAATATAAAAATAAGAATAAAACAATAATTAAATGACGTCAACTTCTTAAGATAAAATCTTGTATGTACCTTGGGAGTAAAATACTATTTTTCTATTCACAATTACCTACCTCCTGGCTTTGCCTTGGGAGTTAAATGCTTTGGTTCCCTCGGCTTACGCCTAAGTAACCAACTAACTGCTCAAGAAAATAATACCATTCTTTACTCCCTTGGTGCATAAATTAATTTATTTTATGCTTATATTATGCTCACAGTGATGCTCCCTCGATATATAGCATCATTCTAAGTTCATTACTGTTTTATGGTCAAAAATCTACCAAGCAGGGTTACTAAACGTTTTTTATTATTCAAAGTCACTTATTTAGGTAAATGTCTCCTTTTAAGTTCCAATAGTGTAACCAAGTAGGTATTTCAAATAGAACCCCGACACTTCTGACTAATGTTTGAATTTATAAAAACTATTTGCATTTATTGAAATATTGAAAGTATACACTCATCCAATCAAATGTATTCTAATCCCCTTTCAATAAAGTCAAGCCTAAAATAAGTCCAATTTTAGTCTTGACTTAATAAAAAAAATCTCTTTATTTTATAAAAGTAACCTTAAGATAGGGCTTAATGCTTCAGGAGCTTTTTAAATTTGTTTTTTCAGAGTTTTTTTTATATACTTAACAAAAGTTGTTGAAGAACATTTTTAACTTTTCGTCGAGGAAATGGGCATTTTAAGACTCAAAAAGTTTAAGGTAAAATGAAGGGTTCGATAAAGTTTTTTTTTTGTTAAATATGCCACTAAGTTTTAGTTTCTGAGTTATATTTTCACCTCAATTACAATGAAATAGTGCTTTAGTTTTAAGCGAATTTCCTTTGGAAAAATTTGCTAATAAGATAAGCGTCATAGCGGGAGTCAAACCTAGGACTATGACGAGAGTCTGTTACGACCACTTAAAATGATCAAACGGTAAAAAATGGATGCTAATTACCAGAAACCATAAAATACAGCTGGTAAAAAACCTATTTCATGTGGAGAGTCGTTTTAGATAATTGGGCCTATGAGTTGAATCAAAATGGTCCGGAGTCAATACAAGAACTTAATGACATTAAAAGTACTCAAAGTCAGGATACCTGAGTTTAAATTCTGGTAAGGTCGATAATTTCATTTTCGTTATGTAAGTTAATATAATGAAAATTAAAGTTATTTTAAACTACAAAAGAATTCTGGTGCGGTGGTACCCATACCGGAATTCCCTTTGAAATACATACTTCCGCACATAACAATCTATTTCTTGGTCAAGGTTCCGGTTTCTGGTTCAAAGTTTCGATTCAAGGTTCCGGTTTTTCTACTGAATTATCAAGCACTACTGGTAACTCATTTTGTCTGTATTTTCTAAAGGAATGCACTAAAACCTTTTAAACACTATAAATAATGGTGTGTACTGCCAATTTTAGAGGCATAGTCTTGTATAACCAACTGCAAGATAATGATGCCCATTTCCTTAGAAAATACAGTCAAAAGAGTTACGAGTAGTGCTTGATAATAGAGTAACTAATCAAGTTATAAAGCATAAACCGGAGCCTTAAGCACAAATAGATTGTTAAGACCGGATGTACGCATTTCAAAGGAAATTCACCCGGTATGAGAACCATCGAGTCAGAATTTTTATCTATAGAATTAGCTTTCATTTATATCTATATGCTATCATACCTCAGAATTGTAGAAATCTGTTGTTAATCATGGTATATTTTGTCCCCCTCCCATCTCTTTTAAGTCCACTTTCCTTGTAGACCAATGAAATTCATAAAGTCATATGCTATTTTCCACAGGTCTTAAGGGTGTTCCGGCACTAAAAAGAATATTCTGGACCGTATGATGGGCATATTTCTCTTGGGAATTCTTGCATCATTGATTAAGAATATTTTTTTGTTTTACTTTACGATTCACAGTCCGACTGTTAGCATACTGTTTTTTAACTCTAGAAAAATATAAAACATAGTAATGCTAACAGTCGGACTGTGAATCGTAAAATAAAACAAAAAAATATTTTTTATCAATGAAGCCTGAATTCCCTAGAGAAATATGCCCATCATACGGTCCCCACTTGCCAGAATATTTTTTATTATGAGTTTTTAAAGAAAATGTAAAAGTTAATATTTTAAGAAGCTACATGCAATATTAACCTAAGCTAATAACATTTTGTACATACATATAAAGTCAAATTTAAGTTTGGATGACAACTATGAGCCAGTTGTCGAGCCGGGATCTTACAAAAACAGAAGTATCAATCACATCTTTCGCTAGCAAGTTTCTCAAGCACATCCTTTGCTAGCACATTTCTCAATCACATCTTTCGCTAGCAAGTTTCTCAAGCACATCTTTCGCTAACAAGTTTCTCAAGCACATCCTTTGCTAGCACATTTCTCAATCACATCTTTCGCTAGCAAGTTTCTCAAGCACATCCTTTGCTAGCACATTTCTCAATCACATCTTTCGCTAGCAAGTTTCTCAAGCACATCTTTCGCTTGCAAGTTTCTCAAGCACATCCTTTGCTAGCATATTTCTCAATCACATCTTTCGCTAGCACGTTTCTCAAGCACATCCTTTGCTAGCAAATTTCTCAACCACATCCCCACCAATAAATAGAGAAACTTTATTTTTTGGCAGCGTTTGGATTTATAAGCTAGGGGGTCCAGATTCAGCGATCGCTGGTCCCCCAAGATAGTGGAGAAAAGCTTAATGGTTATAATCAGTCAGACTTGAGCATTTCCGGTGTGACAGAAAAACTCGAGCACAAGATGTTTACTTGATTATTGGATATTTTTTATGACTCATTGTTAATTTTATAACCATTGTGAACAGATTGGAAATAGAACAGACAGTATGATACGCAGTGCCGTTTTAGGATGTCCAAAAACAGCCCAATGAGCTAATATGTGACAGTTTCCAAAAGATCAATGAAAGTTTTGTATATGGCGGAAAGGAGTGTCATGTGCTTCCATTTTTACCACTATTTTGGTGGACAAGCGCTAGTAGTCTGTCAAAGATTGAATTTGGCAATCTTACCGTATAAGGTTATACTCTTTGTGGCCAAAACGATGTAATAAATATGATCAAACTTAAGTTTAAATTACTTTCGAGAATATAGACTTAATTTCAAATCTAACTTCAAACTGATTTCTTTTAACCCGTTTAAACAATGTAACTGAATGAGCATTTATATATTTAACTACTCAGTCACTTCATTTTCTATGTTTTTTTTTTTTAATTAATTAGATATTATAGTACGACACACGGCTAAAATCAATTGACAGCGCTCCAAAAATCTGTGAGGGAAAGAATTCTATTGGTTCAGACCGACCCCGCTCTTTGCCCCTCCACCTAATGCCAACCTCGGTATAAAAAATACCTTTTTCGTAAATAAAATCATAAAAGGCAACACTGGTTGTAAATATTTGTAACCTCGCGTCGCTTTTATTTCCCTCATTGTGCATATTTATCTGTTTGATTTTGTTTCGTTTCATTCCATCTGTTCAATTCATCCAATTATTGCAGAGTTGTTATATGATCTGACTGCCTATATTTGACGCATGGACGTATTCTTCAAGCTATTTGAGAACAGCGCAGGTTCTGTGCTCTGGCAACCAAAAGACAGCATTTTTTTTTTTTTGAAAATGCCATGTCTTTCAATATTAAGTCAATTTTAAGACTCATTTCAACCTTCTGGAGCAAAAAACAGTGGTGCAATTTGAGAACTACAATTTTTAAAGTAGTTCTCAAATTGCGCCACTGTTGTTTGCTCCAGAAGGTTGAAATGAGTCTTAAAATGTGCAGAATAAAAATTACAAGTGAAGTACCGTCTTAGAATTTTGATATTTTGCCGAGAACCGGAGATATTTCCATTTAAGTTATTTTTACCCCCCCCTCTTTGCAGGATCGCCTTAATTCATACTTCCCGAACAAATTTAAAGCAACATTTAGTTGGTAAATTTATAAGGTACAACAATATTCCTACTTAAGAAGTAAATAAATAATTTTTAAAAATAAAATTATTATATCAAATAAAAACAAATAATAAAATTCAAAACATAACCTGACTTTCAGTGTTGCCAGGGTAGGGAATTTTTTCTGTTACATAAAAGAAGGGATTTTTTAATTTAAAAAAGAGGGTTGAAAGCATTGAGATTTTGGCGGGCTGTCAATTGATTTTAGCCGTGTGTCGTATTATAATCTAAAAATCTAAAGTATTATTATAACTTTTGAAAAATAGGTGTTGTTCAAGAGCAGAAACGAGTGAATCTGAATCAAGTTCATTTTGGAAAAGGTTTGAAATACCGTCAAGCCTCCTCCATGATATTTATATTGTTGTATTAAAAGATAAAAACAAAGCTTTATTTAAACTGAGGATTGAAAAAGTTTTATTACCTTGTATGACATAACGTTGATGAATCAATTCCCATTTTATTTACCCATCATATAATTCTCTTTGAAACGCTAGAGAACGTTTTTATTTGTTTTTTCATTTTTCTTACGAATTTCCTTTGCAAAATTTTGTTTATAGAGTCGATGTCTTTGTAAAAATAACCCTAACACAACTCTTGCGTTTCCAAAGGAAATCCGTGCAAGTCTTTGGACCTATTTCCTCAATTTTTTTCCAATGCGAATAAATATGGGTACAAGTTGCGTAACAAGAGGAGATACATTTTTATGTATTATTTAATTTTCAGAAGGAAAAACAAATAATAAACCATAGAAAACTCTCAAATAGATTACACAAGGATAATAAACAAACACGATAGCTTGGTAAACAAAACAAGAGAGTATATTTTTCATTTTACTATTCTGTATTACAGCTTGCTTATTCGAAAAAATTGACCTGCCTTTTATTTGAAATGTAAGAATTAATCTGACGATAATTTTTGAACTTATTGTACCTTTTTATTTTTCCTTACCATCTACTGTCTTCACCCTTGAAACCCGACTTCGAAGTTTTTCATTATTATGCGTTTCAAGGACTTTCATGACGTTAGGATAATCTTGCTTTTCTGGAGACGAGCGAAGCGAGTCCAAAGTTGCGAGGGAAAGTACCGAAGTCCCTTAATTTTGTGGGTAATTCATGGTTAGAACTTAATGCTTTTTAATAGAGCCCTAACTTTTTTTTCGTACGTTGAATTTTTAAGTATTGCGGAACTACGTTGAGTTTATGATTCGTTGTTGTAGATTTTTTGAAAATGTTATTGTATCTTAGTTTAGTTGATTTTTTTTCAAGCTCATATATAGAGACCGTTTGCTTTTGTGGGTAATTCATGGTTAGAACTTAATGATTTTTAATGGGGCCCTAACTACTTCTTCTTACGTTGAATTTTTTACGTACTACGGAACGTATAGTTTATGATTCGCTGTTGTAGATTTTTTTGAAAATGTTACCTTTTCAGAATTTCGGAGATATCAAAATATATTTTTATCTAACAGGGCGTGTAATCATAGGCGAAATAAAAAGTAAAAATAATTATTTTCTTCCATCTTCTGTTGCCCCGCACGTCGCAAAGAGGCAGTGCAAAGAGGCGTCAGGTTAGACGCAATATACTTTGATCTACGCAAAGCTTTTGACAGAATCGACCACAAATTACTTTTCCGTAAGCTTTCTTTAATATTAACTAATCCATATTGTTCAAATGGTTTGAAATCTTTCTGACAAACAGATTTTGTTAGGTTAAAAGAAATAACTTCGTTTCTGAACCATTTCACGTGTCGTTTGGCGTACATCAAGGTTCAGTTTTGGGACGGCTGCTCTTTTTAGTCTTAATAAATGATTTACCTTCATTCACATATACTGCTTTCTTTGCTGATGATTGAAAATATACTCATCTATATGTCATGATATGTCAACATATTATTAGCAAATCATACGTTTCACCGCATATAATTTAAATTCACAAACCATATGATACTTTGCTAAAATATTGTGTCAATATTTTCATAAAGAACTATACTAATAAACAATTAGTTTGATATAAATTTACATTTTATTTATTCTCCGTTGAAGCAAATTGGTGTTTTATTTTATCCTTGCAATAATTATTTTCCTCATTTTCAACTCATTAATATGTATAATCATAATAAAATTGGTTCATCTGTCTTTAACTCAGAAACCAAAATAGATGGTTGGGAAAAGAAACTAACTTTACTCCTTATAATATCTTCCACGTAGCAGTTCGTGTAGTACGTAAAAAAGTAAAAAAATAAAATAAAATACGTAAAATTAATTTTACGTAATTAATTTAAATATTAGTTAAATAAATAAGTTAATAAATTTATTTATTTAAAGTATATACTCGACTTTAAATAAATAAATTTTAAGAAGATAACTCATCTAATTAGGTACACTTTATCCCCTACGTTACAGAACACTGCGTAAAAGAAGCTTTTGTACAGTTTTGAGTTCATCTATTTGCCGCGAGGAGCGCTAAAGATTACATTCTTGTTGATGTCCAGTCATAGTTCCACTAGATGGCAACCCTGTGTTTAACAGTATTATATATACTTGTAAAATATTTTAATGGTTTATAAATCTTAAATCATACTAACTAGCCATCATCAACTCTAGCCGTCGCTAGAGTTGCTTTCATTATGCTATAAATTATTAAGAAAAACATTTCTCAATATCATTAATAATCAATAACAAAGACATGGAAAATTTTGTTATAAATAAAATCGGTAACAATAAAAAACTTAAATTTAATTTACCAATTTATCTACCTTATTTGCCAAGTAAATTTTATAACAATAGTTATTTATGCACCAAGAGAGTAAAGATTGGTATTATTTCCCTTAGCACTTAGTTGGCTCCTAAGGCGAAGGCCGAGGGAACCAAATTATTTACCTCCCGAGGTGAAGCCGAGGGATTTTTGTGTTAAATTCTTAAGGCAAAGCCGAGGAAGTTATGACTATTAACTCCTAATTCGAAGCCGAGAGAGATAATTGCGAGGGGGAAAATAGCAATTTACTCCCAAGGTGCATACATAATTTTATCTCCAGACATTGATTTTATTTTAACATTTTTTGTTGTATTTTATTCTTATTTTTTGGGACGGACCCCCTTATAAATATAGGGGGTCTGCCCCCAAAAAAAACCAAAAATGTTTTTTATTGCTCCAAACAACTTCTTTTGACCTGAAATGGATTTTGAGCCAATACAATTTTTTTTGTCGGGTCCCCCTTTTAAATTTTGGGGTGCCACCCCCGGGAAAATTACAAAAAAATGATCGGTCACCTTTATAAATTTAAAGAATACCACTCCCCTAAAAAATTGGTTTAATTGGTTCTAATAACCCAATAATAGAAAACACTTTTCACTCCCAAGGGAGAGAAAGTTACTTTTTACTCCCTTGGGTTATTTGTCTGATAAATTGAGCCAAGTAATTAATCATTATCGTTGAGATTTTTTTCGCGGAATATTGAACTTTAAACTTAGACATAACATGCAATGTAAGTATATCCGGTCTTTTCTTCGCGGGTGTAACACAATTTATAAGTATGATGGTTGTCATCAAACCAAGGTTTGTACTCTAGGTACAAGACGTCGCCTTTGGCTTTGAATTTGATCTAGTTCGGTGGTGAATTATTTCATGTTTTATAAATATAATGATATCTCGACTTGTCAACATCTTCCTTGTACTGCAGTATAATACACTATTTTTACATTTTTTTACCAAACTGTCAACGAAAACAGCATGGATGGAAATTCCACAACTCTCAACTCCGAATTTTTTTCCAGCCAGCTCTTAATTGTTTCTTTATAACAACTTATAAAAAGTTTTTCTTAAATTTATTCTCAAATTTAGCCCGGTTAATGAAAAGCAAACAAGTTTTTATAGGATAAGTGCTTTCCTAGTTCAACTCTTTGCTCAACACTCCAAGATATAGAGTGATGTGAGCTGTGAAAAATGAGGCACTTGACATTTTATATTTTAAGTTTTGCTGCTATTAAAAAAAATAAGTGTACAGTTTCAAAACGCTTCTTCTTATTCGAACTTATAAAATATATAAAAGTTAAACTTATTGATAATGATAAGTTAAACGCTTAAACATATTGATCTAGAACCCTAAAATTAATAAAAAATAATCTATAAGTTTAAATTAAAAAAAAAAAATTGTAATGAAGTTAAACTGTCTAACTTTTTCTTTTAACCTTTTAATATTAAAACAATTGTGATGGAAAAAAGTTTGGTAATTAGTGCCACAAACTAAACCTTTCTATTTACTGAAAAGAGTTGAATAGTCTCCAAGAGGCATCAGAATGTATTTTAGATTAAATAAAGTTACAAGAAAAAGTGGGGCAGTCTAGTTTTGCCCCTCTATATAAGGAGCTTAAATCAGGCTATTATATTAATAGTGGCACGCTGTCATCTTACCAAAAAAGCAAATTTTTCAAGGCAACTATACCAATTATTTAGGTTTAAATGATATCAAATGGACACCACCTAAACAGTGGTATTGTAATCTGGGCAACAGAGGCTCTACAGAGAATTTTTTCCATTTTATTTTAAAGTGGACAACTTTAAAAGACACAATATAATTGTGCGAGAGGCACCTAGGAAATGTATCAAGCAAGTTGCATTTTGCTTGATACATTTCCTAGGTGTCTCTCTTACAATTATATTGTGTCAACTATTCATGTTTTACAAAACTCGGTAGTATCAAATATGTTTTGCTTGCCATGCATGATAGCGGTAAGAGAGCACCGCTCGCCTCTGGTAAATACTTAACATTATATTCTTCGGAATTAATTGAAGGTCAGGGTGAGTTCAGGCTATGTCGGCGCCCTGATGAGTTAGACGTAACGAAACAGAGCGGGACATGACCTTATGTCGAGCCATCAATGATGACGAATGTCGAATGATGGAACAGTTTCCAGATGTAGCATTGCGTTTTGTTACTTTTCCTAGGTGTCTCTCGCACAATTATATTGTATCAACTATCAATGTTTTGCAAAACTCTGTAGTATCTAATGATATAACTTTAAAAGAGTTCAGACTACGCTTTTTGGACTCAGTTGTACTTACCAAAGATGTACTGATAAACTGGCTAAATGACACAAATGATTGGACGTAAACGGTAGGTTTATTCAATTAAACATTAAACCTAATAAATAAAATAAAAGCTTTGATTTACATTTTGGGGAAGTTTAATACTTTTTGGTTAACAATAAGAAGAACAAAATTCAATGTAAAGAATTTTCTTTAGTTTCTTCTCCTTTAACAGTATCTTTTATCCCCTTCCTCATAATCCAGAGTCATATAACCTCTCTATAAAGTAAAAATCCAATATCTTCATATTAAATCTAAAAACTATGTTCTTTCTGAGATTTTCAACAGAAAAAGCTGTCCCTTATTTTCCTTTCCTTTTTAATAAAGTTTGTCAATTTGCTTTTATCATTTACTGATTTATTTTTTTGGTGAGTTTAAATTACTATCTTTCAATAAATGAGACGGCTTTCATTCCATTGACAACTTTTTGCCAAAGAAAAAAGCATGATATTTATAAGTTAAGCCAATTAACTATGATATTTATTAATTGTTGAGCGACTCATATCTTAGTTTATTGACTACTTTTGTTAGTTGCCAGTCATAACCTTCGTTGATAACTTACAAAAGCAATACAAAAAAATCGTAGTACCTCGGAAACTTTTCCTCATCACATCGAATTCGCTACGCTCATACTCCCTGTTTCGGGCTCGCATCGCTCGTCCTTAGAATATACAAATCTAATAGTTTGTTCTTTGTTGCACTGGAAAGTTTATAGAACTCCATCTAAGGCTTGATCGAGGATACTTTATTATAGAATTAAAGTCCCCTTGATCAAACCTGAGAATATACAGGTCGTAAATTTATACTGCAAAACGTTTTTGGACTCGCTTCGATCGTCCTCTGATAGTAAATATATACTTTTCATTCCCAGTGGTCACCTATCCAGGCCCTGACCACACTTGATGCTCCTTAACTTTTATGATCCAACAAAAATCATGGATATCCTTGTACCACATTTCAACTCAATTGGATTATTTTCCGATTTTTTTTACATTTTTTTAAAAAGCAAACACAAGTCATTTAATAAGAATTGAACTAATGCTGATAACGAGATGAAAGTTGGCAAATATGTTTATCTTAAACATGGCTACATACATAATAAATCTCAATTCGATCATATTATTTTTAGCGTTTTAAATTTTTTTTTCATTTTTGCAGAGTCATTATTGCGGGTTAATGACGTCATAATAAAATACTTTGGGGATAGCCTAACTACACCTATAGGCAGATTTTCGTACAAGGTTTCAACATTCTAGCTTAAATCACTAGGAGCTACGATAATTAATAACAGACACATACAAACACATACAGACGGACAACTTTGTAAAACAACTTAAGAGGCCTTAAAACTCCCGGAAAAGATAATGCCGGTAACATCCCGGTTTTGAATTTTTTGCAACACAATACATTTCCAATGTACCTACGGTATAAATAAGCAAAGTAATAGCTCTCGTTATAGCTTCTTATCCTCAAATTAATTACTCAATGTTGAACACTCGGCAACAATGGATCAATAATTGCAATACGGTTAATTTTTAATAAGCGATGTCTTCCACTCTTGGTAAGATTCTGTGGTTTAGTAATGCTAGTAACAAGGAAAAGCATTTTATTTCTTCTATGTAAGGAAATCTTATATTTCCTTTTAAACCCATTCCAAACTGGATTCCAACAATGAAATGTAATCAAATGGTTGACGTGAAAGCTTCAAATAGAGTTTTTTTCAAAATAAAACATCTTTTAGCAACAAATTAAAAACAAAATATTGCAATATGCTCGAAATCCTCTTCTGATTGTTAATGCTGACATATAGAGAAAAGCATATTGCAATATTATAATTTTAATTCGTTGCTGAAAGATAGGTTTTTTTTAAGAAACTCTATTTGAAGCTTTCACATCAACCTTTTAGCGAATTTCCTTTGAAAATTCGCCTAATGGGATAGGCGTCATGGCGGAATTCGAACCTCGGACCACGACACAAATCCGTTTCAGAGGTCCCTTATGACGAAAACAAAATTTTCGCGAGACTTTTATATATATATATATATAATATATATATATATATATATATATATGTATTTCTAGACACTTTCTTGTAAACACTCTATCTTTCGAACGGATTAATATTTTTTAACCAAACTTGGTACAAAAATCAATCTTGGGGAGAAAACGAACCCTATTGAAAACCAGGTTTTTATGACGTCATCAACCCGGTTTGCTAAGTCAGCGAAATTTTCAAAAAATCGGCAAAATTCAGGGTTAATATTTTTTGCCGCGAAAAAGGTCAATATTTATGTTTTTTGAGACGCTGAATCGAATGAAACCAGTCCGAAGTCGATACGACCACTGTAAGTGACCTAAAAATCGAAAAAACCATTGTAAATGACCGAAAACCAAAATTTAGGTCGATAAAAAATAAATTTCGAGTAGGGTGTCGTTTTCTATGTAATTTTGGGCGCTAAATCGAATGAAACCGGTCCGAAGTCGATACGACCACTTTAAGTTACCAAAAAGTCGAAAAAACCACAAAAATTATAAAAAACCAAAATTACGGTCGTTGAAAATTAAATTTCCAGTAGGGTGTCGTTTTCAATGTTTTTTACGCCTCTGAGTTGAATGCTGGTGGTCCGGAGTCAATACGACCACTCAAACTCAGGGTACCTGGTTCGAATCCTGGAAGGGTCCATAATTTTTTCGTTTTTTTTACTTAATATAAGTTTACAACTAGAAAATAATTCTGGCGGCGTGGTCCGCATGTCGGGCGAATTTTCCTTTGGATGCGTGTTTCCGTGCTTTTTACATTATATAAGTTTACAACTACTAATAAATAATTCCGGCGCGGTGGTCCGCTGTCGGGCGAATTTCATTTAGAATGGGTGTTTCCGTGCTAAACAACCCATTTTTTGCTTATGCAAGAACCATGCCCATTGCGTGGTTCCGGTTCATGCTTTAGAACCTAAGCAGTTACTCAATTGTCAAGCACTGCTCGTAACTCATTTTGTCTGTATTTTTCAAAGGAAATGCGCTAAATCCTTTAAAGATAACTGACTTAGCTTAAAGATAAGTAACTATGCTTTAAACTAGTGCAAATAATAGTGTGTACATCTAATTTTAGAGGCATAGTTTTGTACAACCAACTGGATAATTATGAGCATTTCCTTTGAAAAATACAGACAAAATGAGTTACGAGCAGTGCTTGACAATTGAGTAACTGCTTAGGTTCTAAAGCATGAACCGGAACCACGCAATGGGCATGGTTCTTGCATAAGCAAAAAATGGGTTGTTTAGCACGGAAACACCCATTCTAAATGAAATTCGCCCGACAGCGGACCACCGCGCCGGAATTATTTATTTAGTAGTTGTAAACTTATATAATGTAAAAAGCACGGAAACACGCATCCAAAGGAAATTCGCCCGACATGCGGACCACCGCGCCAGAATTTTTATTACATTTTATTGTTGGAATCCAGTTTGGAAAGGGTTTGTAAGGAAATATAAGATTTCTTTTCCAAAATTAAACAAAAAGTTTAAATTTTGTATACAAAGAGTAAGTTTATTAATTAGTTGCAATTTATTTTTATGTAAGAAAAACAAAAACTAATTAAAACTGCTGCACATGGTTGAAATAATCAAAGACTTTGTTTTCAACAAATAAAACATTATTAAATAAATAACCAATTCCTTACAAATTATCTTATTCCTTAACTAATTTCGTTTTATTATTTTAAATGACATGCATTTACTCTACTTTAAAAAAAAATTATTTATTTTAATTAAATAAAAAAAATAAAAAAAAACAATAATAACCTACAAATGTCTTTTAGTTTAAAAGTTTAATATCAATAAAAATAACATACATCATGCATTCGACACATTTCTAAAAGATTGGGTACGGTATACCCGATACTCATCACATCGGATTCGCTACGCTCACCCTGCCCCCTTTGGACTCGCTTCGCTCGTCCTAGGAATATAAAATTCGCTAAATTTATACTTAAACACGTCTTTGTACTCACTTCGGTCGTCCTTAGATAATAACTAGATCCGTTTCATTTTTAGCACTTACCCATACTGCACTGTTGCTTATCTTATATGTTCTAACGAAAATCTGGATATTCTTGTTTTATGGATGGATACATGCGTGTTAAATCTTAATCCAATCGCATCCTTTTTCCGCCTTTGATTTTTTTTAATTCGGCTGAGTCATAAGTGCGGGTTAATGACGACATAAAAAAAATTTAATAGGACAACTACAGCGCTGTTGTCATTTCTCTACTCAACTACTGCAAAGTTTCATTTCTCTAGCATAAATGCACAAGGAGCTACGATGATAACAAACACATACAGGCATTCAAACTTGAAAAAAACCACTCTGGAGGTCTTAAATCGTGATTTGTTTACATTATGTTAAACATGTCAATCGATAAAACCAAAACTAATGCTGATTATAAACTTTAAACTTTATACAAATGTTGAACATACTTTGTAGTAAATGTGTATACAAAATCAGCACGATCAAACAATTTTTTGAAATTTTAGTTGAGTCATTATTGTCACTTTTTAGAGAGAAGCAAATTGGTGACACATCATAAGCTTCAGAAATAGCTCTAGTGCTAGATTTTGGTTATCTTTTTGTCATTTTAAAACTGAAAAATCTGATAGGCGCGATAGAATAAATCATTTAAGCAAACCCAACAATCCAAAGTTAATCCCTTCAGTAACTTATTCATTTATTTTATTTTATTGCATTTTAAGAATGATAAATAAGTTGAGCTGAGGAGTTAATAAAAGGAATTGCAAGAAACAGTTCTCCACTGATTTAAATAATATTCAATTGATAAAGCCAGTTTTAGTTTTTAACAAACCATAATTACTTCGTTTCAAGTTTTGGGAGTACCTTTATGTCTGTTGCTTGACTCATACAAAGTCTTCTCGACTCGTCGGCGCTGATGATAGTTTGTTAAACTGAAAGCTGGCTCTGTCAATACATTATTATTTAAATAAGTGGAGATACTGTTTCTTTCAGTTCCTTTCATTTTAAGAAAGGTTTAAACTTAAAATGAATAGTATTAAAAAACTAGCCAATGAAGAGGTAATGTTATTACTATTGATTGAAGGAGTAATGGTTGTTTCCTCACATTTTAAACACATAAAAAATAAAAAATTGAAAAGTCTATTTTTTTAATTTTTACTTTTCCTCAATTATACTGAAGATATAATATAGAAAAATTATTGTGTTTGCGAAAAAATCCGTAACCGGGATGTCACCGGAATTTTCCCTTTTAGATGTTTTAAGACCTTCTGAGTGGTTTGGTCAAAGTTATCTGTCTGTATGTGTGAGTGTGTGTGTTATCATTTTAGCTCCTAGTGTATTTATGCTTGAAAGTTGAAACTTTGTCCAAAAATCAGTCTACCGTTGTAGTTGTGCTATTCAAAAAATATTTTTATGACGTCAATAACCCACAATAATATATCAAAAATTTTGAAAAATCATAAACCGCGGAAAAATGATGCGATTGGATTGAGATTTGGCACGAATATTGCCATGTATATAACTACACGTGCCAAGTTTTAAAATTTGATTTAGTTCAATTTTTATCAAATAACTTAAGTACGTTTTTTTAAAGAGTAAAAATCCGATAATAATCAGATAGAGTAATAATTTAGTACTAGTATATAGTAATGCATAGTAATATATAATGTATACGTATAATAAATACGAACATTAAGTTTTGTTTTAATACGACAAGTATATCTATAGTTTTTGGTGGATTATTAAAGTTAAGCAAGATTGAGCGTGTATGGGTGTGCGCTGAGAATGAAACAAATGTTTTTTATAAACTATGTGAGAGCGAGTGAAGCGATTACAAAGACGTGTTGCAGTATAAATTTGCTGAATTGTATATTCTGAGGACGAGCCAAGCAACTTTAAAGTAGGGAGGATGTGCTTGGCGAGTCCGATGTGATGAGGAAAAGTTCCGAGGTACCTAGTATATACCCCCGGCATATTTCATATAATATTTAATTTATTGATAGCATTTATTTTTAGGAAATTTTATAAGCTTTTTAACAATACTAAATTTGTGGCTCTAACATTTACTTTTTAGTTGGTATGTGCGATTTATTAAAGGTACCAACACTTAAAAAATTAACATAGAATTGCGTAATAGAAATTGCAGGGGTACCTAAAGTTCTTGCAAATTATATCTACTAGTAGTACCGCCTCGTTTCATCTTTACATCTATCGCCTTACACCCTGTATATCTGTATAATGTGAGAAAGCCTCATTTTAAAAAGTTTTCTCCTCCTTTATGGCCCTAAAATGTTTTGACTCTGTGTTTCTACCATAACGCTCTATGCATTCGTTATACAATACACGTACCATTATTATGCATTCACGTCATTTATTATGCATTCGTTATACAATACATGTCATCCATTATTATGCATTCGTTATACAATACACGTGCATTCGTTATGTCATCCATTATTATGCATTCGTTTATACAATACATCCAGTTATTTCCATTATGCATTCGTTATACAATACATTCATCCATTATTATCATTCGTTATACAATACGCATTCGTTATAACAATACACGTCATCCATTACAATTCGTTATACAATACATTCATCCATTTATTATGCATTCGTATACAATACATGTCATCCATTATTATGCATTCGTTTATACAATACATCATCCATTATTATGCACGTCGCAATCCAATTATGCATTCGTTATACAATACATGTATCCATTATTATGCATTCGTTATACAATACATTCATCCATTAATTATGCATTCGTTATACCATTATGCATACAATACGTCATATTATATGCATTCGTTATACAATACATGCGTCACATGTCATATTATTATGCATTCGTTATACAATACCCATTATTATGCATTCGTATATACATATCCATTAATGCATTCGTTATACAATACATGTCATCCATTATTATGCATTCGTTATACAATACATGTCATCCATTATTATGCATTCGTTATACAATACATGTCACCATTATTATGCATTCGTTATAATACAATATTAGCATTCGTTATACAATACATGTCATCCATTATTATGCATTCGTTATACAATACATGCGTCATCCATTATTATGCATTCGTTATACAATACATGTCATTCATACAATCATCCATTATTATGCATTCGTTATACAATACATGTCATCCAATTATTATGCATTCGTTATACAATACATGTCATCCATTATTATGCATTCGTTATACAATACATTTCATCCTTATTATGCATTCGTGTATTTATTATGCATTCGTTATACAAACATGTCATCCATATATCATTATACACATGTCCATTATTATGCATTCGTTATACAATACATGTCGCATTCATCAATACATGTCATCCATTATTATGCATTCGTTATACAATACATGCCATCCATTATTATGCATTCGTTATACAATACATTTCATACCATTATCCATTTATACATCGTCATTCATATTAATACATGTCATCCATTATTATGCATTCGTTATACAATACACGTCATCCATTATTATGCATTCGTTATACAATACATGTCATCCATTATTATGCATTCGTTATACAATACATGTCATCCATTATTATGCATTCGTTATACAATACATGTCATCATTATTATGCATTCGTTATACAATACACGTCATCCATATGCATTCGTTATACATACCATTATTGCATTCGTTATGTCATTTATTATGCATTCGTTATACAATTCATCCATTATTATGCATTCGTTATACAGTCATACATTTCGTTATACAATACATGTCCATTATTAGCATTCGGCATTCGTTATACATACATCATCCATTATTATGCATTCGTCATATTACATTCTTTATACAATACATGTCCATTATTTGCATTCGTTATACGATATACGATTTTATACTGTTATACATACTTATACATTTTACCCTATGCATACGTTACACATACCATCCATTATTATGCATACGTTATACATATCGTCTTATGTATACGATATACATTTCATACATTGTTATACATACGTTATACATTTTACCCTATGCATACGTTACACATGCCATCCATTATTATGCATACGTTATACATGTCATCCATTATTTTATGTAATTAATCATTTATCAAATTCTGTTTCAGAAAGAAGAAAGTCGAGGAGAGGCTCTGCTGGCAGAAGCTTCTGAAGACGACACTTAGTCTACTCATCTTCTTCAAATTCCGGGTTCCTAAATTACTTCCATCTAAAATTCAGATGATCGTTAAATTTCAAGAGACCAATTTATTTTTTCCGCACGAAAAATAACGTATCACATTTAAAGAATCAATTGATTTTAAGTTTAAGGTATTAAGGAAGATAATGCATTGTATATTACATTATCTTCCATTTCACTCGATATTCTGATGAAATATTATGAAAAGAATTTAGAAACATTTAAGATGTATAGTTTGTATCAGTAGAGAGATCCAATATGTATAGCGTGTATCAGTAAAGAGATTTAAGATTTATAGCGTGTATCAGTAAAGACATCTAAGATGTTATAGGGTGTAACAGTTATTGGCTAAAACAACTAATTTAATCCAGAATAAAGTGGAGCAACATTGAATAGGAGAGTCCTGTGGCATTAATATTTATAACTTTAACTTTTTTTGTTAATATTTTATATTTTTACTTTAAATTCTATATATTATGACTTATATTGTATTACTCTGATTTATAAAGTATAATAAGAAACTTTATTTTTCTGAGATAACTGATTAATTAGGAGATTAATGGTTTATTTATTTATATTTAGGAGGAATATGTCCAATATAATAAAAAAATACAGAATTATTACTGAGCTTTCGATATTTATTTTAAGGCATAACATAATAATAATAAAGAAATACAGGAACAAGGTTACTTACAGATAAAAGTATTAAAGACAGCTATAGTAATAGACGAAAATTCTGTTATAAACAAGAAAAGTAACAATGTTATTGAGGTAACTTAAAATTCTAAACAAAGGTCGACAGTTAAAATTTAATAATTGGGGCAAAACCCCCTTTAATAATTAAATCTTAATTCTTATCGTTTAAATCAAACTTCTTTACTAAATATTATTAATTCTGATGTCAAGTCTTAAAAAAGATAACATTAGATCGAATGCTCCGCACAATTAGTGTGTTTTTGGACATATTTCTCCTTAACATAATAAATAATTTAAAATAGAGGTCCCTATCAAATTTCTTCAATAAATAATTTAACTTTTTAAACAAAACTAATCTTATTAATAACAATATTTTATGATTTCTAAAATAACTAAAAACCAAAATGACGTCGAAGCTGATTTTTTGGGCATTGTGGGTGTTTTTATTCAATTTTAAATGAACCTTAGATATTCTATGAAATAGGGTGTAAGCTCCAGACCTTCAAGAGTTTGAAATAATACCTATTTTTAATTGTATCATCTTGTAGTAAAATTACTGCATCAAAATAGTTCTATACAACGTAACAGTATCTGTTACCGGATGAGATAACTTGTACATGCCTGTGTGTGCTATTTTTCGACTCTCTGAATATGAGCCTAAGAGAACCATAGAATTTATTATGTATTGGAAAAAATTATGGACCGTGAATATAAAGCGATTTTAGAATAGTATTATAAAACAATTTTTTTCTGTAATTATGATCATACTTCATACTTGGATAAATAATGGGTAATTGTAACATCAATATGAAAATTGATATTTTTTTAAGTTATTTTATAGTTACACTGCATTCTATCACATACATAGATGCTACAAGTAACAGAGATGATAAGGTTGTTGTGGCTTGTTAGTCTTGACGGAGAGGCTACCCATTGGTAGAACTCCTTGGCATGTTTTTTTTATTCCCTTTACTGTCTGTTGACAGAGGGTATTTCTATATTTTATTGCTCGCCAAGGAGGTCTCTAGGCCAGCGCCTTCTGAGTCTTCTAGGTGGGTTATCAGGGATGTAGAGAGATGACAAGGATTGGTCGAGTGGATTGAAAAATTAATAAATTTAATACAAATCATTTGAGTTAAACATTATTTTTATAAATGTCTTTTTTTAGATTTCCATAATGGTTTAGAAAAAGAGAAAGACTAATAAAAAAAATCTTACCCTTATCCTAATTAATATACTTCTTGATTTTATATGTCTTTATCCGATTTTTCTTTCATAGGTTTGCCCTACGTGTGTGCTAACTTAAAAAAAGCGTCTTTTAGCGCCAAATATTGTAAATAATAAATTGTATAAATTAAATTATAAGCGTTTTGTATAAACATTTTATATTGATATAAAAGTGAGATATTTATATGTAAGAAAAGTAGTGGTTTACAACTTCATTTTTTCCAAAAGCAAAAATCTTAGCTTTTTTAGCTCGGTATCCATTAGCTCATTATTGTAGTAGGCATAGAGTAATATATATTACTAGAGTATTACTATATTTAAAAAATACAAGAGTAATATATATTAGCAATGTTGAAACATGGAAGACCTTAACACATCATAATCTTTGAAAAGTAAAGTAAATCAATAAATAGTTAAAAATTACAGTTACTTGCATAAGCAAAAAACAAAATTTGGTACTGTGGCAAAATGCCAGAAAAATGGATTAATTATTCTCCGAGAATCTCCGAGATTAATTTATTTTCCATACTATGTAAAATGTTGTGAGCGAATGATTTATTTATCGTTCTGTGCAAAATGCCGGAAAATATGAATATGTATTTCTTTGGAGGATGTAACACATAGCAAAGCCTTCTGTGTCGTGTGAAAATGATTCAAACCTCAAATAGTCGATGCCTCCTATAGTAATAATGACTTTATGCTTCAGACATGCTTACACTGTTTGTACTGCATTGAAGAGTTTTTAGTTGTAGAACATCGTGTTATGAATTTCAGATCGATCTAAGTAACAAAGTTTAAATTAGAGAACCTGAAATTTGTGAATTAGTGCTAATTAAATTATTGAATTCATATTTGCAGTATTTTAGGCCGTTACTGCTTTTCACCTACAATGTAAGTATATAGAAAAAGTTTTGTTCTCGCCCTAATTTCCCTATACTGATATGATTACTTGTCCATCTTTAGAGCCTAAAACTAGAAAAATAAGGCGTGGCTTAAACTAAAAATGTTTCTTGTGCCAATAAAAATTTATTTTTTCCTTGCGTAACTTTTTAATAAATATGCGTAACCTTATTTATTTATTTGCTGGCTTATGTTAGAATAGTTTCATTTCATTGTCACAGAAGATAATGATAAATCCGAAAATTATTGAGTTGTGGAATATTCTTTAACAGCATTTGTCTTTCCACAACGATATAACTGAATATACAAAGCCAGCTATCGACCATAACGATCATCAGTGCCGGTGAGATGAGTCTAATTCTTCCTGGCCGGTTTGTAGCAGAGTCTGCTGCAAGCCGTGGCCTAAGAAACCGGCCAGGAAGAATTAGACTCATCTCACCGGCACTGATGATGATCGTTATGGTCGATAGCTGGCTTTGTATATTCAGTTATATCGTTGTGGAAAGACAAATGCTGTTTACTTTTTTTAGATAATGATAAGATAAAAAACACTTACAAACATTATAACATTTGACAGAAAAATCATTCAAAGAAGTAATGTCTTTATCGATAAACAAAACTCCTGGCATCCTTTTCTCAATCCTAATTTTCAAGTTGCTTAACGTTACCATGAATTGCATCGCAGAACCTAATACTGATACAGAGACTGATGCATAAGGTACATTTGAGAACTATCTTTTGTTAAAGGAAACCACTTTTATCGAAGAAAGCTGATGTGTGAGAAGAATCTTTAAGCTGTCAAAGTTAAAGTATAGTTTCACTCGAATTAAAAGCAGTCACATTTCAATGTCCTCGTGAATAATGAGCAAGTATTTAAAAATACCTACTTAAGATTAAGTAAGTATAAAGTGATTCTTAATCGCTTATGATAGAAGAAAAGGAAATTATAAAACTACTGTCAGTATTCTATTTAGAAGACTTATAGAAATGTTTGATAATTTCTTAGTGCAAGCACTTCTAGTTCTATTTTGAATAAGTTCTGTCAGCAATGATCATTAAATGCATTGCAAGTTATTTTAAAACGATGCATATTTTAAACTGAGATATGTTGGGTATTTCACTGCGTCACGCGGATATGAAATGTAGCTCCTAAAAACAAGAATAACATGTTACTGTTATTAAACTAATTCACAAATTATATTTTATTATTCATTAAATTTGTATATTATAAGGTGCCACTGGATAGCTTTATGTGTCTATATTTTAAAACAATTCTCGTTGTTTATTATGTAAAGAGCAGATATATTAACATAAACAAATGAAAAATGCCAACGAATGAATGTGAATTTTATTTCGCCAATGGTATTTAAAAAATCTTTAAAGGTCTTAAAGCCTAAAATTAATGGAATAGCATGGAAGGAGTTACTTAATTCCCATTTTCGCCGTAACTGTTACAATTTTAAAATTCTGATAAATTTTTGAATTATATTTGAGAGTTTTTGTATCTGGAAACGCGTTTAACTTTTAAATAAATGAAGGTTTCTAAAAGAATTTAGAAAGGTTTAGAAAGGGTAAAGATTAAAAAAAACCCTTAATTATTTTAGGGTTTATTTCTAAATTTTATTTTACAATTTATATTCCCATGACAACGTTATTATATATTACGTTATTAATATTAAGATAATAGATTCCAAGATGAACGAAATTTATAAGGTGATTCAATTCGATTTAAACAAACTAAACGCATTCGGAGGTTGTAACCTGACTTTTTTATGAATGACGTGTGACGTCATTGCAGGAATCGGTAAAAGCTGTTATCATTGGAAATTATCTATTTATTGCTGCAATGACGTCAATTTCGGACAATAACCAAACATGAAAAAAAATTTCATGTCATTCATAAAAACTCTCCAATTGAATCACTTTATAAACTCTATCAGCTTAAATGGAACCTTGTTTTTTTGTTACCTAGTTAAAAAATTTTTAAACTCTTCAATTTTTTTCTTAGTAGCGTGACACGTTTTCAACATTTGTTTAAGAACATTTGTCAAAGTGATAAGAAATAAATGAGAAGTAGGTTTCCTTTCCCGTTCCACCCTCGCTCCGCCCTCTCAAAATTACTACTTAAAATGTTTAGGATTTCCATGTTCTTCCCTTAATTCTGGTGGCCTCAATTAAGGCCTGTTTAAGAGATTCAATGCTTCCTTAAGGCCTATTTAAGATATTTTTAAGAAATCCTTAAAGGCCTCATCAAGGAATAGGTTCGGAAAATCTCTCCGAATACAGGTCTTAATCCCGTAAATATGAAGCCCTATATTTTCGCATTTATTAAGGTACTCCCCCATAAAGTGGGTCTATTATCAATTTATTAGGTTACTCCCCCATCGAGTGGGCGTCATGTTATAATAAAAATCCATGATCTATGGTTCGTACAATTTTTTACGTCAAACAATAAAATGAACGCTTATACTAAAAATATTATTTTTTTGTATTTTTTTGCACAGAAAAAAATCCATATTAGGTTTCAGTTCGATACAAAATTTATCAATTAAAATTAATTTTGAAATTTAATGAGGATAATGACGTTGTAACTTATTAAAGAAAGAGTAAGCTTCTGTACTTTCATATGCTTAATAAACTTCTATATAATGATTAATAACAAGAGTAAAATTATTTCAACTTAGTTTTATTATCCAAATTTAAAAAAATAAACAAATGACCAACTTTGTTCATTATAATTTGAATTTAGTCAAAAAAACAGAATGTATATTTTTTAAATTTATAAAATTGTAATAATTGTACACTACTAATAATGTTATTTATGTTAGAAAATAAAAGGTAATAAGAAATTATATTAAATAAAAAATAATAATGGATTATAGATGTAATAAGTAATTTTAAATTTATGTTACATTTTTATAACACAAAATTAAAATAAATTATTTATGTATTTATTTATAAGTTTGTAAAAATATACTTCGTGTCTATTTTTGTTATTTTATAAGATTAATTACATCAGACCACAAAATGACCTTAAAAAAAGATTTTTAGGTTGCATGAAAAATGAAAAATTATTTTGAGGGTTAAAATGAGATAAATATATTGCTCTCTTTTTACAGGTTTAAAAGATAAAAATAATTACCTCCGGTGAATGAGATAAACCGCTTCCCAGAGTAATTACGGCTGATAAATATGGAGAGTCTCCCACAATCTCATTTTACGTTCATAAGAAAGAAAACTAAAAATTATAGTTTAAGATAAATTACATGAGATATTCTGGCATTAAATTTTTGTCCATATGGGTAAAAATTATGTTTTTTCTAGTAAGAAATTATGTTAAACCTTTTTCTATTGTTGGCTTATATTGTGTTTTAACGTAGTCTAAAAATAAACATATCTCTAAATCCAGGTATGATGGGGAAAGGAAGGGGTGGATTATGCTACCCAGATAGTTATATTTTTGTGTGGAATTAAGTCACCCTTTTAAGCCACCTCAGACCTTATTGTTTAATTTTACAAGATTTTCATTTGAATTTTTAATAATAATATAAACCAACATTTCCCAAGACTGTTATATTTTCCTAGACATTTTTAACTGTACAATTTATTAATGAGGATTAGGTTTTTTGTGTTAAAAGAATAATTAAAAATGCAATACTTTTCTTCTTTACTTACAGAAGGGAAGGAAAAAAGTTATTATAAACAAAACATGATTAAAATTTTAAATAAGATTACTTAAACAGAGTAAAAGAGAAGTATAAAGGTTGGAATGAAACGAATGCGTGGAATCGAAACAGTCCCTTTTAGGAATCTAAACAATAAGCAGTTTTAAGTTTATTTACTAAGTCCTCATTAAAACTACTGAAATTTTCTTAACTTTCCTGTCTTTGGAAAAACTTTATTAATTAAATCACTTGTTTTAGACTTTTCACATCTTGGCAAAGACAGTGTGAGTCCTGTCAACATGAATTCCTGAAAAAGATTTAATCACAAATTAGTTTATAAATTTAAAAAAAATACTCACAAGAATTAAATTTATGTAGAACTAAGGGTTCGTTAGATAGAGTTTCCAAAATAGATAATAGTAATATAGATGTCATTGCATCCGTATTGATAACTTTTATGATAATAAGAAAGTAGAGCACAACTGTTTGAAAAAGTAATCCAGAGTGAGTGCTTTCAATACCGGCTTAAAGAATAAGAAGAAGAATTCCTTTCTTCTTTAAAAAAAGTTTAAATTCTTTAAGGAGTTTTAAATTATATCCGTATAAATATGAGAAATGGAAAAAGCACTAAAAAGTTATAAAATTCTCGTTGATTTTTAATGCTTGCTGAATTCGAACGTAATTGAATCTCTTCTGTTTAAAACTACAAATAAATAGATAATAAATCTATGCATACATAAAAAAATTAAGCTCTGATCAGCTCTCACCTCTTTTGTAAACTTTGAGCTAAGTCTTATAATAGCTTGAGTGCACCTTAGCTAGTTAAGTTAGCAAGTTAATGTTTTTTTATTTACCTTTCCGCGTCACTTACTCTAGTCTTTAATTGGGCATTGGGGGTTGGTAATTTAAATAAACATTTAGGAAAAACCGTCGCAGTTAAGCCGGCATTATTTTTTAGTATTACTGATTTAACTGATTCGTTGTTTTATATATTTATAATAGTTTTTTCTTGTATTAGTTCTATATATTATCATATATTTTATAATTATCTAAAGAAATTTAAAATATACGTTTGCTTTTCGGGACTGCTAACAATTGTTTCATCAATTTGTTTTGACTGTCATCAAGCTCCACCTCTTTCAAAAACCATGCCATCACAATCCTCTATTATGTGTCTTTCAGAGAGGCTTGATCCTTCACACCAATGACATGAGGGTGCTTCCTCTCTCGTAGGTATCCATGATTATGTCTGGTATGACCAAAAGCTATCCTCGTTACGATCACTTGTTCTTTTTCTAGTTAGCTAGTTAGTTGTATGACTCCACTCATCTTCTGCCTGGATTCTATCTCCCACTCTCTTACACTTACACTGAAATCAAACTAATTTTAATAATAATTATTACAAATATTTTCCTTCCTTTCGTTTTTTACTACCCTATGCTACAGTAATAAATTGGACTAATTAATTATGATAATGATTACCATAATAGTAATAAATAAATATAATTAATAGTCATAACTATTTTTATTGTATAATAATTTCTAATTATGTATTTGTTACCTTCATTATAAGTAATACTCCTGAAAATGATTTAATATTAGATATAGTGTATATTTTTTATTGAAACCCTATTTTGTTATTTTAATAGTTTATTTTTTTAATCTTTTAGTTGTAATTCAATTATTTTATCATTTATTTATTTTATTTTATTGATTCTTTTATATTTTTTTTTTGGATAATATTTTTTTCTATTATTTTTATTACTCTGCTATTTGTTCCAGCATGTGTGTAGGTTATAAGAATATGCCTTATTATTTTTTATATTTATTCTTATTTTATTTTTAACAATACTTTTTGAAAGTAAATTTTTTGTAATTAAAATTTTTTGGGGAATTATCAAAGAAATTTTCGATTGTTGAATGATTATTAAATGTAGCATAGTTTGTAATATTAATCTCAAATTATTTACAATAACTGTTACACTAAATACTTATTTCAATTCATATTCCTCAAACTTTTTTAAGTAAAGAAATCAGGACTTGACTGTATTAAGCTAAAATTTGTTATAATTAAAGTCCAACCAAATTTTATAACGCGCCAAATTTTAATCCCCTCCCCCATAGAAAAAGAGTTATTAAGAATTGCTGAAATTTCTTATTAAGCTCACATAAGGTTTTACTAATATTTTGAATTTAATGTTCAGAATTGATGAATTTAATATCAATTTTCTCTACAAACACGAATTAACTTTTGCTCCTGATGGCATTTTTTATAGAATTTTACGGCATAGTTCATATAGGTCAGTTTCGCATAAATCAATAAGTCAACTCAATATTTCTTTCTGAGTGTAACAGTTGCCACTACTGCTAAAGGTCTCGCATGACCTTAAGTTCTTTTTATAAATGAAGCCAATGATTTCTTAAGCAGTAAGCATTTTTCTATTTCTTTACATGCAAAATTAACAAGAAACAACTGCTAGAAATAAGAATGCTTTAGAAAATAGAGGTTATTTGGTTTGTTTACGACATCGGTTACTTGTGTGATTTCACGGCTACCATCTCCCCTCCATTTTTCATTGAACTGTCAAAAAACACGGATTGGGGTAAGGATCTTGAATAAAGGGGATGACGCATTAAGGGACTTTTCTGACCCCATAGATAGAGAAATAGGAGCAAACTTACCCTTTCCATGGTTATAATGAAAAAAGACTACAAACGAAGGTTATGTAGCAAGGTTGTCGAGTTTGCTTCTCAACAAGTGATAATTTAAGCGTGTTTATAACCTTCTCAAGCAATAAACAATGCCAAACCATTGAGAGGAAAGTTTGCCTCTAAAATTTAAAACTTGCGCTGTTATAAGAATCGTAAGCATGCGCCGTTTGTACCAAGCATGTGCAGTTGGTTTTTGACGTGTGTTTCGTATTGAATTCTCTCTATTTTTTGGTTTTCGATAGGGCCCCTTTTTTGTATGGCAAATCAAAATAGTGTTTCATCCCTTTTATTCAAGATCCTTGTATTGGGGTATCCTTTGTTATACAATTCTTGTGTACATACATTCTAAGCTAGGGTGCACTCAAGCTATAATAAGTTATAGCTTCAAGTATTTTATAATTCACGTCTCATAGTCGCCGTAACTTGCATTTTACGTAAACTCAACTTGAGTATGTGGACATAGCATTGAGTATGTTATTTTTTTCTCTTACTTACAATATACATCTTTAGTTTTTTAATTTAAAATAAACATACATAAGAAATGTGCCTTTTATAAATCATATATTTAATATAAATCGAATTGTAACCAAATCCTATTTATGTAAAATAATTCATCATGCACACTTACTCTTTGCATAATTAATTACTAATAAAAAATTATAATATATTTATGTTTCGTACTACATTGTGTATATTATTAAAATATTTATATTGAATTTATAAAACTAAAATAGAAATATGTAATTGTAAATGTTAAAGAATTGAGGAGTAATTGTTGTGTAATAAATCATATAAAATTATTGATGTGTTGATTTTCTTATTTGTTTTCATTTGCCAGCGGCAGGAAAATGATTCGTTACTTTTTTATTTATAGGTGGGAGAATTAAAGTTTCATCGTATACAAGATGATGTGATATGATATGATTATCTTGATACGTCAAAAATAATAGACCAAGAGCCCAGGGGTGTTTTGTTAATAAAAAGTGTAATGGCTGGAACCGGTCTCAATTTTTCGTAAATACCTTCCTGAACTAGGATCTGCAATTCTGCCGACTCGTATCAGATGGGTGTCCCAGGCAGAACGCACTTTACGTGTCATATTTACCACCGAAGTTAATAAAAAGTGTAATGGCTGGAAACGGGTTTAATTTTTCGTAAATACCTTTCTGAACAAGGATCTGCAATTCTGCCGACTCGTATCGGATGGGTGTCCCAGGCAGAACCTTTGACATGTAAAGTGCGTTCTGCCTGGGACACCCATCCGATACGAGTCGGTAGAATTGCAGATCCTTGTTCAGGAAGGTATTTACGAAAAATTGAGACCGATTCCAGCCATTACACTTTTTATTAACAAAACACCCCTGGGCTCTTGGGCTATAAACAGTATTTTAAACATATAGAATTATTTTTAAAACTCCCTAGGCAGTAAAATAGTAATTGGTGGTCCCTAAAGAGATTACAGGACGAAATAAACAAACTAACATATCAATGTAAAATCGGTATTTGTGGCTCTTTAGGTGCTGCTTAAGTAGAAATATTAAGGCCGTTGTTGGACTGATTGCGATAAAATGTTCATACTTTACTAGGAGTACTCATGACATTCATTTTAGTTCTTGGTAAGTTAAGTATTATTTTACATATTAAATGTTGAGCTGTCTCAACTTCGTGAATAACAATAAAATCTTTGATTAGGCTTATACATGCATGATTAATCCATATTAAATCATCTAGACTTTTACCATTGTAAGTAAGACAACTATAATTACCATTCTTATCAGAGATTGAACGCCCATTACACACAATATATCCAACGTTTTCCATTATTTCGACCAAGGCTTTGCCCTGTTTATTAATATTGTAGTCACAAGTATTTCTAAATTGTAATAGGTAAGACTTAGTGAATGTTTCACTATCTAGCTGGTTTAGGTTGCCTACTCGGCCATTGAAATCTCCGCCAATTATTGTTACTATATCTTCATCACAGCAAGCTGTGATTTCAGAGCAAAAATCTGTTAATATTTCGTTAAAGTATGTCAAATTACAGTCTGGTTTTGTGTAAGCCAAAGCAATCAGTAAGATTTGATTTTCATACATAACTTTAATTAGTATCCAGTGTGATGTTAGATGGACAAGTTGGTGTTGTAGTTTATTGTTAATTAATATTACCAGGCCTCCACTAGCTCTTCTTTTTGATTTCTCATTTATACCTTTGCTTTTAACCAGAGTAAAATCGTTCAGAAAAGTAGGAAGTTGAAGTGATTCAGTATGCCACGTCTCACATAAACAGATAATGTCACTTTAAAATTGTTAAACTATGTTAAATAGTAATAAATTGTTAAAAATGTTAAACTAAAATTTAAATTGCTTAACATATTGTAATGCACCGATATTTATATTAATATTTTATAAATAATCCCTCAATAATTAAAACTATAGAACATAACAATTCAGCAACCGGAAGTATTGCCAACTTTTTTTATAAGAAAATTGTATATTGTTAGGGTGGCAGCATTACTTAAAACCACCAGTGTACCGCCTTTCGTGTTATCAGTAGTGCTTCTTCTATATGTAGTTTTATTCCAAGTATTAAGTATTTATGGCAAGACATTGTTGAAGAAAATGTAATTAATTTTATTGCGTCCTATGTTTTGTATTTCCATGTTTAAACTAACCGAGGAAATAGTTTGTTTGCAGAGGACAGTGACATTTCCCCGAGGGAAAGTTTATAACACTTTCAAGATGTAGGTTCTACAACTTGGGAAATACTTCCAGACGCATATCTTGAGATATTTTTAGTTTTCTAAATTTGTTTTTCTCTAGAGCCAGTAATACCCTCATGAGATTTGTAATGGTTTAACATTACTTTCTTATTATTTTTTCTGAACAAGAATAACACATTAAACTGAATTACAATTCTGAATTTTAAAAACTAGGTCTACCATCAGGGCTTTGGTGGTTCCTAGCTGTACCGGTCCCACAAGGTGGCGGAGAAAATAAAAGAGTTAGTTTATTGGGAAATCTGGTGTATTTCCGATGTGACAGAAAATCTGGAGCATACATTTTCATTTGAACATTAGCAGCAATAGCGAATAATAAGCTTCGCTCGGCAAATAGTTTATCTATTTGTATCTAAGGTATAAATATTATCTATCTATATTTTTACTTTTCCTAAGTTATACCGTAGGTGAATCTTGGAAAAAACACACGGCAAAAAATCACACGGGGAAAATACACGAAAAAAATACAGGGAAAAGTACAACGGAAAAAAGTACATTGCAAAAAATACACGGAGGCAATTTGCAAATAAAAAAATTGCGGCGAAAAAATTATTCAAAATAAGTACACCTTAAATTTGCTAACAATTTACTGGATATTTAGATTAAAATATCCGTACCTCGGAACTTTTCCTCGTCACATCGGGATCGCAACGCTCATACTCCCTACATCGGACTCGCATCGCTCGTGCTCAGAATATACAATTTGCCAAATGTATACTGCAACACGTCTTTGGAATCGCTTCACTCGTGCTCAGATAGTTAATACATCCGTTTTATTCTCAGTGGTTACTCACACAGCACTGACCACGCTCAATGCAGCTTAACTTTTATGTTAATCATGGATAACGAGCAAATATCATGGATATACTTAATATATTAACCATAATATATATTAACATATAAACCATACAATACTAGGGCTCGCTACGCTCGCCTTTATGTGCTTGTTAGTCAATATCTACTTTAAGAGAAACATTTTAAGAAAGGCATAAAAAATCATGGGCTCGCTTCGCTCGCCTTTTGTATATGTTTATCAGTACCTTCTTAAGAGTATAAAATAATAAAATAACCATGCAATACTAGGGCTCGCTTCGCTCGCCTTTATGTGCTTGTTTGTCAATATCTATTATAAGAGAAACATTTAAAGCAAGGCATAAAAATCATGGGCTCGCTTCGCTCGCCTTTTTGTATATGTTTATCAGTACCTTCTTAAGATTATAAAAAAAAATAACCATACAATACTAGGGCTCGCTTCGCTCGCCTTTATGTGCTTGTTTGTCAATATCTATTATAAGAAACATTTTAAAACAGGCATAAAATCATGGGCTCGCTTCGCTCGCCTTTTTGTATATGTTTATTAGTACCTTCTTAAGAGTTAAAAATAAAAAAACCATACAATACTAGGACTCGCTTCGCTCGCCTTTATATGCTTATTTTCAATATCTACTTTAAGAGAAACATTTAAACAAGGCAAAAATCATGGGCTCGCTTCGCTCGCCTTTTGTATATGTTTATCAGTACCTTTTTAAGAGTATAAAATAAAAAAAACCATACAATACTAGGGCTCGCTTCGCTCGCCTTTATGTGCTTGTTTTCAATATCTATTATAAGAGAAACATTTTAAAAAGGCATAAAAAATCATGGGCTCGCTTCGCTCGCCATTTTGCATATGTTTATCAGTACCTTCTTAAGAGTATAAAATAAAAAAACCATACAATACTAGGACTCGCTTCGCTCGCCTTTATATGCTTATTTGTCAATATCTACTTTAAGAGAAACATTTAAACAAGGCATGAAAATCATGGGCTCGCTTCGCTCGCCTTTTGTATATGTTTATCAGTACCTTTTAAGAGTATAAAAAAAAAAAAACCATACAATACTAGGGCTCGCTTCGCTCGCCTTTATATGCTTGTTTGTCAATATCTACTTTAAGAGAAACATTTTAAGAAAGGCATAAAAATCATGGGCTCGCTTCGCTCGCCTTTTTGTATATGTTTATCAGTACCTTCTTAAGAGTATAAATAATAAAAATAACCATGCAATACTAGGGCTCGCTTCGCTCGCCTTTATGTGCTTGTTTGTCAATATCTATTATAAGAGAAACATTTAAAGCAAGGCATGAAAATCATGGGCTCGCTTCGCTCGCCTTTTTGTATATGTTTATCAGTACCTTCTTAAGAGTATAAAAAAAAATAACCATACAATACTAGGGCTCGCTTCGCTCGCCTTTATGTGCTTGTTTGTCAATATCTATTATAAGAAACATTTAAACAAGGCATAAAATCATGGGCTCGCTTCGCTCGCCTTTTGTATATGTTTATCAGTACCTTCTTAAGAGTTAAAATAAAAAAACCATACAATACTAGGGCTCGCTTCGCTCGCCTTTATGTGCTTGTTTGTCAATATCTACTTTAAGAGAAACATTTAAAAAAGGCATGAAAATCATGGGCTCGCTTCGCTCGCCTTTTTGTATATGTTTATCAGTACCTTTTAAGAGTATAAATTAAAAAACCATACAATACTAGGGCTCGCTTCGCTCGCCTTATGTGCTTGTTTGTCAATATCTATTATAAGAGAAACATTTTAAGCAAGGCATAAAACATGGGCTCGCTTCGCTCGCCTTTTTGTATATGTTTATCAGTACCTTTTAAGAGTATAAATTAAAAAAAAAACCATACAATACTAGGGCTCGCTTCGCTCGCCTTTATGTGCTTGTTAGTCAATATCTACTTTAAGAGAAACATTTTAAGCAAGGCATAAAAAATCATGGGCTCGCTTCGCTCGCCTTTTTGTATATGTTTATCAGTACCTTCTTAAGAGTATAAATAAATAAAATAACCATGCAATACTAGGGCTCGCTTCGCTCGCCTTTATGTGCTTGTTTGTCAATATCTATTATAAGAGAAAACATTTTAAGCAAGGCATGAAAATCATGGGCTCGCTTCGCTCGCCTTTTTGTATATGTTTATCAGTACCTTCTTAAGAGTAAAAAAAAAAAACCATACAATACTAGGGCTCGCTTCGCTCGCCTTTATGTGCTTGTTTGTCAATATCTACTTTAAGAGAAACATTTTAAAAAGGCATAAAAATCATGGGCTCGCTTCGCTCGCCTTTTGTATATGTTTATCAGTACCTTCTTAAGAGTATAAAATAATAAAAATAACCATGCAATACTAGGGCTCGCTTCGCTCGCCTTTATGTGCTTGTTGTCAATATCTATTATAAGAGAAACATTTTAACAAGGCATAAAAATCATGGGCTCGCTTCGCTCGCCTTTTTGTATATGTTTATCAGTACCTTCTTAAGATAAAAAAAAAAAAAAACATACAATACTAGGGCTCGCTTCGCTCGCCTTTATGTGCTTGTTTGTCAATATCTATTTAAGAGAAACATTTTAAAAGGCATAAAATCATGGGCTCGCTTCGCTCGCCTTTTTGTATATGTTTATTAGTACCTTCTTAAGAGTTAAAAATAAAAAAACCATACAATACTAGGACTCGCTTCGCTCGCCTTTATGCTTATTTGTCAATATCTACTTTAAGAGAAACATTTAAAACAAGGCATGAAAAATCATGGGCTCGCTTCGCTCGCCTTTGTATATGTTTATCAGTACCTTTTTAAGAGTATAAAATTAAAAAACCATACAATACTAGGGCTCGCTTCGCTCGCCTTTATGTGCTTGTTTGTCAATATCTATTAAGAGAAACATTTTAAGCAAGGCATAAAAATCATGGGCTCGCTTCGCTCGCCTTGTTGTATATGTTTATCAGTACCTTTTTAAGAGTATAAATTAAAAAAAACCATACAATACTAGGGCTCGCTTCGCTCGCCTTTATGTGCTTGTTAGTCAATATCTACTTGAGAAACATTTTAAAAAGGCATAAAAATCATGGGCTCGCTTCGCTCGCCTTTTTGTATATGTTTATCAGTACCTTCTTAAGAGTATAAAATAATAAAAATAACCATGCAATACTAGGGCTCGCTTCGCTCGCCTTATGTGCTTGTTTGTCAATATCTATTATAAGAGAAACATTTTAAGCAAGGCATGAAATCATGGGCTCGCTTCGCTCGCCTTTTTGTTTATGTTTATCAGTACCTTCTTAAGAGTAAAAAAAAAAAAACCATACAATACTAGGGCTCGCTTCGCTCGCCTTATGCTTATTTGTCAATATCTACTTTAAGAGAAAACATTTTAAAAGGCATAAAAAATCATGGGCTCGCTTCGCTCGCCTTTTGCATATGTTTATCAGTACCTTCTTAAGAGTATAAAATAATAAAAATAACCATGCAATACAAGGTTGGTACGCCTGCGTTGGCGCGAGAAACATCGTTAGATAAGTCGTCTGTCTAATAATTTAAATTTCTAGTGATTAGTTAAATTTCTTGTCATAAGTTATGTGTTATAATAATTATTAACCCCCTGGTTACGAATGGAGATATTGAATTTGCTGTAAGTACCTGATTTAAAATTATTTTAATAATTGAAATATGGGATACACAGTGTGATGATAAGAGCTACAGAAACTTTTGTTACGTGGTATTGGAAGAATTGTTCATGAGAAATTGCGTACTGTTAAGAGGAGATGCATAAATTTGATATTGCGGTATCAATTTGATGTGTTAAAATACAATCAAAGGTTAATAAAGACTGCGAAAACATGAGTAAATAACAAACAGCTGCATCGAGATACGCGTACAGGACCCACGTCTGATATCGGCATCTGTAGTTTTATTACTCGCTACTAGGTAGCGACACCATTCAACCATAGCATTTAAAGAAACACTTTTTAGTTGCAATCTTCTCTACTAGGTTGTGCTGTAGTCAAATCTTAAAAAGATCTCGCTAGAATAAACTACTCTAGAATTTTTAACTCAATTTATACTGTACTTAAACCAAATACATAATAACATTATATTTTACCTATAAAACTGCAAATATATTAAAAATATTAAAACAATAGCATTATTTACAATGCAATAAGCAGAAAAAAATATTGTGGGTAAATAACTGTTTCAAATATAAATTATAAATTTGGATGACTATTGAAACATACATTAAAATGGGAGATCATCAACCTGAAATAATTCAATGCATCAATAATGCTGTGCAAAATGCAGTGGAAACACAAATGGAAAAATACAATGCCAGGGTAACTGAACTGCTGAAAGAAGTCTTAATTAAATTAGAAAGCGTACAGAAAGCACAGGAAGGGACCAGCAAACTAAATAGCAGGGTTAAGGTCTTAGAAGATAAGGACAGGAAAAGGAATATAGTTATAATAGGATTAGAAAGAATAACGAGTTACAAAGAAAGAGAGATAGCGGTTTTTAAACTGCTTAATAATACAATGAAAATAAATTGCATATCTCAGGATGTAGATATATTCAAGAAAAAAATCAAAATTCTATGGTGATAGTAGGGTTTACAACATTTAGGAAGAAGATGGAGGCATTGTCAGCCGTGCATACTCTCAAGGGGTCAAAAATAAAAATTTTCGAAGATTTCGATAAGGAAACCAGAGATAAAAGGAAATGTTTGCTCCCCGTCATGATAGCAGCGAGGAAAAAAGGCTATCACGCTATAATTAAATTTGATAAACTGCTGATAAATGGGCATGAATGGGATGGAGGACCAATATCATCAAATTCTGCTACAGCATCAACTTCAGGAATGTATAATCATCAAAATAATAACCTACAAAAACATGGAAACTATATAAAATTTCAGCAGATTGAAAGTAAAAATCCGCATAAAGATCTGGTAAACTTAGAAGATAGAAATGATCGAAAACGATACAATTTTAAGCTTGGAGAATGCAGAACAGCCTCAATCAAATGAAATAGGTCAAGAACAACAAGTTGAAGATCAAAATAATGAAGATAATGGAGGAATAATAAAAAGTAATGAGAGTGGGAATAAGGGAATAATGGAACATAAAGGATATGGATATAAGGGTAAGAGGAAATTAGAAGATGGGTGTAGCTCTTTGTCAGACAATGAACCAAAAAGACAGAACAATTCAAATTTACAACAGTCGATAGTAAAATTCTTCACTACAAAGGGAAAAGGTCACGAAAATGAGTCGGCAAATAAATCAGCAGAAAATTCGGAAGACAAGGATAGTGTGAATAAAGGAATAACTTCAGTTAAAGAAAACTCTGAAATCAAAGAGAAGTCAGAAACAAGTAGTATGTAGCAATTACTTAAAAATTCAAATTATAAATATAAGATTAAAGAAAAAAGAAGAATTAAAATATTTACATATAATACACAAACTCGAAGAACAAATACTAAATTACAAGAACTAGTTGAAGAGTTAAGCAATAAGGAATGGGATATAGTAGGGTTAGGAGAGGTGAGGAGGAAAGGAGAGGGATTGGTCAGGATGGAGGATGATGTAGATTTCTACTACAACGGGGAGGTGGAATCGGTGGTACGGCTTTCTTGTCAACCATAGCAGCAGCAAAAACATAACTATTTATAAATCTTACGGTCATCGCATTTCTAAACTAATTTGGAAATTGAAAAAGGAAGAAGGAGAAGGCAGAATTAAAATAATTCAAACGTATGCACCTACTTTAAGTGCAGACGAGGATGAGATAGAGGAATTCTATAACAATCTACAGAGGGCTGTAAATGAAGACAAATGCAAGTTCACAATCATTATGGGGGACATGAATGCTAAAGTGGGAGACTTAAAGGATTCCGATGTAATAGGAAAGTATGGATACGGAGCGAGAAACGACAGAGGAACGAGGCTAGTTGAATTCGCTGAAGTGAATAATTTGTTTATTCTAAATACGTTTTTTAGAAAAGTTCCGGAAAAGAAGTGGACCTGGATAAGTCCGGATGGAAGAACTAAAAACGAGATAGATTATTTTTTATCCAACAATAGAAAAATGTTCATCGATGTAGAGACTGAAGATAAGATAACAATTGGAAGTGATCATAAACCGGTAAGAGCAATAATAAATATAATAGTGAAAGATAGGAAGAAAAGAAATTATAAAAATAAAAGGATTTGTAAACTTAAATTAAATTCAGAGCAACGTGAAGAATTTGAAGATATTTTGAAAATGAAGTTAGAAGAAAACAAAGTAAAAGACAAAGTAAATAATCTAGATAAATGTGAGGAAGGAATCATTAATGCATTTCAAAAAGCTAGTGAGCACATGATTCTGCAAGTAGAGAAAGAAGAGAATAAAAAAATAAATAGTAAAATACCAAGAAAAATTAAAAAACTGTTTGAAAAGAGAAGGAGAATAAAGAAAAAAGGGAATATTGTAGAGTTAAGAGAAATATCAAAAACACTAAGACAGGAGATGAAAGAATGGAGTAGAGATAAAAAGATTAATGAATTAAATGAAACTTTAGAGAAAGGAGGTAGCGTGAAGGAGTATTGGCGATCTCAGGCTATTGGAAGGAATCAGATTATTGCCATGAAGGATGAGAAAGGAAAAGTGAAGAACAAACAGGAAGAGATTTTACAGGTTATATGTGAGTTTTATGAAAAGTTATATGCAAACGATAGTTACGAAAACCAAATTAATAGTAGAGATAACGAGGAAAATTATGAAGACAATAAAGAAATTCTGAAAGTGTTGAAAGAAGAAATAGAATGTGTTGTAAAAAAATTAAAGAAAGGAAAGAGTACAGGAGTAGACAATATATCGAATGAAGTCATCAAGTACGGAGGTGAAACAATCATTGAATATTTACAAACCCTCTTTAATGCATGCTTAATGAAAAAGGATATCCACAAGCATGGTCAAAAGCAAGCCTAGTTTTATTATTTAAAAAGGGTGATCGTATGGATATTAGAAACTATAGACCAATAAGTTTATTACCGGTAATTTATAAAATTTTTATGACTATAATAACTAAAAGAATAAGCAGCAAAATAGACCAAACTATATCTACTAATCAAACAGGTTTTAGAAGAAATTACTCAACGCTTGATAATATATTAGCCCTAAAGTTGCTCATACAAAGTGCCCAAGAATACAATTTCTCATTGATAGTGATATTTTTTATAGACTTCGAGAAAGCTTACGATAGCGTATATAGAAATGTAATGTTGGAATGTTTAAGAGAAGCTCAAGTCGATGAGGAATATGTCCAAATTTTTGGACATATATGCGCGTATGGGCGATTTCGAAATTGCTAAAATTAACTTTTGAAACTTTTTTTCCGAAGAATTTCTATGGCCCGGAAAGTGCTTTTATTGGCTATTGGTCCCGTATTTTTAGGGCTTCTCCTTATGCCTTAAAAGGGGGAGGGGGACAAGCTTTTTTTGGTGGTTTTTGAGATTTTTGGCGGGTGTAATAGCCGCCATTTTGAAAAAGCGATGCATATTTGTGTACTACCCATCGATACTACAATTTGATACCCCACATGATTTTTCAAAAAAATTTTTTTTGGCGCGTGCGCGTATGGGCGATTTCGAAATTGCAAAAATTAACTTTTGAAACTTTTTTTTCCGAAGAATTTCTATGGCCCGGAAAGTGCTTTTATTGGCTATTGGTCCATATTTTTAGGGCTTCTCCTTATGCCTAAAAAGGGGGGGGACAAGCTTTTTTTGGTGGTTTTTGAGATTTTTGGCGGGTGTAATAGCCGCCATTTTGAAAAAGCGATGCATATTTGGGTACTACCCGTCGATACCTACAATTTGATACCCCACATGATTTTTCAAAAAATATTTTTTTTTGGCGCGTGCGCGTATGGGCGATTTTGAAATTGCTAAAATTAACTTTTGAAACTTTTTCTCCGAAGAATTTCTATGGCCCGGAAAGTGCTTTTATTGGCTATTGGTCCCATATTTTTAGGGCTTCTCCTTTTGCCTTAAAAGGGGGGGGACATGCTTTTTTTGGTGGTTTTTGAGATTTTTGGCGGGTGTAATAGCCGCCATTTTGAAAAAGCGATGCATATTTGTGTACTACCGTCGATACCTACAATTTGATACCCCACATGATTTTTTCAAAAAAATATTTTTTTTTGGCGCGTGCGCGTATGGGCGATTTCGAAATTGCTAAAATTAACTTTTGAAACTTTTTTTCCGAAGAATTTCTATGGCCCGGAAAGTGCTTTTATTGGCTATTGGTCCCATATTTTTAGGGCTTCTCCTTTTGCCTTAAAAGGGGGGGACAAGCTTTTTTTTGGTGGTTTTGAGATTTTGGCGGGTGTAATAGCCGCCATTTTGAAAAAGCGATGCATATTTGTGTACTACCCGTCGATACCTACAATTTGATACCCCACATGATTTTTCAAAAAATATTTTTTTTGGCGCGTGCGCGTATGGGCGATTTTGAAATTGCTAAAATTAACTTTTGAAACTTTTTTTCCGAAGAATTTCTATGGCCCGGAAAGTGCTTTTATTGGCTATTGGTCCCATATTTTTAGGGCTTCTCCTTATGCCTTAAAAGGGGGGGGGACAAGCTTTTTTTGGTGGTTTTTGAGATTTTTGGCGGGTATAATAGCCACCATTTTGAAAAAGCGATGCATATTTGTGTACTACCCATCGATACCTACAATTTGATACCCCACATGATTTTTCAAAAAAATATTTTTTTTTGGCGAATGTGCGCATTCGCTCATAAATCGACAGATGCGCGTGTGATATAGCTGGCTATATTTTTCCTGTTGTTGGATAAAATAGTTACACATGTATACCAAATTTCAACTTCTTAGCTATTGTAGTTCCTGAGATGTGAAATCGGACAGACAGACGCTCAACAGAAAGTATAAGGGTTTCGAAGATTATCTTCGAAACCCTAACAAATGTATTTACTGTGTTTAAATTAAATGTTTAATGTGTTTCAGTACACATTTGTTAGCAAATTTAAAGTGTACTTATCTTGAATAATTTTTGCCATAATTTTTTTATCTTCAAATTGTCCCCGTGTATTTTTGTGGTGTACTTTTTTTCCGTTGTACTTTTATTCCATTGTACTTTTGATCCGTGTACTTTTTTTCTTGTATTTTTTTCAGTGTGATTGTTTTCTGTGTGTTTTTTCCATATACTTTTTTCCTGTATTTTTTTCCTGTGTACTTTTTTTCCCTAGATTCACCTAGGGTATAATTGAGGAAAAGTAAAAGTATTGATAGATAATATTTATACCTTAGATACAAATAGATAAACTATTTGCCGAGCGATGCTTATAATTCGCTATTACTGCTAATGTTCAAATGAATTTGTATGCTCCAGATTTTCTGTGACATCGGAAAACACGAGATTTCCCAAAAAACTTACTCTTTTATCTTCTCCGCCACCTTGTGGGACCGGTACAGCTGTAAGGAACAACCAAAGCGCTGAAGAGCAGGGTTGTGAAATTTTGAAAACTCTATGGTCGTATATCTAGGTTAGAATTTCCGTATTTTAAGCTGTAATTCCGTACATTTTTAACTTGCATTTTCCCTAAATAAAACTATCTTCCAATTTATATATATTAATTAAGGGACGGCTGTTGTTAATAGAGGGTGTAATCCTCCATACGCCGTATACTCAATGAGAGAAAGTATAAAATAGGAGTAAATAAAATATCCCTACTATATAGTAGGGATTATTTCTTATTGATATTCTTATTTACTCTGTTTCTGTTGAAAAGTATTTCCCTGTTTTCAATTCATAGTGAAAAAAAAATTAAACGGTGTAAGTATCTTTAATCACTATTAAAAATTTGGTTGATAAATTTAAATAAGTTATGTGTTTGGGCGCTTAAGAGACAAAATGAAACTTTAGATGTTATATTTAAACAACAATATTTCGCTCTTCATCACACAGAGCATTTTAAAGTTATTAAAATCTACAAAAGAAAAACAGATAAACCATAATTACACTCAAATAAAGTTATTACAAGAATAAAGATTAGAAAAATACATATTATTTAAGTCATGCAGAGCTATTTGAAATAAATAATTATTAAATTAAAATACTTACTAAAGTTAGGCTATATTAACTAACTAAGTCGAAAATTAAAAAGAAAAGATCAGGTCCAAAAACCTAAAAAGTTAAAAATAAATTAGAAGAAAAGGAAAAGAAAAGTCAAATAATGATAACAGTGCTAAAATATTAAATTCATTGAAAAATAATCAAAGAAAACTTACTGAGGTAAATGAAATCGAAATGCATATCAATAATTTCTATACATTTGTGTAAAAGATCAAAAGAAAGACAATGAGCATCCAAAATAATAATTAAAACAAGATTCAAGAGAGTTAATTAATAACTAAATAATTTGTTGAATAACAGTTTCTCAGCTGAGTTAAATTAATATGTCGGAACTTGATTTAATCTAGAACTCAGTCTTAGTAAATAGAAAAATAATGATAAACATACAAACAACAACTAGAAAAAAGCTGTTAATTCAGGTTATTTAAAAACCTGCATAATACTTGTTCATATCTTAGAGTCCTTCTTGAAATAAATATTATTATTTTCTTTGGATATATGTAAGGCTTCTAGAAAACGTCTCTTGAAATTGTTGCTTTCCCGATCTACTATCTAGTTTCCTCAAAATCAAATTTATGGTTAAGTTCGTGGGCATGTTTAGCTAAAGCTGTATGGTTTTTTTGTATTCTAACATTAGCCTCATGTTGAGTTTTCCTGTTAAGCATGTTTGTCTTGACTCACCTATGTATTGACCAGGGCAGTCATGGCAAGAAACTTTATATACAAAGCCCATTGTGTCATTTATATTTAATTTATCTTTTAAAGGAGTGAAATAATATTTGCTTATCTTATTTACTGGTTTAAGACCAAATTTGACTTCAGGGCAGTCGTACTTCTTGAAAGTTCTACTAATAGAGTGGGATAAGCTTTAATGTATGTTAGCCCAGAATAAATACTTTTCACTGCATTAGTAGGTTCAGGTTCAGGTTCTCGATTAGATGGGTTGTTAATATGAGCTAGAGCCTTGTACCAAAGTGATCTTATATGTTAACTGGGAAAAAATTGGCCAGCAATTTCTTAAAAACCATCGTTTTGATTCCATCATAATCTTCATCTGTCAGTTCTATAGCTCGTCGTATAAAGTTGTACGCAGTATTGTTAATTTGGCTTAGAGGATGGTTAGACTTATAATTCAAAAACCTATTACCTTTAACAACTTTATTGGTCCATTTGGTCTTTAAGTGCCTTCATCCGTTTAATAACCGTAACATCCAAAAAATCTATTCTTTTTTTCTTCCTTCTCAACGGTGAATTCAAAATTTGGGTGAAAACTATTTAATTCATTCACCAAAAATTCCACATGTCTAGCTCTCATACCAAAAATAAATCGTCAATATATTTGCAAACTATAATAGGTTTGTACCTCGTCCTCGTGAGAATGGTGTTAAGTACATGGTTTACAAATATTCCACTCAAATTTACAGACATACTCCCCCCCATAGGTAAACCGTTCAATTTGTTTGTAAATTATATTATTAAAGGTAAAATAAGTATGGCTGCAACAGAATTTGATGCATTCAAGATAGTTTCCACACATTTAATATTAGTTTCAGTGACTATCTGGTCCCAATTGAGTCTAATAAGGTTATAAACTTCCTCCAAAGGTACATTCGTAAAAAGAGACTTCACGTCAAAAGAGACCATAACTTTCATCATTTTTGAGTCTGACATTTTTAATCCTATCCTTAAACTGAAAAACACTTTTTGTTGTCATATTGGTTGTTATTATTTAATTTGTTTTAAACTAGGATTTAAATATTTAGTTAATTTTTGTGGAGGTGTGTTAGTACCATCGAGGATAGGTCTTAATTGGTTTCCATCTTTTGCGTCTTGGGGAGTCCATACATTCTACCTAATATGCAGCTGTTGATGTTTAAAGATCTTTTTTCTGTCTTTGTTATAAACTTTTTCTCTACTAGTTTACTCAGGAGTACATCATACTCTTTTTTTATTGAGTCAATCAGCTCTTCCTTCTGTGAATCAACCATTACATACGTGTTAGGGTCATTAAGAAGTGCCAACATACTATTATTATACTGTTCTCTATCCATAACTACAGTGATTTTTGCCTTGTCAGCTTTACAGACTACGATGTCCTTATTTTTTAATAAATTGGCGTGTAGTGACTGAATCCATATATATTTGGCGCTCTAATGATCCAATTGGGAAAGAGAATGATCTTTTGTTTATTTTGGAAATTAGAAATTTATTTATATCACCTGCTTCTCAAGGCTTGAACATGATTACTAGAAGTTTTTAATAAGTTAAGGGTATATTCAACATCTACAATAATTTTAGTAAGTTCGTTTTTAAGCTTTTTAGGAATTAGGTTGAAATTGTGGCCAAGAATAAGAAGTTTTTGACGGGAGTAGGAATGTCTATACTACTGGTGTTTTTAATCCAGTTATTTTTATTAATATTATTGTACATTGACAGAAAATCCATTTGTTTATTATTACTTTTGTTTTCAGTACTCCGACCTTTATTTATCCTAAATTCAATCTTTAGATCTTGTTTTTGTTTATTTACATCTACTAATCTAGTTTTATAGTTAGTCAAACATTAGATAATTGATTTTTTGATTCTCATTATTATTAATAAAAATCTAGTTTATTTAGAATAAAATCTAGTTAGTTTATGTTCTAAGATAGTAGATCGGGAAAGCAACAATTTCAAGAGACGTTTTCTAGAAGCCTTACATATATCCAAAGAAAATAATAATATTAATTTCAAGAAGGACTCTAAGGATATGAACAAGTATTATGCAGGTATTTTAAATAACCTGAATTAAAACAGCTTTTTCTAGTTGTTGTTTGTATGTTTATCATTATTTTTCTATTTACTAAGACTGAGTTCTAGATTAAATCAAGTGTCCGACATATTAATTTTAACCTCAGCTGAGAAACTGTATTCAACAAATTATTTAGTTATTAATTAACTCTCTTGAAATCTTGTTTTTATTATTATTTTGGATGCTAATTTGTCTTTCTTTTGATCTTTTACAACAAATGTATTAAATTATTGATATGCATTTCGATTTCATTTACCTCAGTAAGTTTTCTTTGATTATTTTTCAATGAATTTAATATTTTAGCACTGTTATCATTAATTTGACTTTTCTTTTCCTTTTCTTCTAATTTATTTTTAACTTTTTAGGTTTTGGACCTGATCTTTCTTTTTAATTTTCGACTTAGTTAGTTAATATAGCCTAACTTTAGTAAGTATTTAATTTAATAATTATTTATTTCAAATAGCTCTGCATGACTTAAATAATATGTATTTTCTAATCTTTATTCTTGTAATAACTTTATTGAGTGTAATTATGGTTTATCTGTTTTTCTTTGTAGATTTTAATAACTTGAAATGCTCTGTGTGATGAAGAGCGAAATATTGTTGTTAAATATAACATCTAAAGTTTCATTTTGTCTCTTAAGCGCCCAAACACATAACTTATACTAATTATGGAGACCAATACTGTTGATAATGATAAATTTAAACTATAATGATAATTACTATAAACTCATTTAACGTCCGTACAATTATTGAAATATCCGTACATTTGGCGTACGACCAAGGGTTAACTCCATTTTCCGAACGGACCTTCGAAATTCCGTACAAATACGGAAATTTCCGTACGTTTCACAACCCTGCTGGAGAGAGACCCAGTTAACTTACCATAGACAAAAAAACTAATACTTAGAAAGAGGATTCAACAACTCTTATCATTCCTTAGGTAGCTTGGCACTATAACAAACATTTGTGATTTTTTATAATACTTACAATTTTACGTAAATATAACATACCTTTCCGACTATTTTTTCTTAAATTAAGTAAAATGAATTTTAAATTAGTTGTAATTATTATGTACTGTATTTATTATATAATTATCGTGTTGTATAAAGTAATTTAATGTGACGTAACTAAAAATGCATCTGATAGTGCAACCTAATGGCAACTGTCATATTTCCAGACCTCTTATCATCTGTGTTATTTTACTTAAGTCCTCCCTATAAGGATGTCTTTTTGACCATAGATAAGAGAGGGTGTGTATGAGAGAGGGATAGGATGGCAACACTAACGCATTCTACCGGTGTACTTCTTGAAACCTATTCCACTAGACAGTTAGATACAAGTGCTACCTACCCTCTGTAGAAGACTTATTGGGAAAAGGTCAAGTAACAAGACGAGGAACCTTTCAAAAACAGCCTTATAATTTTCTGTAGGAAAACATTTTCTTAAGCATTAACAATAGAGAAGGACCTTGCATGGCTGTTGACATCTAGTTATCTAATCTTAAGGGAGACAATACACTTAATACTTCATATGTTTTGGAAGGCAGTGGAAAAAATCGGATACGGGGTACCTCAGAACTTTTCCTCGTCACATGGGATTCGCTACTCTCATCCTTCCTTCTCTGAACTCGCTTCGCTCGTCCTCGGAACATACCAGTCGTTACATTTATTTTTGTACGCTCCATGCTGCATAATTTTTATGATCTAACAAAAATCATGGATATACTTGTTGTATTGAGACAAAACTTGGTTTACTTATTTAATACGTAAAGCTATACAATTGTACTAAATTTCAACTTAATTTGTTTATTTTACATTTTTTAAACGTATAAAAGTTGAAATAATGCTAATAATGAAATGAAACTTGTGAGTCTTATACATAAGCACATGCTTGTCAAATACCGTGTTTTATGTTTTTTGAAATTTTTGCTTAGATACGGGTTAATGACGTCATAAAAAAAAAAATTTTTGAATAGCGCAACTACACCTATAGACTGATTTTTGTACAGTTATTCTACCCTCTATCATAAATACACTGAGAGCTACGATGGTAACAAACACACACTCACACATACAGACAGACTTCTTTATGAAAACTACTCAGGAGTTTTAAACACCCTAAAACAAATGATTCTGGTGTAATCCTGGTTTTGAATTTTTTTTACAAACACAACACTTTTCAATATACCGACGGTATAAATGAGAAAAATTTAAATCACTGCTCTAATTTTTGGCTGGACGTAAACCCCTGGCACGATGATAAATGGCTTAAATAAGAACATTGACCCACCTTGTACAATAATTTGCTACTAATATGTTCAAATTAGTTTTATAAGTCCACATAAATAAAAATAAACTAATTTTCCACTTAAATAAACTCAAAAGTTCCCCTATCTACGGTGTATTATTTAAAGATGTGTATTGATTTATTTTAATAATTTTAAATTTCAGAATTCAATCTATTTGCTGACTATAGATATGACTTTGTTTGTTCAACTAAAAGGATATAAAATGTTTTCATGAAAATTATAGGTCAAATGGAAAACAACATCTCTATAATCTATAAAACAAAGAAAACAGATAAAAACTTCCCCCCTGGTG
>JACMZG010000008.1:76915883-77020883 GCA_018340805.1 Microvelia longipes | reverse complement strand
CCAAGGTGCAATATGAAGTAGTCTGTATAATTGTATTTTCATTTTATATTTTATATTTGTTAAACTCTGATGATGATTAATTTTTAGTCGAAAGCTTAGTTATTATTATATATTAAAAAATAAAAGGACTTTTTGTGTAACTAATCTGTTTTTATTTATTAAGAAAAATTTTAACCCTGAATTTTACCGGTTGATATTTTAAAAAATGTTGACTCAGCAAACCAGGTTTATGTCTTTACAATAATCTGGTTTTCAATAGGGTTTGTGTCGTACCCAAGATTGATTTTTGTACCAAGTTTTATTAAAAATTAATTAAGCGTTAATTAAATTAATTAAGAAAGATAGCGAGTTTACAAGAAAGTGTCTAAAAATACATACATCCTAGTATAAAACTTCCGGGTATAAAACTTAGCTTCCTTTTTTTTATTTTCTTTAGTATAAAATTCCATATTTTTTTGAAATGTTTGCATTCTTGCTCAAAAATTATTATAACTTGCTTCAGTCATTAGTTTACGCTTTCTAAATTCAGGAGTGGCATTACCATTTGTAGTATTTGCTACTAATTGAGAATGTCAAGGGACATTGGCTCCAATAAATTAAAATAATAATTTTTCCCTACTAAACTAATAATTTAGTATGATTTTTCATTAATTAATTAAATTTTTGGATAAATATAATAAATTACGCAAATATCTGGAATTTAAATATTTGCCGTTAATTTAGAATATTAAAATAAAAATAAAACAATAAAGTTGCTTAATAATGCAAAAGCACAAAAAGTTAAAATTTAAAATAAAAATTGTATTTAAATTTTCAGAATATTAGAGTAGATAAATTTAAAAATTCAATATTCTTTTCAAAATATATTTTTATATTAATATTAAAACTTTTCTTGCATCGAAATATTTAAAACCTGTAAAAATTTTTTTTTTTTATATTTAAAGCAAAAACTTTTTAAAAAATGCCTTCTTTGGATAATATAAAAGTCTAGAATTTTTTATACAAAGAAGAAAAAAACTGACTATGAATATAGAAAAAAGTTGGAATAGCCTGAGAAATGTTACTCTAAAGGTTTTAGTAAGGGTAGAAATAAATAATAGAGATGAGCATGTTAGAGATGTAATAGTCTAGCTTCTCTACTTCTCGCATTTTCTCTTAACTCTGAGGTGAAAATTTAATCTCCTATAGTCTTCCTGTTTTTCTTTTGCTTTAATATTTTTCTTGTATAGCGCCTGATGAAGTTTCAATCTAATTCGTCTATAAAAGTATAAATATTAACAACTTTGACTACAATTTCGGTCTCACTGTGTTGGTCCTCTGTAACCCAAAGCTTAAGTTCTGAAGCTTTGGGTTACTTTGTTCAAGTGAAATCTCGGGATAAAATTTTTTGGGTGAAACCAATGCTTTTCCTCTATATACCTTCTGTATAAGAAGGCGAGGAAAAGTAAAAAGAACAATGAATGAAATATTATAACCTTGTAGTAACCTACTAGCACCATCTATCTAGAGGACATTTGAGGAACTTCACTAGTGACAAATAACTCTGTTATTGTCGCTGACAGTAAAAAACTACGAAACTGTCACAGACGGTAAAAAACGCAAATAATCTACTTATTTGAGGATGTAAAGTGCCTTCTATACAGCCGGTTATTTTTATTCCAAACCGTTTTATTCCAAGGCACTGACCACACATGATGGTGCCTTACTTCTATGATCTAATAAAAATGGATATACTAGTCCACAAAAAACGAAACTCGGTTTACATATTTATTAAGTAAAAGTATTGACTTGTACTAAATTTATACTTAATTTGATCATTTCCTGATTTTTTAGAATTCTTTTATAAAACAAACACGTCATTTGATATCAATTGAACTAATGCTGATAATGAGATAAAACATAGCCCATATGTTAATCTTATACATAGTCACACGCATGCTAAATCTCAAATTGATTTTTGAGATTTTGATTTTAGGACTTATGGTAGTGGTAAGCTTACCACTAATAATACCAAGGTGCAATATGATGTAGTTTGTAAAATTGCTTTTTTATTTTATATTGTTAAACTCTGATAATGTCTAATTTTTAGTCGAAAGCTTTGTTAATTATTATATATAAAAAAATATAGGACTTTTTTTTTTTTTTTTTTTTTTTTTTTTTTTTTTTTTTTTTTTTTTTTTTTTTTTTGGAGGTCAACTGCAGGGTTATGTTCCTCCATGGTAGTTTAATTAAATAAGGTCTAAGAAATTATTTGATATTTTTGGTTATATAATAATATTTAGGTTTAAGTAAATATAGATGTTTTTAAGGTACAAAATAATAAGGTTAGATGAGAGGTAAATAATAATTTAGTTTAAAGGTCTGTAATTAGGTCAGCTTGATGTAGATATCGCAGTAGTATTTGCACGTTTTGTTTGACGTCCTTAAGAATTTCAGGCATGTTAGCTGGTAGGGAATTTTGCTTACGGAGTGGTTCTAACTGGTGGCAGTCGCATAAAATATGATAGACAGTGAGAATTTGGCCGCATCTTGAACATTGAGGTTTATCTTGTTTTGTTATGAGATATCCATGCGTCAGTCTAGTGTGCCCAATACGTAGGCGGGTCAGCATAATTTCTTCGTGTCTATTGTTCCTGAAACTTGTCTGCCAGTTGGATAGTATTGGTTTAACATATTTTAATTTGTCGTTTGTACTGTTTGTCCAGTCATTCTGCCATTGTCTTTGTAAGGCTGCTTTGATATTTCCTTCAAGGTCCTTCGCAGTGACCAATGAATCCGTTGGAACACCGTTAAGTATGGCTGTTTTGGCTAGTTGGTCAGCTTTTTCGTTTTCCTTGATTCCTACATGGCTAGGGATCCAGCAGAACTTAATTATTAGTCCAGCTTTATGTGCAATTATTCTTATAAGGTTAATTAGAGGATTTTTGCTGTACAGTTTATCTAGGGATTGTAAAGCGCTTTTTGAGTCCGAAAAAATTAAAATTTTGCTCCTTCCATTTCCGATTGCGTGTTTTATTGCCTGAAAGATAGCTTCTAGCTCTAAACTGCATACTGAGCTTAGCTCTCTACATTTAAACTGCTTATGCGTGTCGTTGGTGGTAAATGCACACCCACTTCCAATGTCATTTTTAGAACCGTCCGTGTAGTAATGTACTGCATCACGATTTTTCTCCACAAAATGGCGATGTTCTTGTCGGTACTGCTCTGTAATTGTCTTATCTTTTGGTTGGTTTTGTCCTAAATAGTGGGATATTTGGTCTCTTTAAAAACAAAGGGTGGAATGTCTAGTTGTTGAGGTGGTGATAGCAGTGGAGCAAGATGAGTTAGATGGTGTGTTTGAATCATGTCGTTAAAACGTATTCCTGATGGTTTGGGGATTCTTGCTTTCCTTTTGTATTGGTTACTATATCTAGGTTTTTGGAAGTATTTTTTTGTTTTGTCATTGAGTGTTGAATGTATACGAAATCCTTGACGTAGCAGATAAAGATCTCTTCTTTGTGAAAGAGGAGGTTCGTTTGCTTCCACTTGTATGCTTTCTACTGGGCTGGTTTTAAACGCTCCAGTTGCTAGTCTGATACAGAGGTTTTGGATTGGTTCGAGTCTTTTTAATGTCCGTTTATTAGCGGAACCATAGATGGTGCAACCGTAGTCCAATTTACTTAGAATAATTTGATGGTATATTCGGGTGAGTGACAGTCTATCAGCTCCCCATCTGAGGCCTCGGATCATTCTTATAATATTAATGTCTCTTAAACATTTTGCTCTCACTTTTTCTATGTGGGGTTTCCATTGTAATTTTTGGTCAAGTATGAGTCCAAGGTATTGAACTTGGGTCACTATTGGAATTGAAATTCCTTTTAATGTTAGGGTTATTTTTGGAGTTGTTTGGCCTCTTTTACGTCTCTTTCTACTAAAAACAACACACTCCGTTTTTGAGGGAGAAAAATTAAATCCATTTGATTCGGCCCACTTATTCATTTGATGGATACAATCTTGTATTTGGGGTACAGCATCTGATCTGTCTTTTGCCCTAAAAAATATTGTCATGTCGTCTACAAAAAACTTTTCTTTTGGTTTTGGTATTATTTTTTCCACCTCATTAACTGCTAGAATAAACAGGGTAACACTTAACACCGCACCTTGTGGAACCCCATTTTCTTGAATCTTCGATTGAGAGAATACATTACCCACTTTTACTTTAAATCTTCGTTCAAATAAAAAATTTTTGATGAATATTGGCAAATTACCCTTGAACCCTAAATTCTCAAGTTGTCGCAAAATTAGGTACCTCCACGTTTTGTCGTACGCCTTTTCACAATCAAAGAATATGGCTACGGTTTCTTCATTATTTAAAAAACCGTCTTGAATATAGTTGGTTATTTGAGTAAGATTGTCTATTGTGGATCTGTTTTGTCTGAATCCGTTCTGGTACGGAGAGAGAACGTTCCTTGATTCTAATTCCCACATCAGTCTTGAATTTACTATTTTTTCCAGTAGTTACTATTATAATTGATTCCCTCCAGCTCTCAGGGTACTTGTTTCTGTCCACAGAATATTATACAGTTTTAAAAGGTATCTTTTAAATTTTATAGGTAAATTTTTTAACATTATATTATGAATTTGATCCGGACCTGGAGATGTTAATTTTAATGATTTGATTGCTGTTTCCAGCTCCCAAAAATTAAATTTCGAGTTGTATCGTTCATTTGTGTCATATGGTTGAAATATATGTCGCGGCTTTCTTCAAAAGACTTTAGACCCTGAAATTCGTTTGAATATGATTTATTAGAGCTGACTTCTGCGAAGTGATTTGCTAGAACCTCGGCCACATCGAGTGGTGATGATATTTCCTTATTGTTGATATTCAGTGATGGTAGAGTGGTGGATAGAGACTTACCTGATATTGATCTTATTTTTTTCCAAATTTCTGACGCTGGAGTAAGATGATTAATCGTTGATATGTAACATCTCCATGACTGTGTTTTCGCCTCTTTAAATGTGTATCTGCATTTGGATCTTGCTTGCTTGTATTTAATTAAGTTGTCTGTAGTTGGGTTTGAATTAAATCTTTTGAGAGCTTTTCTTCTTTCTCTTAGAGCTGCTCGGCAAGTATCATTCCACCACGGAACTGGTGGGTGCTTATTTCCCTGACAACTCTTAGGTATAGCTGCCTGGGCGGCATCTAGTATGCTTTTGACTATATAATTCAGTAGTTCCTCTGATTCATTTTCTGGGCTGGTAGTAATAAATTCTTCTTTTCGGAGAAGAAACGTTTGAAAAGCGTCCCAGTCGGCCCTCTTAAATGCCCACTTGGGACTTTGTTTGGGTTGTGGCTCGTTAGGAAACATAGTTATAAAAAGTGGGAAGTGGTCACTTCCATACAGAAAGTGAGACACTCCAAATTTAGTTAATTGGGACAGTCCACGACTGGTTAAGATTAAATCTATTGCATCATTGGTTCCCGTACGAGCATCCATGTATGTTTTTTGGTCATCGTTATTTAGAAATAGGTCGAGATCGTCTATAACTGCTTCAATAATTTTTCCCCTAGAATCTAATTTTGTGGAGCCCCACATTGGGCTGTGGCATTAAAGTCTCCTGCCAGAATAAATGGTGAAGGTAATTGTTTAATAACGTTTTCTATGTCTATTTTATCTATTTTCTTGTTGTTTTTTAAGTATACGTTACAGATTGTGACGGGATATGAGCCTCCCACCCTAGTAGATAGTGCTTGAACGTTTATTGCTATTGATTGGTACTTCTTGACTTGGCACGTTTATGGAAACAAAGGTGGCTAAGCCACCTTGACGCCGTTTACAGGATCGTTTCTATAAGTTTTAAACCCTTGTATGTTTAATGTGTGTTTAGTTGGTAAATGAGTTTCTTGTACGAGAAGTACTTGCAGCTTTTCTTCTTTCAATAGTAATTTTATATCATCTATTCTTGCTCGTAAACCTTTGCAGTTCCAACTGCCAATTGCTATTTTTTTTTTGTCATTTTTAATGTTTATTTATTCTTATTCTGTGGAAATTTAAAACTTTTGGAGGTCTATATAATATGAGTTATATGAGTATAAGTGAGATAAGTTTAAATAAGGTAAATAAAAATAAATAAAAAATAAAGGTAAAGATAAATATAAGATAGTATTATATAGATAGGTGAAAGATTTAAGTGAAAATTTAGTCTTAAAATTAAAGTACTTTAAAGTAATACTTATTGCTATACTTAGACAACTATTAGATAGTTTTTAAGCTGAGCAATAATGTACTTGTTTCTTTTTCTTCTTTCTACTGTTTGAAGTTGTTGATCCACTAGAGGCACTGTTTCTGTCTTCTTCTGTTGTTGACCAGTCATCAACCAACATCATTCTCCTTTCCTCTTGTGAGTTAATTATTCTTGCTGTCTGGTCTTTGAGGTAATAATTTCGAGTACTAGATAATTGGTTGTCCTGATCTTTTGATCCTCTAGTTTTATTATGTTCTTTTGGTTTTTCATTTTCAGACATAAATTTATTGCTTCTAGACACTGATTTAGGTTCTTTTACCAACGGTTTGTGACAATGTTTCGGCACTGGTTTGAGTTCTTCTGACACAGGTTTTGCCTCTTTAGGCAGCGATTTAGGAACTTTAGGCATTGGTTTAAGTTCTTTTGGGATAATTTTAGGCTCTTTAGGTATAGCTTGTGTAGCACATACTTCTTCCATATTACATTGAGTTCCCATATCTTTTGTTTCAACTGATTTTGCTGTTAGCTTAGCATAAGACTTAGCCTGTTCTACTCTAGATGTAATTACCTTTCTTTTAGCTTCGGCGTATGACAAATTATCAATTACTTTGGTTTCAGTAACCTTCTTCTCTAGTAACCAACGAGGACAGTCCCTGGATAAAGTTGAGTGTTCCGCTCCGCAGTTCACGCACTTCTTTTGGTTCGGGCATGTTTCTGTTTCATGTTTTTCTTTTGAACATTCAGGGCATGTATAAAACTCTTCCTTGCAATTGACTTCAACATGATTGAACCTGTAGCACTTTCGACATCTTGTTGGCAGAGGGATGTAAGGTCTGACTGGTACTGAAAAATAACCTATTTTGATCTTCAGGGAGCTTAGCGAGAGCAAAAGTGGCGACATACGAGTTAGTGTTGACTACAATGCCATTCTTTCTACTGGGTAATTCTGTAGATGTTTGTTACTCTTTCAAATTTAAGATTTTCTTTAATTTCCTCTACACTAACGAGGTCCAGGTCTGGGGAGTAGAACACTCCGCGAACAGTATTTAAAGTTCTATGTGCCTCTACTGTTAGTGGTATATGGACGTTGCGAGGTAAATTCCTTAAAAGCTTTTCCCCTTGTTCTGTCGAGAATGTCTCGACTAGCAAAGAACCATCTCTTAACTTCTTAACATTCTTGACTATACCACATGAGTTTACTAGCAATTTGTCTATTAAAAATGGTGATGCATTGCCTAAGGTTGTACCATCTGCTCTTTTAACTATTAAGAAAGACATATTGGCTTTCGGCGCAACTGGGACGAATGCCTCTTGTAGCCTTAAGCTTGCTCTTACCCTTTTTTTCCGTTTGGTTTTTTCATTTTGACATGACATGTCAAAATAATTTTCTTCATAAATTTGCCCTCCTGGATCAGGAGGCTTCACTGTTCCCATTTTCCCCCTTACAACCGCACTCTTCTTCTCTCTTTTGATGGAAGTTCTTAGTTCGTTTGGTCTGTTCTTAGTTTCTTACTTCTTAACTTATTAAATTAGTTAAATTAATTTAACCAAAAAAAAAATCTATTTTTTCTTATAGGACTTTTGTGTAATTAATCTGTTTTTATTTATTTTCTTATAAGTCCATAAAAAAGAAACTTTTAAATAAATTTATAAATTATAAAATTGCTAAAATTGTAAAAATTATGATGTAATCATGTAATTTATAAATAAATATTATTATTATTATTATTATTATATAAGATCTAAATTTTCGTTTGTTCTCTGAAGCGCCCAAACATATTATAACTTAGTCTAATAAATTAAACGCAAAACAGGGCTCATCATTGGGTAGTTTAAGTGCTTGTATAAATATTTATACAAGGAGTATAATTTATTTATTACAAAATTAATTCATTATTTTTTTGAGAAAATTAGGCAAATTTATATAAAGACGTAATTAAGAAAAATATTGGTTAGAAACATTATACAATTAATTAATTAGAATTATAAAATTTTATTTGTTGCTTTTGTTAAACTTTATTTATTAAAAACATACAGCTCAAATATAAAAAAAATTAACAAATTTTAAGAATACAGCTTTTTGAATAATTTAATAATATTTCATAAAGTAACTGTAAAAGCTGCCTCTCACCTAAGGCAGAGCTTAAATTTATTAGAGGAAGTGTATTTATAATCTTACAATTAAAAGCCAATTATAACCAGCCAATAATTTACTCGTAGAGTGGTGATTGTAAGACTGATAGGATAACACTAAGTATTATAAATAAAAACAGATTAATTACACAAAAGTCCTATATTTTTTATTTTAATATATAATAATAAATAAGCTTTCGACTAAAAATTAGCCATCATCAGAGTTTAACAAATATAAAATAAAAATACAATTTTACAAACTACTTCATATTGCACCTTGGAATGGTTTGGTAAGCTATTATTTTTATTTTATATTAGATAAACTGTGTTATATTATCATATTGTTTCATGATGAAACTTTTATCGTAAAATAAAATGATAAAAGCATGGTTATTAAAAATATAGATGAATAATCTTATAGATAATGATCAAATTTAATAGAAAAGGTATATAATCTATGAGAATTGCATTTTTTGATGACAATGAATTGCTGCTTAACCCAAAGGAAACATAACATGTTTTTGTTTTATTGACAGATAGTTTCTTAAAATCAAACCGATTCATTATTAGGAAAAGAGATTGTTTATCGATTCTCTCCTGCCAAAACTCAGACAGTGTCATCTGCATAAGCTATTGGCATATCTCCATTGAAGGATAATAGATTGTTTATATAAATTGAAAATAAAATGGGTGCTGTAACCGTTCCCTAGGGCAAACAAATGTTAAGAGGAACATAATTACCATTTATTTAAGTATTTTGATCATTTGACAATGGACTAAAATACTGCTAAAACCAAGAGAAAGCACGAAGAAAACATCTCCGATAGATTTAAATTTATATATTAATATATTTTTTATGATCCCAGTACTAGAACTCATGTTCAAACTAGATATAAACTTAGTGGACTGTTCTTCAGTGACTGTTTAAAATTTAAAATTAATTTGATGATCTATAGTCCTCTCTTCTCTTCTCCACTTAAGATTGACATCTTCAATTTTAGGAACCAATTTTTTCAATGGGACAAAAGTGATAATTAAAAAGATTAACACCAAAATGATAATCATTGGAAATTATAACGTTATATAATATTTCAAGGCAGTTATATTCAATATATATCAAATATTTCATACTTCACAAAAGATTGCCTAATAGCGAGTTCAGCATTCCAAACAACTGATGATATATTGTACAAAGATCAATTTGTACTTAATCTTACTCTTAAGTACAACCAAAATGAGCAAAGAAAATACCCCCTATCATTTCAGCGATGGCGTAAATGGAGCAAAACCAGATGAACTTTCTAATCTTAAGTTCTAATAAAAATAAAAAATAGGGTCAAAAAGGGGAAAGAGAAATTCAAAGCAATTAAATTTTGTTAATTTAAGAGCAAAAAATTAAATTTTATGGGAATTAATTTTCAAGGCTAATTAACAATACTAAACGAAATCTCTCTGCGATAGCTTCATTTATATGAAGCTGGAAAGAATAAAATACGAGCGTCCTATTCAAATCATGTTCTATTATAAATAGCAGCATGAGATAATAATAAATTTAAAATTCATCGTTGAAACTAAATATAACGAGCGTAAAATAGCTTTAGCATTACAATTGAATATAAGTATTTGCTTGCATTAAATTGTATACTTTTTATGATAAATAAATTTCACAAATCCGTCCGAAATAAGCTTTAGAGGAAAAGTACATGAGCGAATATATTTCATCATATCTTGCTTATAAATATTACACTAGTTTTTAGAAAATTAGAGATGATGTAGAAATTATACAATATTTAATAAAAAAAATAATTAATTCTCATGACGCATAATGTATGTATTTAGCTGAAAATTGGTAATAAAATAATGAAAATTAATATTTCACACAATAAATATTTAATTAGGGATTTTCTTTAACCTTCGTTACGTTCATTTTTTGATTTTAGCAATTTATTATGAAAATGACTTTTCAGAATTAAACCAGACTTTACAATTATAAATTGTTATATTTTAAAATAATGTTGACTTTAAAAAATAGTATGATAATTATACTATATGCTATATAGTGCTTCAGATTGTCACCAAGACGTCAAAAATATACGTCGGTGTGACGTATACCTATATTCGGTGTAATATAGTTACATCGAAAAAATGCCTGTAACTAATACCTCGTAAACACGAAGACTTTCTCTAAAATTCCTATATCTGGTGCCTCCAGAATAACTCAACAAGAATATTTGGTATACATAAATAGTTTGTATTCTTAAAAAAATATATACACATAAATAGTTTCTATACATAAACAAAAATATTTATGTATGAATAATTAAAGCTTTTGAGGAGAAATAGGTCCAAAATAATAAATAAAACTAGTTTTGCCGAGCTTTCGATATCATTTTATCTTTTTTTAAGACTTCAAATAATAAATAATAACAAAAAACAGTTACATGGTTGCTAACAAGTAGATGTTTGGACAATAACTTACCTCCTTTTAAACGGAAGTGTCCATCATTTGCATTGGAGAACCAACTAACCTCCTTTTAAAAATAATTATTTTTGCTTTAACAAATAACTTTTTTAAATATTAATCATCCTTTAAAATATTTATTTTTATTATTAATAGACAATTATATTCTTAATTATATTATATTAAAATAAATAAATGAATTATAATTAAAAAAAAAAATAGTGCAACATAATCAGTAACATTTAGTATTGAAGATTAATTTAATGCGAATGCGACGATTTAAGGAAATGCGCTAAAACCTTTAAAGATAACTGACTAAGCTTAAAGATAAGTAACTAAGCTTTAAACTAGTGCAAATAATAGTGCGTACTTCTAATTTTAGAGGCATAGTTTTGTACAACCAACTGGATAATTATGCGCATTTCCTTTAGAAAATACAGACAAAATGAGTTACGTGCAGTGCTTGACAATTGAGTAACTGCTTAGGTTCTAAAGAATGAACCGGAACCACGCAATGTGCATGGTTCTTGCATAAGCAAGAAATTGGTTGTTTAGCACGGAAACACGCATTCTAAATGAAATTCGCCCAACAGCGGACCACCGCGCCGGAATTATTTATTTAGTAGTTGTAAACTTATATAATATAAAAAACTATTAAAATTATCATTCCAACCAGGAATGATAGCATTTTTTTGGTCATTTAACTAATGTCATAACTTTATGTGTAGTTATCCAATTTTGACAAAAAACGCTTAGTTTACAGAACATTTTTCCAGCTTAAAAAATAGTCTATTCGTGTCTTGCACACGTGTGTTTTTCTTTCATAACTTAAGATATATTTTCAGAAAATTTTGGTTTGAAGTATTACCGAATGAGTTACATTTTTTAGGCCTGGCTCTTGGAATATAAGGCGGTAGTCAAAAACATATTTAGGATGGCGGTGTGATATTTAATCCCCTTCCGCCACAAGAAAAGTAGTTAAGAAAGACGCCAAGGACCTACAATAGAAGAGGAAGGGTTTTTTACAACTCAAAAAATTAGTTAAAAGAAAAAGGGAAGTAATTAGGGAAAATAGTTTATTTCACTATCTTACAACTTCTGCTAAATTACAACAAACTTTTAAAAAAAAAATATTAAAGACAATAGACATAGTTTAGTTTTGAACACGTCCAACCTTATTTTTCTGAAATAATATAAAGTTTCTCTTTAAAGAAAAACATATTTCCTTAAAGAAAAGAAAAGTAGGAAACTCAAAAACCTTAATATCTGTTTAGTACAAAAGAAAGAAATAATACTTTAACTCAACTACTTCAAAAAAATGCGATAGCTCCAAGCATCTCCTGAAGATAAACATAAGATTAATGAAAAAAATATTAAAAAATATCTCCAGTAACAACAAAATTTTTAGAAAAAAAATTAAGAAGAAATATTACAAAGTCATTATTTCAAAAGGTAAAAAGAAAATCTTCATAAAAAGTATAATTCTTCATCTTTTTATAATTTTTAATTTTTCCAAAATTAGCAGCATAAAGAAAAGCTATTTCGGAAAAAATGAACAGACATCTTCAGCTTACCCCACTTCTAATGATTTCTTTCTTGTTATTAATTTAAAAAAAAAGTTTAAAATAGAAAATGATTATGAAAATAATTATGAGGAGAATTGAGTAGAAAGAGAACATATTTTTTGGACAGGGGTGGTAAAGATAAAAGAGTGAACTTTAGAGAAACACTTTTTATATAAATAATTTAAAGAATTATTCAACTATCATTCTTTTATTCACGAAGTAGTTAAACTATCTACTCAGGATAAAAATAAAAAAAACATTTATTACAAATTTAAATTACAAATTTACATCTGCAAATCGGCAGATAGCTGTCGTGGTTACCAAAAGGTGTCTTGGAGGTGCTCTATTATTATTAAACTGTTATACATTCTAACATAATATAATTGTGTGAGAGACACCTAGGAAATGTAACGAGCAAAATGCAATGCTACATCTGGGAACTGTTCCATCATTCGACATTCGTCATCATTAATGGCTCGACATAATGTCATGTCTCACTCTGCTTCGTTATTCATGTTCTGTAAAACTCAGTAGTATCAAATGATATTCATTCTAACATCTAAATTATTTATCATTTTTATTATTTATAAATTATTACATTTAAATTTTTTTCATTATTTTGTACTACTAGTTATATTGTAGTTATTTTAAATTAATTATTTATACAAATTGTTAATATATTGCTAATAAATAAAAGAACATAGCTAGTAAATTTAACAAAAAATAATAAGCAAAGTATTCATAATCTTTAAACAAAACTAAACTATTTTTAAAATTACTTATTTCAATCAACCACTCATAATTAATTCCATTTTATTCAAGGTAAATAGTTAAGAAAGTTATTCTCGGGTTTCGTTCTATTTTATTTTTCAAATTGTTTTTTTATACCATAAAGAGGCAGAATTTTATTGTAATAGTAAAAATTTGATACCGATGTTTTATTAAATATCCACGTTTTAAGTACCACTCTATAATTAAAATTTTAGTTTTTTAGCGAATTTATAAAAGAATTATAAGCTAATCAGATTAGAATCATAGAGGGTAGAGGAAGGTTGGTTTAAAAAGGAGACTAACTGATCAAGAATATAATTTAAGCATAAGTTGATTATAGAGTAGTTAGTGTACATATCTATCATATTAAAACTGGCTTATAAACTTAATTATTTAATTTTTACTAAACTTCAGCCTTTTTGTTATTATTTTTAACTACAAGTTTTAGTTCAACTTGATTTCAAAACCTCTTTGTTAAAGTTATCGTGTTCTATGAACATGTTTAGGAACAAAATTTCGAATCTCGATACAGACATAAGAATACACCATACATAGAGATTCAGGGGGGGGGGAATGTAAGGGTGAATGTAATTGTATAGCTCATTTTGTCGCAATTTATTTGTATTGTCAAATCATAACGATTTGGACGATACACCCTGATGATGCCAGGTGAAATGCTTGATTGTGGAGTTCAGCCTCGATCACAATCATGTGACTGCAACCATTCTGTTGCAGTCAAAAGTAGCAGCTCTAGGACTTTTTATATTTTCCAATAAAACCATAAAACCAATATTACAATAATTAGCAAGCCAAGTGTAAACCTTTACCAGATTATTAGTTTCTCTTTTAAGCCAATAATCATAATAAACACAAAAAAAAAATAAAAAGGAAAAAACTACTATTTTTTTATTTTAACTTGACTACTGAAGCGATATTATGGTTGCAGTAACAAACATTACAGTCAAAAAACCAAAAGGCAACTTTTTATTTTATTTTAATATATAAAAATAATGAATTCACTTTTAATGTTGGATGGGGTATATGTTTGTATATCGTTCGTTAAAAATATTTGAATAAAGATTGTAGTAAAGAGACATGTATAATACTAGGCAAGGAAAAAATGGAAACGAAAGTAATGAATATTCATGGGAATTTCAAATCTTGAAATTTCTCATCCTAATTATATTCAGAATAGCTTGTTTGTTCTCATAGTGTTAAGAGTATATTCTAACTTTGTATGGTGAATAATGCTCTTAATAAGTACAATGAACGTGCTGCTCTATCTCGCCAACATTTAAAGAACAATAGTCATCTTAATGAGCTGAGCACACGCTGACGTATCCGACTTCTGTGTGGGATTAACATACTTACCTAACAAAACGATCTTACAACCAAGCATTGTTTAATTGATTTAAGCTTTAACAAATATTGTTTGGCGTTTAATGAAAATTAATTTACATTAATTTTGTAAACTATCAACTACTTTAACCCAATAAATATTTTGTAATAACAATACGCATTAATGTAAAACAGGAGGTCTTGACAAGGTAAAATACTTAGTATCCAAGGGATGCTATAGATTAATTACTGTAAAAACTTAGAATTACCTTTGTCTTATTTCTTCTGACAATTTTTGGAGACATCTTTATTCAAACTCATTAGAAATTATATAAAATTAACGAAATAATTTGTACATGATATCAACGCCAAACATACGGGATACTTTAATAAGTTATTTGACAAAGGAATATTATGATATGGTTACTTTCTTTTACTAAATCACATATCTAATGACACTGGAATTTTAATATGCTATGATACTCCTTTGCCATAAATGTATTCGATAGAGGAATGTATATGCTGACATATCCTGTTTGTTTTGTCGTTGATATTCAATGTACAGATTCCTTTCACTAAAAATGTTAAAATATAAAGACAATGTAATTTAAAAGGTTTCAAAGACCTTAATATATGAGATCCACTGGTTACTGTATTAAGTAGTCTATTGTCCTTAACCAATGATTTGTCATCGCTGAAATGTAGACGTTTTTAAATGGCGTTTAAAAAAAGTGTCATATTTAAAGAAGCTAGATGAGACTCAACCCACTGGATTAAAAAAATGTCAATATAATAAAAAAAAGGATACAATAATAAAAAAGGAAAGCTCAAAAGTTTATTTGAAGAGTTGTCTAGAAGTGGAATCTAAGTTTTATAATTAACCATTTAAGTGTTTGTAGAGAAAACAAATTAAATTTTATTCTAATAACTTTTCAAAACTCTTACAAACAAATAAAACAATTTAAGCATTAACAACTTTTCTAATAAAACTTGACATTTAAAATAATTTCTTAAGAAAAAAATAAAAATAAAAAGTGCCTTTCTTTTCTTTTATTATTAGTATTCATTTTAAATGTAAATTGCTTTAGAGTATAACATAAAAAATAGAGAAATTCAAGCTCTAAAGAACGTTAAGTAATATTAACATAAAACTTGTATAAATGGACAAACAATCACCTCGGTAAACCAAATTGAAGAAAAATAAAAATTAAAATCAAGCTGCTACGTTGTAATCACGGAGTAAGGAAAATACCGTTTCCGTCACTTAAGATTGTCTGATTGAGCTGAAACCGGTCACAATCGTTTTAGAATGAAATCGACCATATAAACCATTAAACCACGCCTGCTTAGCTCGGCGTGGTTTAATGGAAGCCATTTTTGCCCTGTCTCTCTGGACCAGCAGGCTTACCAGGATAAAGCAAGAGGTTGAGGCACCTCTTAAATACTATATCCCCACCCTCTAACACTACTTAACCCAACAGATATCGTACGAGTCTTTGACCTAGATGTATACATACATACAACATTATATATATATATATATATATATATATATATATATATATATATTATATATATATATATATATATATATATATATATATATATATATATATATATATATATATATATATATATATATATATATATATATACTCTTTGCGCCATTTGTGATGGTTGGATTCAGATGAAACTGGTTTTAATCGATTCAGCTAGCCGTCTACCTAAACACAAAATACTTTTAAAGGCAATTTAAATTTAATTTTTTTTTTCATGACGTCATAACTTTGATTGATGACGTCATAATGTTTTTATAAACAATAGGCCTCGTAACATCCACGACATCTCGCGATATACATATATATACATTATATATATATATATAATATATATATTATATATATATAAACTTTTTTCGGACACATTTTTTTGTTACCATGAAGCCAATAGGAACCGATTCCGCTCACTTCCACCCTTAACTTCCGTCATCCGAACAACCTCATAAGCGTCATTTTCATAATGAAAATTCGCTAAAAACAGATGGACTCACGAAGTCAGGTCCCACAATATTAAGAAAACTAAAGACGCACAGATACTCAAATCACAAAGATACAAAAATATAAATAAACACGCAGAAATTAAAGAATTGGATAAAACACGATGATAAATTAGCAATAGGTAGTATTAAAACGGATAAAGCAACGGCTATAGAATATAATATGGATTAATGAAGACAAAACTTATTTTATACATTATAACATATTACTTATTATAACATTTTATATACATATATATGTATATAATATATTATTATTTATTTATATATATATACAGAGTCTTCTTGTGTCTTCTTTCTTCTCTTGCCTGTCGCAGTTGTTATACAACGAAACGTTGCAATATACTACGTTTTTACGGTCATTCTTATCCATCTGTTTTTATCGTTAATTATTATATATATATATATATATATATATATATATATATATGTGTGTGTGTGTGTGTGTGTGTGTGTTTTGTGTGCTTATTGTTGCTATATATATTTCCAAAACAAGACTAAAATAAGAATTTGTTACCTATCGCCTTCTAAGAGTCTTGTTACCGACAAACTTTTATCAGATAATTTATCATTTATTGCTAAAGTTCACTGTAATGGAGAGATAAAAAGAATGTAAAAACTTTTCTTCTAGATTCGTCTGCTCTCTGATTGAGTTTGCGGCTCATCATCTCTCTATCTCTAATCATGTTTTTATCACTAACTCAACCTCAAACTTTTATTTCTCAAAAAAATTCTTTTTTTCAGAAAATGTTCTAAAGAAGATAAAAAGTTTTTGCTCAAGTTAGATCTGGGGTTTGAAAAGTTAAAAGATATAAGTTAATTATAAAAGTTGAACTCGTTAGACATTAACAATCAACTTTTTTTAGAAAATCAACAAATTTTCAACACTTTCAACCATCATCAGTAAGTAAAAAGGAATTTTGTGAACTCCATCCTGCATTACGGTCAAATGGATTATTTAGCTTTGAATTTTTTGGAGTTTAAGAAAATTATTTGTATTTTAAATTTGGTTTTACCTTAATTTATATAAATATTCTAAAGAAAATTACGCTTATGTTGGAACGAAAGGGTGAGAGAATATACTCCCAACAATCTCCCAATTACACACATCAAGAATTTTGCTCAGGGGCTCTTCAAATTGGGATGGTGAATTCAAAAAAGAGGTTTGGTTCGTCATGTGAAAAAAACCACTTCCTTCTGATAATTATCGACATAGCAAGTTAAAATATATTGTATCATATCATGTTCAACAATTTCATATCGTCATAGCCAGTCACAATATTTTAAACCGTATCCTGTTCTGTCATTTCTTATCGTCATAGCCGGTCAAAATATTCTGAACCTAATCCTGTTTTACCATTTCTTTTCATCAAAGACGCTGTCAAAATATAAAGTTAAATTAATAATCATCGGATGTGGATCCGATGATTATTCTACACTCGGGTTTCGGATTTTCTACACACATGCTCACTAGATTCGCTTCCCTTGTCCTCAGACAATGAATATATATTTGTTTTATTCCGAGCAGTCACCCACCCAGGCACAGAAAATGCTTGATGCTGTTTAACATTTATGATTCAACAAAAATCGTAGATATCCTTGTCGTTGAAACAAAATTAAGTATACATATTTATTGCAATAAAGGGATATAATTGCAACTTATTCCAAATCAATTCCCATGAAAGTTTCAAATCATATCCCCAAGGAAAGTTTTATTCCTAACATATAATAAGTTAACTACACCAAACTGAATGCACAAACTCTGAAAGTTGTTAATGTCCTGAAATTAACAGAGTAAAGGAAGCGTGATATTTAGGTATTACTCTGGGTCAGTGTAGGACCTAGAAACCTCACCTAAAACAGCCGACAAATCAACTATAAACACTTATTGATTCGCATTCGACCTTTTGCTACAAGAAATCAATTAAAAATACTATATTACGGACTGGTGGACTCAATCATTCGATACGGTATTTTGTCCAGGGAATCTGTTACAGGGAACCACAAAAAGTCTGATGTTATTCAACAGAAATCATTTATAAGGATTATTTTAAACAAAGAAAAATAGAACACTCAAAACCATGTTTTAAAGAATTGTATATATTAAATGACCAAATGATACAGGCTGCGTACTTAGCTTAAGTACATAAAAACATGAATAGAATGGAACTCAATGGTATGAATACGTGAAGTATTGCGATACAATTGAATTGTTGACAGTTCCATACTGTCACACTAGTGCTGCTCAAATGCACTGGTACTACCAAGGGATTGTGTGGTTTAACAACACTCAAGGAATTAAATTATTGGAAAAAAATAGATCGTTTTAAAAAGCATATAAAGGAATACTTATTAAAAAACCTCTGTAAATAAAGAATGTATAACTTATTTATAACTATTAAATAATATCAAATATTAAATTCATTGATAAATGATAATAATAATAAATAGTAAATTTATTAAATATTAATAATAAATTAAAGTAATAAAAATTAAAAATAAAATAAATAAACAGATAATTATAAATCAAATAAACGTTAAAAATATGAATAAATAAACGATAAAATATATTTTTTAAAACAGTTCTTTATTGGCAAAAGTATACAATATTTATTTGTTAACCGGAGCCATATTTTATTTATTGATTTGGAGTGATTTGTGCCTCTTTATTTTATTTTATTTATTAATTTTGGTATTAAATTTGGTTGTTTTTTGGGGTGTGAGGGGGTTTGTTTGGGTTAAGGATTATTTCCAATTTTTTGGTTTGGGTATTTTTTTTTTTTGCAGGATTTGCAAAATGATATTTTTGATGGTGTTTTGAATAGGTTTGTATTGTAAAGGGATTTTGCAGGAGTGTCAAAGAGGGTTCCTATGCAGTCTGTGGACTGACTTTTGCTGAATCAACTGGCATTTGCCTGTAAAATTGAGGGAAACCACAGAAAAACCTCAATTAGGTTGATCGGACACGCGGGTCCTGGTGTAAAGGTTATTTTTTTTTATTTTTTTTTTACGTTTGGGGGTTTAGTTGTTAGGGTTCGTTTTTTAGATTTTTTGAGGCTAAGGGAAATAATTAATTTTATTTACGAATTGAAGTGTATTAATTATATTTTTTTAATTTTGAGAAGAGTAGAGTCTTGATTTTTTCAGTCTTGTCTTGGATGTCTTGAATTTTGACTTTCTGATATAATTTTGATCGTTCTTTCTTGTATTTGGGACAGTCTAGTAGAATATGTTCTACGATTGTTATCTATAGATAACAATTATAAATATAAGTGTGTAATATTAAGTCAACGCCAGCTCAAGCCTAGGGGCCATCATGAACAGGGCTAAACAATATAGTTGACTCGGTAGTATCAAATGATCTAAACAATGTACTTTGTAATTTTCATCAATGTATTTAACAAAGATAATTTAAAGAAAAATAGTTTTTTTTTGACATTTTACAATTTTACAATTTTTTAAAAACGTATACAGTACAAGTCATTCGATAAAAACGGCTCTGATGCTGATAATAAACTAAAACGTAGCACATACGTTGGTCTTATATTGACTACGTGCTTGCTTAATTTCAAGCCAAGGTGTTGTATATTGCTCTGCACACTGTTGTATAAATTATTTTAATAAATGGCTTCTAGAATGAGATCATTAAGGAATTTGTACAAAAGGTAGGTATTTGTTGTTTTTAGCTCATAACAAACTAAAATCATATCTGGGTGGACGAATCAGTATTGTTACTTGCCAGTATTAATATTGCGATGCCACACATGCATACCAAAGTTTGTTATATACAACGTATAGTGTTGTACTGGCAAGTATCACTCCTCGTTCTGTCTCATTTCTTTTGTTGTTCTGGTCTAATGCCAACCCTTTTCTTACGACATCTTATGATACAATATATTTTAAAAAATAGATAAAAAACTAACATCAAGGGAATACTCAAAATGAAAAACAAGTTTTAAGAAAACCTAAGTCCAATGATAAATGAAGTGTAGGCTTTATGAATGTGTGGACATTACGAATGTCCTTACTCAACCAGAATCTCGACACTGTATAAGATAGACAAGATGGATGACAATTTTTACCATTTTCTCTACAAACTGAGTTTTGTTATATTTTATATTTATTATGTATTTTTGAAATATCATTTTTTTAAAGAATAAAAAGTCAAACGTCAACTAAACCATTTATAAGATTTAAATAAAATATTGACAACTAAGCTATTAGAAATAAATTGGTAAGCAGCGTATCAGAAAATTGCATGTACTTTTTTACAACTTAAGCATATTTTTAAATTTGATTGGAAATTTTTATTTTTTTCAAATTTCGCGATGAAAAAAATGCAGAATCAGGTTCTTCAAGAAAGATTCTTTGACAAAAAAATTGTATATGACTATCAAGAAATGCTTCTTGAAAACATATTACATCAAGGAATTTATGATGAGACCTTCAATTAAATGTATGCATTGCATTTAAACGAAGCACACTAAGTAACGTAAAGACATGGCTGAGTTGAATAAATAAACAATAAAGGCTTTAGTTGATATTTTTGAAATAAAACAAAATGCAACTAGGGAAATTAACTCTTAAGATTATAAATAAAAACAGATTAATTACAAAAAGTCGTATATTTTTTTAATATATAATAATTAACTATGCTTTCGACTAAAATTAGTCATCATCAGAGTTTAACAATATAACATTAAAATTTTAAATAATTAACATTTTTTAAACAAATTAAAATTTTATAAAATATCAAGTGAAATAAAACAGTTTTCTTTTATATTTTATATTGTTAAGCTCTGATGATAACCAATTTTTAGTCGAAAGCTTAGTTAATATTTATATATTAAAAAAAATAGAGGACTTTTGTGTAATTAATCTGTTTTTATTTATTTTCTTATAAGTCCACAAAAAACTTTTAAACTTAAAATTATATTTATTAAATAAGATTTTTAACGAAAGGGACAAACATAGACGAAATTTAGTGACCGAAGATAGCCGTGGCTTATTCAAGTGTGAGGTGGCATACACAATACTTAGTTAGCATATTTAAACAAAATCGGGTACAGGGTAACTCAGAACTTATCCTCATCACGGATTCGCTACGCTCATCCTCCTTACTTCTTATGATCCAACAAAAAACATTGATATATTATTGTTGTATTCAAACTTACTATTAAGAGAGGAACTTGCTGTACTTATTTATTACTGCTGTACTTAAGTATGTCAAGTCACATACTTGTACTAAATTTTAACTTTAAAATTTTTTAAAAAACGTACATAAAAATTAAACTGATGCTGATAATGAGATGAACCTTGGAACACATTTTAATTCTATACATAGCTACATGCGTGTAAAATCTTAAACTGATCGCAACTTGTTTCAGTGTTATATGAATTTTGGAGATTTGGGCTAAGTCATTATTGCGAGTCAATGACGTCATAAAAAATATTTTCGGAATATTTTTAATATAGGTGTAGCACAACTACACCTATAGACTGATTTTTGTACAAAGTTTCAACTTTCTAGAATAAAGACACACAGACAGACAACTTTGTGAAAACCACTTAGGAGGTCTTAAAAAGGCCTGAAACGAATAATTCCGGTGACATCCCGGTTTCAGAATTTTTTAAACACAATACTTCCTATATACCTACGGTATAAATAAGGAAAAGTAAAAATAATTAGGTATTTAAACTCTAAATGGTCGACTTAGTTGGAGTAGATACTAATTTTATAACTCTTTACGAAGCTGAGTTAACAGGTTGATGTATTTAATATTTACCACCCTGTATAAGTCAGTGTAATTAACTATTGTTTATCTCCAGAAGGGTAATAATCAAAACATTTCGAGGCTTGTTTTTATGTAATAATGACCGTCATTATAACCCGGCGGGAAATAATAATTTATTATTTCCCGCCGGGTTATAATCTAGCTTAGCCAACTTAATTATTGAGTAGTTAAAATTACAGATTCAAAAAATCTACGTAAAGAATTTTGAGTAAATAAAGTTATGTTGGCAGCACTGATTCATTACATCCCAGCTGTCTGTAAACAAATAATTTCTTTATTAAATCTGTTTTGACGATAAACACCTACTTAATAAGTTTTTCTTATCTTTCAAGTAATATTTGTTATATTTATCATAAAAGGATTTAGTGCGGTTGTTTACGATGGAAAGTGATAATGAAATGATAGTAAACGACATAGATGAATTGTTTCCCGATATCCCCGATAATCCTCAACCGTCTTGTATAGATGACGAAGCAAATACGGTTAAAATACAGTTTTTTCTATATATATTGTTTTTCCTTCTGGAGATAAAATTTTGTATGCACCACGTGAATAATGCCCTATTATAACCCTCGTCAAATTATCTCCCTTGGCAAGCCTAGGGAGCTAATTGTAAATAATCCCTCGGCTAAAGCCTCGGGATTAAAATAAATAATTCCCTCGGCTTGCGCCTCGGGATTTATAAATCATGATTCCTTCGGCTTTCAGCCTTAGGAATCATTACAGTGACCAGGGTTATAATGGGGGTCATTATTCACTAGGTGCATAAATAACTATTATATGACGATGACACATATTTATGGGTGATCAGGTTACTTTATTGATGTTTTAAAATTTCGAACACCGCGGCCTTCCACGTTATAATATCTCTATCCTTAAGTTATTCAAATGAATCGCACCTTTCTCTGGAAATACCTTTAGTTAAATCAACATTTAAAATTCAACAACTGTCTCGAATGATTGCATTAAACATCACTCTGTCTTGTCAATTAACTCAGTCCTTACCATCTCTCTGGTTTGAATTAAACCTCAAGAAAATTACGTTTTCAAGGAACCTACAAAGACGGAAAGAACATGAAAATTAAATGTTGGTTATATAGAACGATAAAACGAGATTCTCAGATGATAAAGCTTTCTAGAGATAGTTTAATTTACTTCTGGATGAAGGTGAATTTGGTTAAAAGAGATATACTAACACTAAAGCGAAAACAACTTAAGATTGAATGTTGATTTTGAAGTAACGGTTTGGTTTATGTCCAAAACCGCATAACTCTATTTTTATTCAGGCATTTTTATCGTTATGAATGTTCTGACACAGGCAGTTTTTTTTATCTATTTTGTACATATATAGAAATATTTAATAGATATATTAAATAGAAATATTAGAAATATTTTGTACGTATATATAGAGTATATAGAAATATATTATATTTCTATATACTCTGTTTATTTATCTCTTTATTTACCATTTGATTTTCTAATTACTTACGTTTTTAGGTTGTTAAATTTATGATTATATTGCTCTGAATGCACGTATTTGCACAGGTGACAACTTGGGCACTTTAGATGTAAGACTTTTACTAACACTTTGTTTGTAAGTCATCACTCCTTCACATCCGTCTCTTTATATCCATCAAGTTTACCTTTATGAAATCCTAAAAAAAAAAATGTCAAGGATGACACTTTTCTACCTTAAATTTGAAACAACCAACCCTTCCTAAGGAGTGTGTAGTTCTAAAGTTGGGAAGTCAAGCAAGGTGAGTTTTTTTCTGGAGGCATGGCAGTGCCACCACCAAGTCTAGCTGTCGCAGGTGTACCATCCTTTACAGGAAGCATCTAGTGGCTATTTTCACCCTCTCGTATCTTTTTCTTAGACCAAGACAAAATTTATAATCTGCTTTAGATAAAATATCTTGTTTAGCTTACTCTTCCTTTTAAATTTCATCTCGTTACCATTCTTTGTTTATAAGATATGAAAATGAAGGCTCAATGTTTAGTGGTTTTGGCATTCACTGACTGACTCATCATAATTCTATTGTAATCCTAGCTATCGCATACACACATAAAATTTGGCATGTAGAAACTTTAGAGCTAATTAAGAAAAAGTAATCAAATCCTTAAAATTTCATTTCATTCACCTACTATAGACTATAAAAAATAAAAGTCAATCCTAACGTCAAAGTTTAAAGTTTTATAAAAATGTTGACCAGTGACACTACCAAGTAGAGAACTTAAATATTAAGAATATTGAGAATTTAGTCGAGACAGAATTTACCCTCAATTTAAATTTAATGAACTAAAATATTAAATTAAAATTTTCTATTAGCACTACCTAGTAGAGAACATCAAAACTAAAATTTCAATGGAAAATGAAATTGAAGAGTTTATTTTTTTTAAATTGTATATAACACATACAATTTAACTAAAACGTATAAAAATGCCTTAATTATTGAACAAATTTAAATGAATAAACTCTTTGTCAAATCGAGCATTTTTCACGTTATTGTTCGGAAAATGAAAGCATTATCATACATAGCTCTTATCACTAACCAGTGCTGCCAATTTCAAAAAAATTACTACTGCTGTCTATTAACTTGCTGCTGCTTTCAAAACAATCTAGGTTATTTATTAGAATCCTTTTAAAATCCTTATTGAAAAGATTTATATCAAAACAAATCCTAATTAAGTTACCGCTTTCATAACGAGATATTAATATATTATTTAATATTTTCTTGCATTTACTAGACAGGTGAATACGCTCTTAATAATTCTATATTAAAGAGTGGGTTTATATATCTGATCAACAGGGGATAACTAAATAATCCTTCTCGTAATTAATTCTGCAAAATTGTCAAGTATTATTTCTGATTTAGTATTAATTGAAAACGAGACTCCTGTTTAATTTATTTTAGCTAGTTGATAGACTTGAGTTAATTTACTTTTAAGACCGAATCAGCTCAAAATCTAGGTATGATAATTATTTTAATTATATTTTCTTATTCATTCATCCATTTGATAAAATTGTGTGTTGTCTTTTATAATTGGTATATCTCCTCTGCACATAGTTACCTCTTAATAATTAATTATCATTTATTCTCTTCTTTTGAGAATAAATCAGTTTTCTCTCATTCTACATTATATATCGTAGAGTTATTTCAGTTCTTTTATCTTTCACCTATTCTTAACGTCATTTATCCACACCTATTTCTGTTACCAAAACATAAACTAGTTATTTTTACTTTTCCTCATTTATACCTAGGTATATAGGAAAAGTATTGTGTTTAAAGAAAATCTGAAACCGGAATGTCACCTGAATTATCCGTTTCAGGTGTTTTTAAAGTATCCTGAGTGGTGTTTATTGTATTTGTGTGTGTGGGTATGTGTGTTTGTCGTTATCATAGTGGCTCCCAATATATTTTTACTAGAGAGTTGAATTTTGGTACAAAAATCAATCTATAGATAGATAGGTACTATTAGGAAAATATTTTTTATGACGTCACAACCCATAATAATGACTTAGCAAATATCTCGAAAATTCATCAAACGCGGAAATATGTTGAATAGATTGAGATTTTACACGCATGTAATTATGTATAGGACTATTATATGTGCCAAGTTTCATCTTATTATCAGCATTATTTTTTTTCAAATTACTTGTGTATGTTTAAAAAAATCGTAAAACGATCTAATTAAGTTGAAAATCGGTAAAAGTTTATTCCTTGACGTAATAAATAAATACTCCAAGTTTTGTTTCAATACAAAAAGTGACATAATTTTTGGTTGGATCATAAAAGTTAAGCAGCATCGAGCGTGGTCAGTATCTTGATAAGTGACCGATGATAATGACACGTGTGTTTTACTATCTGAGGGCAAGTGAAGCTAGTCCAAAGACGTGTTGCAATATAAATTTGGCGAATTGTATATCGTGAAGACGAGGGAGGACGGCCGTAGTGAATCCGATGTGAGAAAAAGTCTACCCCGAACCAATTTTTTTATTTGAAATTCAAATATCGATTATTTGACGTTGTTATGCACTTTTGTCATTTTTAAGTTAAAATTTACACCAATAATATTCTTAAGACGACTGACAGTTCATAGAAGCTTCAAATATAAATAAAGATTCATAATTGACACACTAAAATTGTGTCAACTATTCATGTTTTGCAAAACTTAGTAGTATCAAATGATATTAAACATAAATAAATGTAATCTAGGGAGTCGAAGCTATATTTTATTATTGCCAAAAGCTGCCTTAAAAGCAAAGGAAACTTTCACTATTACAATTATTATTAATTAAAAGCAATCTAGCAAGCGAAGCGAGTCCATCTGTAATATGTATCACGAATAATACAAACAACTCAATGAGCGAAGCAAGGAATTTTATACTAAATGTTATTATTGCCGAAGAATCAATCTAGTAAGCAGAGAATAGTATATTATGCTACTAGGCAGCAAAATGGAATTTTGCAGACGAGTTTTTATATTAGCCCCCGAGCCGAAGGCGAGGGCAGGCTATTGAAATTACCTGCCGAGGCGCAAGCCGAGGCTGGTAATTAACCCATTTGACTGACGAGGCGAAGCCGAGTCAGGCAAATGGCAACTTGCCTGCAGAGGCGGAGCCGATGCAGACAAATGCTTGAACGAGTCAGCAATGTTTCCTTTGCTGCATAGCATATATTATTTTATCTACTTACGGCAGAAAAAAAATATACAAGACTCCATTTTTGTTCAAAATATAACCTTTAATTTGACAGTAAAGACTGTTTTAAAGTTGATGCAATACTTAAAATATCAGGTGGCGTGCGGTCCAATAATTCATCAATGTTTCTTTGTTCCTTCTCTTTATTATTTATCTGATTCATTATGATTATTAGCAACTTTTCGTTTGTTTACAAAAGTTATCGTTTATATACGTTTTATATTACCTACTGCCTTTATTTAAACAAAGTAAATAAACAAAAAATAAAAAAACCCGATGACACAAATATGACAACTCATGGTAAAAAATTAAAACAAGCCATATATATCAGGGTTGCCAACATAATAACCTCAAATAGTTTCATTTCTCCTCCCAGGGAGTTTTGACTTTTTTACCATTATATTTAAATGTACCATAACTCCCTAGGAGGTTTTGTATTACCAATCCATTTTCCCGTACTGTTTTTAAATATTTTTTTGACAGTGTAGGCAAAATGGCATTTTGCAGCTTAAAAACAGTTCGGTAATGAGCAATTTTGCAGCCGTAAATAGATAAAACCTTTTCTAGTATTGCTAATAATATAATTTCAAGCTCTTGCTTATGTTGATTATAATATTAAGAATTTTAGTGAGCGAAGCAACCTTTGTCCTAATCATTCTCATTTCTTTCATTATTTCTTACGTGAGTTCTTAATGCAACGCATTACTGGTTTTATAACCTATATCAGTTGGTATTGTGGCCCTGGTTATAATATATTAGCATAAAATTTAACATCGATTAAATCATAGTCAAAAATCCACAAAAAGTATAAAAATGAATTAATTAATCCCTTAAGAACATATTTTGCCAAATAAAGGACAAATTATAGGGGTTCTTTTTTCCTTACTCAGACCCTTTAGTACCAATTTATTATTAGGGATTCAAAAAGAGTCTAAAAATGGCAGAAAAATAAAAATATACAACTAAAAATTGCTCTTTTATCACAAGTTATAAAGCAGTCCCTTGCTGTATCCAAACCCGGTCCTTTTGTAAAAGAATCCAGTTAATGGTATTTATATTGCCTTGTTGTAATATACAGTAATGTTTAAAAGAAAATCGCTGTAATATGTTACAGATTACGTAAATTGAAAATAATATACACATAAATTATTCTGAAAATAAAGTTTTAAATACAGGGAAACTTTGTTTTAAATATCTTCTACAACTATTATGCGCTTCGGATTTTGGCGAAAATTGTAAATTGTTGAAATGAAAAATTTCTTTCTACAACACTACCATTAAGTACGTACACTGAGCGTATTTAACAGGTGATCGTATTCTATACGCATTTAATACGATAGGGTTCTTGCACCGTCTTTGTTTAGTCGATTGAGTTTGATGACGTTGTAACAGATCCCGTCAAAACATCGTGTCTTTTATTGTGTAGTTATTCGTGTTATGTTATTTATATCATTCGATACTACCGAGTTTTAAAAACATGAATAGTTGACTCAATATAATTGTGCGAGAGACACCTAGGAAATGTAACAAGCAAAATGCAATGCTACATCTGGAAACTGTTCCATCATTCGACATGTCCCACTCTGTTTCGTTACGTCTAACTCATCAGGGCGCCGACAGAGCCTGAACTCATTCTGACCTTCAATTAATTCCAAAGAATATAATGTGAAGTATTTACCAGAGACAATAAGAGGTGCTCTCTTACCGCCATCATGCATGGCAAGCAAAACATATATCATTTGATACTCCCGAGTTTAGCGAAACATGAATAGTTGACACAATATAATTGTACGAGGGACACCTAAAATGCAATGAATGATGGAACAGTTTCCAGACGTAGCATTACATTTTGATTGTAACATTTCCTATGTGTCTCTCGCACAATTATATTGATTCATATTAAGTTATTATTGATGTTATTATAGTGTTCGGGACTAGCCCTACCATCTAAGTGTTAAAATTGATAACATGAGCTATACCATGTATTGTCCTTTTATTAAGTCATTAACATTCCCCTGGAATTGGACATTCACTGCTAAACCGGGAAGACTTTGCCGTGTTGCTGATTTAGCATCTTTTAATTCTTTGCCAGTGTAACCAACTCTGGACCTGAATCTCAATTTAGATTTGCTGCACCAGATAATTCAGCTAGCAATGAAAAAAAGATGGAGAAAAAGTGGTGGTGATACAAGTTTCCTTTTGAGTTGTGCAATTTTGATTTCTTTTATAATTTTGTGCCGTTTCACATAAATCCCTTTCTGGAGGTGAAATTTGTGCCAATAATTTCATCAACAATTTAACTTCTTGGACTGTGCTGTGTTGTGAGTTTCCTCTTTCATAGACAACATCCAGCAATACAGAAGCCACCTAATTCTAGAAATTAAACACCTAAATTGGAACTTTGGATTCAACAATTAACATAATCAGGTTTTGCTTAGCTATAGTTATTCTGTTTTGGAGGTCTGGTGCAGTCTTTCTACTTATTCACCACGAGCAGCAATCACCAAAATTTATCACCATAGCCCAATTTCTTTCATAGCTCGCTTGGCCCCATTTATTTGATTTATGTAAAACACACGGTATAGTATTTATTTGTATTATATTTGTTTTTGTCGATTTTTTAGCCGTTAATACTGTTCCTGAGCTAGTGAGTTGTACTAAGCGCGAGCTAATCGTGAATAGTCTCACTTTAGCCTATACATATAGTGATGTACTAGTCGTATTGAAACAAAACTAAGTGCATTTCTTTCTTGCGTAAAGATATACTCTAGTATCATTACATTTAAAAAAAACGTACACGAGTCATTTATTAAAAACATAACTAATGCTGAATATGATATAAATACGGGCCTTCGGCCCGTAGCCGCTACGCGGTCTCGGCGCTTCGCGCCTCGTCCGCTCCGCGGCGTCGGCCCACCAGGCCGCTTCGCGGCCCGGGGGCCTCCCAGTGGCCGCTTCGCGGCCACATTGTTGTTGTTTTGTATTATGTATGGTTTCATTATCGTTTCTTGTTACATGGCATTTTGCCACGTATTTAGCGAATTTTCATAGCCTCGTTTCACAGGCCCGTTTCGCGGGCCTGAAAGGCTTTCTCACAAATTTGATTTTATTAATCCTCTATTATTAATAGTAAGCAATGATATTACAGTTAACAAGCAATGTAAAAAAATAAGTATATTTAAATACATAACTAATACGTTTTTTATAGAGGTATAAAGAATACAAGAAAGAAATCCATACGTTGCAACTGTTGGAGTAACCTTGTATAAAGGGTAAGAAAAGATTATAGTTTCATCTTTCATCAGCTTTAGTTATCGCCCACCATACAAAGGGCATTAACTGTTAAATACATTTATGATTGTTTATGCAATTTAAAGAAAAATGTCAAACTTTTGTTTGTAAACAAATTGTTTATTTGAGTATAATCTTTAGGTTGAAAAAAATATATTCATTATTTTTTAAAATAAAAATACCGTTTTCGTCACTTAGGATTGTTCGATTGAGCTGAAACCGGTCGCAATCGTTTTAGAATGACTTCGACTATGTAAAGACTACCTCGAGGTTTTCTTTACAGGCCTGCTTAGCTCGGCGTGGATCAGTGGAAGCCATATTTGTCCTGTCTCTCTGGGACAGTAGGCTTACCAGGATGGAGCAAGAGGTAGAGGCCCTTCTTTTATACTATATCCCCACCCTCTAACACTACTGAACCCAACAGATATCGTACGAGTCTATGACCTAGACGTATACATATATACAAGATTATATATATATGTATACCGTTTGCGCCATTTGTGATGGTTCGATTGAGCTGAAATTGGTTTTAATCGATTCAGCTAGCCGTCTACCTAAATACGAAATACCTTGTTTTAAAGCCATTTCAAGTTTCAAAAAAAAATTTTTCATGACGTCATAACTTTGATTGATGACGTATAACGTTTTATAAACAATAGGCCTCGTAACCTCCACATCTCGCGATTTGCAAAGTTTCGTTTCAATTTGAGAACGCCTTCAAGAGTTATCGTTCGCCATACGAAAGGGTAGAAACTCTACATATATATATATATATATATATATATATATATATATATATATATATATATATATATATATATATATATATATATATATATAATATATATATATATATATATATATATATATATATATATTATATATATATATTATATATATATATATATATATATAGATATATACTTTTTTGGGACATATATTTTTGTTATCAGGAAGCCAATAGGAACCGATTCCGCTCACTTCCACCCTCAACTTCCGCCATCCGAACAACCTCATAAGCGTCATTTTCATAATGAAAATTCGCTAAAACTTAACATATGTTAGTCTTACAAATGGCTTCATGTGTGTTAAATTTCAATGTGATAGCTATATTTTTTGGGTTATGCACAATAATTTTCTTTTATACTTAGGGTATAAATATGGAAAAGTAATATATATTAGAGATTACCTTAGGGAAAAAATTGAGGTTCCTATTCATTATCAACTAAGCAACAATTTAAATTAAAAATATAATATAATAAAAAAAATTGCTACAAGGGAAATGCTATTACCAGTTACTTAAACACATTATAACAAAATATTACATTAACTAACTATCAGTTAAAATATTAAACAAGCTTTATAATTATTTCAACACAGTTCTCTTAAATCATATTATCTAAGAAAATGCACCCAAGTGTGAAATAGTGACAAAGATTTTCACAGGTTTTCACGGGATAATCTAGTTAGAGTGAAAATAAATTGGTTTTGACCCTTTAGAGTTGTGGCCCTTGTCCCTTTATAGGGTCCAGGGTCTTTAGGGTCAGATACTCTCGTGAGTTTTGTATATTTGCACCCAATTGTTGTGTTTCGTCATAGATTTGAACGTTCTCAGTGTTTTTAGGTCAATAAAATAGAAGGAATGTTGTTTAATAATACTAAGTTAGTTTGTTAGATTAAAATTTGGCTAGAGTATGGGTAACAAGCACTTTTAAAGTAGTTTTCACTCTACTTAGCATAAGGGAATTCATAGAGGGAAGAAAAACTAAAGTAAATTTTCCCACTTTAGATACAACTGAATATTTAAAATATTACGTCTGCACAGATTTAATACAATCATAAAATACAAACATTTAGGAAGAATTATGTATTGCGCTATTTTAACGATATGATCGAACGGTATCAGATAAACCATTGCATAATTTGTGTTTGGTGTGGCGTAGTATAGTATTATTTGTTGTTATCTATTTTCAGCGAATTTTCAAAAAAATGTGCTTATAAGACTCGGGTCATGATGGAGGGAGTGAGGAAAATTATATATATAATATATATATATATATATATATATATTATATATTATATATATATATATATATATTATATATATATATATATATATATATATATTTGTGTGTGTGTGTGTGTGTGTGTGTGTTGTGTGTGTGTGTGTGTGTGTACTTATATATGTACGAGATGTTTGTGTCCTATACGTTTCTATGGGACACCATACCTTTCAAACGGTTTCTTGGATCGAAATGAAACTTGATACAAAAATCAACCTTGTTAATGTTCCTATTGTTTATGAAATATGTGTGACGTCATTAACCCACCATAATTACCCCACAAATTTTTTCAAAAAATCACAAATCTTATAGTGTTTAGATTTGGCTAAAACTTTTTAAAACATACGTAGTTTTATTGATTAACAAATATATTTAAAACAAAACCATAAGTCATTAATTGACATAATGTAAATGAATCAAGTTTTTTTCTAGTACACTTGAAAATGTGCTTACATCGTGGCAGTATGCTACTTATATAAACCAATACTATGACGAACTGATAAAGTACAACAACAATGTGGCCGCAAAGCGGCTTCCAACGCCGACGCCTAGTAGAAGTCAAACGAAAAAGCTGATTTAATAATAATCTAATCGAGTTTAAATTTGGTACAAATTTGTTCTTTTATGAAATGAATAAGCAAATACGGTTAGTTTACTTTCTTTTAAACCTTATCTGTACATTATTATTAATGTTTTAATGGTTATTATGAAATAAAAATGTAGCATATGATCAATTTAAATAAATAAATAAGTTTAAATCAAGGCTTTCGAAACTTTATGTCTGAACTTGAGTTTAACTCAGAGGATACCCTGAGTTCAAAATAGGTCACTAGATATCGTCGAGTTGTCACATTCAGCCTTTAGCATTAACTTGGGAAATTAATTCCAGGTTTTACTTTATAGGAATTGAACTAATTAAAAATTATTTATACATATTTTGTATTGGTTTTGTATATATTTTGTAATTTTATTATTGTGAAAGGTAGTTAAATGTAAATTTTAGATTCATAGATTAATAATATAAGTTACACTTACTTGTACTAAAGTGAAGGACTTAATAAAGTAACAAAGTCTCAAAACATTAAGTATTTATTGACAGAGTCAGCTTTGAATATTTCGGTGATCATCAGTGCCAGCAAACGATGTATGAAGATAGAAAGGAGTCTCTTGTTTGCTAGGGAAAAATCTCTCACTGATACAACCTCAAAATAGTTTGAGTCGAAAATTTGGCATTAATTTGATAAGAATGAGTCAAAACATATGTATCTTTGTGATATTACTGTGTTGAAACGACATATATCGTGATTTTGCAACCATTAACACCCTGTAGTACTCGAGAAGTTAACTTAAATGGTGATACATTTTGATTGGATTGTCGTAAGCTACTAAAAATCAGAGCTAATAATTATAGCACGCAATAATGACTCAATAAACATTTTGAAAATTTATAAAACAAGAAAAATGTTTCAATTGATTTTAGTCCATTAAGTCCATCATATGTGCCAAGTTTCATTTTATTATCAGCATTAGTTTAATTTTTTATCAAATGACGAGTGTACGTTCTTTTAAGAAATTGTAACAAAATCAGAAAGAATCAAATAGTCTTGAAATTCGGTACACGTGTTTACCTCTATACGTCCATAGTATGGAGGATGAGCGTAGCGAATCTGGTGCGAAGAGGAAATGTTCCCATATAACCCGTACCTGAATTTTTACTTTTTCTCATTTATACCGTAGGAATATAGGAAAAGTATTGTGTTTGCAGAAAAATCCGAAACCGGGATGAAACCGGAAGTATCCGTTTCAGTTGTTTTAAATGCCTCCTGAGTGGTTTTTACAAAGTTTTCTGTTTGTATGTGTGTGTGTCTGTTATCATCGTAGCGCCCAGTGTATTCATGCTAGAGAGTTGAAACTTAGTACAAAAATCAGTCAACCGCTGTTGTTGTGCTATTCGGAAAAAAATTAAATGGCGTCATTAACCGGCAAAAATGACTCAGCGAAAATTTCGAAAAATCATAAAACGTGAAAAAATTACGCGATCGGAATAAAATTTGGCACGCATGTAAATATGTATAAGCAAACATATGTGCTAAGTTGCATTTTTATCAAATGACTTATGTACGCAAATGACTTATATACGCTTTTAAAAAAATCAGAAAATTATTAAATTCAGTTTATATTTTTTAGGACAAGAGTATAACTTTACATAATTAATAAGTACACTAAGTTTCGTTTCAATAAGACAAGAATATCTATATTACAACGAAGGTTGATCCACTGGTGAGGGCGATATATATGAGATGTTAAAAAGTGGCAATGTACAAGAATTGGCGCTTTTAACACTCTCACACACAACCATAAAACTACAAAGAAATGGTGTTGAGACACATAATTGTGCTAGAAAAAATTAAAATTTAACGATTAATCAATCACTTTTGGTACCACATTTTATCTGCCTCGAAAATTACAACAGGTTGCTGGATCGCAATTTATTAGCTTGACCACAGTTTACTCTAAACATAGATCTACAAGTTGCCAAGTCGACGTAGCCTAATAAATTCTGATTAGCATTCTGCAAAACATGGGTGCGTTGAGGGAGTAGCCTAATCAATTGATTCCAGGGGAACCTATTGGTATCTGTATGGTATAGTATGGTATGGCATGGTATGTGATAGATATGTCATAATTTTCTGAAACTTCAGTTTATTAGAGGGTTAAGAGATGTTGAAATCAAAACAAAGTTATTGCAAATTAAAGACGAGGATATAAACTTTTCAGATCTTATTAAAACAGCACATTATGACCCTAGTAAGGCATTAATCTTAGCTACAGATGCGTCCCCATTTGGGTTAGGAGCTGTTTTGTGAAAACCCAATAGCTTTTGGATCACTCGCAAAAAGCGAAATAAAATACAGCCAAATCGACAAAGAGGCATTAGGTATATATTGGGGATTGAAAAAGTTCTTTACATACTGCTACGGTCGAAAATTTATTATTCAAACAGATCATAACCCACTACTTGCGATCCTAGGTCCTCATAATGCACTACCACCACTGTCTGCTTAAAGATTAATGCACTACGCTTTGTTTCTTTCAGGCTTCGATTACGAAATCGAATATAAATGTTTTAAGATACATTCACATGCTGACTATTTGTCTAGGTTTCCTGTAGACCAACCCACAAAAGATGATGCTATGGATGAGGCAGAGCGTTTCCAAATAAACCAGATCAACCTCTCTCCCAGTGACGGCTAAGGACATTGCGACTGCATCGAGTGAAGAAAAAGGTTTAGCTGAGATAATTGAAGCACTACGGGAAGGAAAAAGTGTGAAGAGATTTGGTTTAAAAGACGAAGAGATAACACAACAGGATGGATGTCTATTAAAAGGAGAAAGAGTGGTCATTCCAGGAAAACTGCAAAAACAGGTACTGAAAGATCTTCATTTAGGTCACTTAGGCATTGTAAAAATGAAGCAGCTGGTGAGGCAATTTTGTTATTGGACAGGAATACATAAAGACATTGAAGAAATGATTAAAAATTGTCGTCAATGCTGTGAGAAGAAGAATGATCCAAAATTAGAAATCGATCATCCATGGTTACCGCCATCAGGGCCATGGCAAAGGATTCATATTGACTTTGCAGGACCAGAATTGAGAAGATATTTCTTTATCATTGTGGACGCATACTCTAAATGGATTGATGTAATACCAACCAAAACCACAACAGCGCCATGGTGCATTAATAAACTTTCTAACCTATTTGATACCTTCGGACTTCCTAGAGTGTTGGTATCTGATAATGGACCGCAATTCGTAGCCACAAAGTTTAAAGAGTTTTAAGGACTAACGGTATTAGCCACAGGACCATTGCACCGTATCACCCTAAATCTAATGGTATGGCTGAAAGAGCAGTGCAGACAATAAAGAAGCTTCTTAAAACAATGGACAGTGGGACAGTAGAGGAAAAACTCAGGAGTATCCTAGTCCAGCTGCACAATGCACCATCCGCAGTCACAGGAGAATCGCCTTACACCTTAATGATAGGGCGTGAGGTAAGAACTAAATTACATCTAATGAAACCTCAGCAAGAAAGAATGGGCAATGTAGGGACAGAAGTAAACAGATGTATAAATGTAGGAGAAAGAGTGCAAGTAAGAGAGATTGGTAAAAAGAATAAATGGTCGTTTGGAATGATAGTGGGCAAAGAAGGGTCGGTTATTTACAAAGTGAAGCTGGATAGTGGAGAACTTAGTAAAAAACACATAGACCAACATTGGTGGTCCCTATGACCAACATGGGGGGGGATATGATAGATATGTCATAATTATGTCATTAATGTTAATAATTGTTAAATTAATCGTATTAAATCAGTTTATGACTAAATCGTTTCATTACTAAGTTAATATCTAGCTGTATGTATATAAGGGAGTTTAAAATAAAGAAACAAACATTAATAAGTACAAACAAATGTTAGGAGATGAGTCCTAACAATCTTTTTGAAAGCAACATGATTGACGTCTATTTCTAACTTTAAAATATCATTGAAACTATTTATAAAATGTTTTGATGTATAAAAAACAATTTTTTTTATTTTATGAGTTTTTTTTTAAAGTTTAATATGGTGCGATTTTGATACGCTATGTTGAAATAAATCCAAAATCGAAGTGATAGTGATATTAATAAGGGAATGGTGATATCACCAGCAAGTAGGCCACGTTGTAAAGCCCCCTTCGCTAAAGTATTGAAGATAATCTACCACCTTAGATAGAAGATAGTGTTCTACCTTATGAGTGCTAGTAAAGACAATATGACCCAAAAATATCAGTTCTTCTTCTTGTAGGACATGATTATTATTATAAGTTTTATTATTATTGGAACAAATACATACAGAAACGATTTTTTTTTTCAAGTTATAACATCTAAAGATGCTGAAAATTGGACATTTAATGATTAAATTGGGTCATAAGTTCAATAGATAATTCATTGCTTTCACCTCCTGTTAGGAGACAGGGAAGGAAAAAATAAATATATTTTAACAAGACCTTAAAGACATATTTAGGCACATTATCTGGGCTAATTAACATCGTTAATTTAGAAGAATGTTTAAAGATTTAAGATTTCAAACTTATACATGATATTATTTTTTTAGTATCATTGGTTCGTAATTGATTAAAAATATTAAAAAAGCAAAACTTAATGATCAAATCTAGCTCTCAATAATTTTATTATTACAAGGTGGAACATGATGTGATAAATTCATCATCTCGATGTATATAAACTCAGTTAACAGCTAATGGTGTGTTCGCGAGTGTGAACCGATAGATCTACATTGGTACTGTAACATGGCGGTTTTTTTACACCTCCCACTAAAGTAACCAGAGTTAAGTTTTCGAACTCTTTTTGATCTCTTCTTGAGATGAATGAATAGGTAACCACTTGGTTTCCGGTATAACCATTTAACACCAGCGTGCTTGCCTTTTGTTTATGTTTTAATGTACTTATCTTAACTTTTTTTCTCTTTTACTTTTATTTCTCGTGCTGATGTTTATTAATCCAACTAGAGCAACCAATTTACCACTCTAGGCTTGATTTAATCTCATTATATCATTTTAAGAAAGCATTGGCCTTCTTCTGAACTTACCGAACAACAATAAAAAGCAAATAAGTCTTCTTCAGACTGTTTGATAATAATTTGATGTTTTGACAAAGAATCTGGTTAATAAATTTGTAATTTTTTATCCCCGTTTTTATCAAACAATGCTACATTTGATAATTCAAATGAAAGTAACTAACAACAACGAATTGTAACGTTAAAATAAATAAGTTTCATTCAAGTCGGGAAAAAAAGAAGCCAAAACTGACAAAAATGGGAAAATTAACAAAATGTTTGGTAGACCTGAGTCAAGTAACAGACCCACTTTTTTTAGTCACATAAAGCAAAGCACCCCCCCCCCCTCCCCCCAATATGGAAAGACGCCCACTGACCGGAATTAACATGTCGGAAAATGGCTTTTGATTAGACCGATCTGATTGGTTAACACTCGCATACATAGCCCAAGTTTTGCCACTCATCTGTCAAATAGGGTAACAAGGTAACAAAACCTCCAATATTTTAAATGGACTTGAAATTTGACATTCCAAAAATCGTAAAACTAAATGCTGACAAACTTATAAAATCCTAATAACTTGTCTCAGAGCTATCGCTATACATTTATAAGTATTTTTACACATTTCTGACATCACATTGCATTAATGTAACCAGAAAAAATCTTATCAGTTAAGTCCCCGGTCTAAGACAATAATAATAAAATATGTCTTCTCTATCAAGGCACGTAACAGGTGTTTATGCCATATCTACTTACTTTTGGACAAACAAATGTACTTCAATTATGTAATAGTTTTAAATAAACTTGAACTTTATACAAGCCGTGTAAATAATTATAATGAAAATAAACTCGATGTAATGAAATCAAGGTCTTTGAAACGAAATTAAGTATTAGTAATTTATTATTACTCGTTTTCTAAATATAAGTATGCAAACTAAGTACTAAAAAAGAGAAGAATAAAAAAAGTTGTTTAAATATTTGCCAAAATTATGAACATAGCTACTAGCATTATTGATTCTTCCTCGATGCAAAGTATAAAAATCATAGATTTTTCATAAATTCATTTCAACATAATTTCTAGATTAACTGAGACAATTTTAAAATATCGGGTACGGGGTACCTCGGAACTATTCCTCAAATTCGCTACGCTTAACCTTACCACTTCAGAAAACTACTATTCAGAAATTTATTTTCTAAATAGCACAACTACAGTAGCAGACTGATTTTTGTTCAAAGATTCAAGTCTCTAGCATAAATATACACTAGAAGCTACGATGATAACACACACACACAAACAACTTTGCATTGTAAACCACTCAGGAGGCCTTACAAACGCCTGAAACGGATAATTTCGGTGACATCCCGGTTTCGGATTTTTTACAAACACAATACTTTTCCTATATACCTTCAGTATAAATCAGGAAATGTAAAAATAACAGTCTATAAGTAAAACTAAATACTCAAGCATTATTTACACTATTTGTAGTATACTAGATACACATACTAACGCTCACATATACTCTTCCAATGTATACCAATACTAAGAAAACTTGACCCTGACTAAGTGATTACTTAATAAACAGTGATGCATTTACTTTATTTTTGTGGGAACTTAGTTCATGAATAACAAAAGAAATATTTAGTCTTCATTCACACTGCCTTCGACTTAAAACTAAATGTAGCTCTGCTCTGCTGCGTTTCGAATAGTTTAAATATCATTTAGTAATTCGTTGTAGAATTTTTTGGTGCTTTAAAATATTTTGTGATACTTTTCTCGTAAGTTAACATTAAAATAATATTGATTATTATTGTGTTTAATTTATTTATTTTGTTTTTAATATTCATCGTAACTGTTCAAAATTTTTCATCAATTTATTTTTTTTGTAATTTTTATAAACATGTATAATTAATTTCATACACTAAGTTCCCTTAAAGTTTAATATAGTTAAAATCTTACAATCATTAGAAAAATGATGATAAAAAAATTGTAATAATTTTTTTATAGGAATAGTTAGCAGAAGTTTTTAATAGTAATTTGTAATAATACAAAAAAGATTAAGTATGCAATAAAAAAGTTATAAAGCATAAGCATTATTTTACTTTAAAATGTATGTTTATAGTAGAACCTAAAACTTTTAGTTCATAATTTACTATCGCTATTTTATTTAATATTGTCATTACATAACGTAAAAACTTATTATATAAAAACGTTTAAATTTAAATAATAATAATTGTAATACTGTTTTATAAATAATATTAGCATTATAATTATTTTTTTATGTAGTCAATAAATATATGTTATATTCAATAACCCAAATGCCTCTATAATTAAAAGTTTAGAGATAAGTGTTTAAATTTCTTTTCTAAATTTATAAACAAACAAAAGGTAAATTGATAAAATACATACAAAACACTTAAGTAAAAAAACAACAACAAATATAAATAGTCTTGTGGAATTTTAAAATAAATATTAAACAAAATAAATAAATTAATAAATAATAATTAATAAAAAACAGTCAAATAAAATACAAAATAATTTAATAAATTCACAGATTTCATAGGTAAATTATAATTAAACATTTTACTATTAATAACGTAAAATTTACGAAAATAACAGTTCTGTATCATCAGCAAAGCCATGTTAGCCCTGAAGAAGATTCAGGATTCTGTTAAGAAACACACAGTTAAGAAGGATAGTAAGAATAAAGACAAGCAACCTGTTTATCAGCAGGACGAGATAGTCATACCTGTTCCCTGGGGTCATATTGCAGGTAATACTTTCTCTTAATAGTGCAATAATTTTTTTTTAATAGAGAACTCCTTTGTCTCTGAGAATATTAATAAAATAAACTTCCTAAAAGGTCTAGAATATTAAATGGTATCTTTTAACTTAATGAAGGTGCAAAAATCGTTCAGAACTCAAATTTATCACAAAATTACTTTAAAAGTAAAGTGTGAAGGTCGAATAACAATGTAATAAAAATAAGTTACATTTCCTGACAACTTCACACACGCTTCGCTCGTCCTCATAATGTCATCACTATCAAACCTTAGAAATATGTTTGTGTCACTTTGCACTTTGTATTCATACTACTTGCCCTCAAGTTACCAAAATTCAAATTCCCATTACTCAATCTTGATTTAAGCTTAAAGATAAGATGGATCTGACAATAACACACTACAGTCTATCGTTTAGTTTAAAAATCCTCAAGGTCATAAGTATTTTGGGGATTGACCAATCAGAGAAGCCGCTGCTAACTTCTCACTTAAAAAGAGAATAAAAATCTCTACCACAATAACCGCTGTAGGGGAAATCCTTCTTCCCGGCAATCGTTCACTTTGTTTGTGGTTATTCTTTTGTTTACATCGTTATGAAAACTACTTTAAAATTAATCTTAAAAATGATATTTTAAAATAAAACTACACAAAAGAAATGTTAGAAAAACATCGCCAAAAAAATACAGGTAAAATAACCTGATTTGTTTACATGGTTTTTTCCGCTCCTTTCTTGCAGGGATTTTTTTAAAGAATTAGTGGTGTCTAAACTGTCCTGCAAGATTTATAAACTAAACGATAGACTGTAAACTCCAACGTACTGACGGTTAGACAATGCGCGTTTCTTTTACGTTTTTTTAAACCATGGATAGTATGTACATACATTCCATTTCAAGTTGTAAGTCATTAACTTTACCAGTAGATATAATAATAATAATAATGTCCGTTTAGAGTCTTGTGGCTCATCAGGGATAAACCCTGCGGGAACTACCACGGGTGGTAGTAGCAACCGTTACGCTCAAAGTGTATTCTAAAGTTGGCGATAATTTATCCAAACAATAATTTTATATAAACTGTGAGCGTAATAGTAGTAGTAATATGGGGGGAGTGGTAGTAACTACCAGGCAAGTAGGGCACGTTGTTGGGCCCTTTTTGCCAGCTCCCTAAGATAGTGTTCTACTCCTTTTAATTTCAAGTGTAGGTATATTTCATCTAATCTAGACAGAAGAGCCGTGGATTTCTATGGTTCCTCTCATGCTTTTTTCAAGCAATCATACATATTTTCACTAAATTATATAGTCTAGTGAAAACCAGGAACAACACGTGTCCTCGTTGTTAAACCAAACCTCATAAACTTTAAACTACAAAACAGACACACTATAGTATTACAATAAATCTACTATGAGGGTCCTAAATTTTGCCTATACCCAGTTTCATTTAGGGTAAGGGATCTTTATCGAGTACCTGACAGCGCAGAGACTTGAGACCACCGCTTTACGTCCTATCTGAAGGACGTGGTACGCAGAAGTTTTATCCCTCTAATTAAAATCCCAGAGGCCCGTGCTGGGATTGAACCCATGACTAAATAAACTCGAAAGTTACCAGTAAATATGCTGTGTAATAATTATTACCCAAAAGTAGAAAGTATTAATATAAGACATGGTATATTTTATGTTTTTATGCTTGGAATGCCATACAGATTATTGTAGCAAATTTGTCGAATAATCTTACAATAGTTTTTTTCCCACTACATTTAAATAAAGTAAAAAGATTTGTTTTATCGAAAGCCCCAGTTTTCCGACAATGCAAAAGTGAAGATCATTAATTTAAATAAAATCGATTACACGAAAGACAAATGATTAGACCCGGGAAACCTACCTCGTGCTGGAACAGAATAAACCTGGGTTGTTTATACCTCGACCTCCTTCTCAGGTCGTGAATAAATCTTTACCTATTTCGTGAAGATAGCTTTATCTGTAAACATCTCTAATCTATTAATCATTATGTATTTTGTCCTAAATCATTTAATCTTGACAATTAGGCAAGGATGCTTGTCTAAGCCATGCGGATGCACATCGTGATATTGTCAGATAAGCTTTATACGCTGTAAAAAGTTTAAATAAATCTGTCTTTAAAATTTTAACATTATAAGTATAATAACTATTGTAATATTTCTATATTCAATACAATATACATGATACATTCGTCTTATTACCAGTGGTCACCCATTTAGGCACTGACCATACTCGATGCTGCTTAATTTTTAAGATAAACTTGTCGTATAAAGACGAAACTTAGCATACTTATAAGTCACATAAAGATATACACTCGTACAAAATTTCAACTCAAAAACTCATCTTAGACTATTTTGCGATGTCCAATTTTTAAAAAAATGGATACAAGTTATTCGATCAAAATTGAACTAATGCTTATGATGAGATGAAACTTATGTATGACATTATTTGTGATACATCTCAAATTGATCCAACTTTTTTTCTGCTATTTTTAAATTTAATCAATTTTAGTTCAGAGAGTTTAGTTAAAATCCATCGATAAGATTCCGATTTTTAAGCACTCAAAATTTTTCTACTAAACCCATATTATTTTCAAACGAATCTGGATGAGACTTAAAATGTGACCATTCATACCTAAGAGTAGTCTAAAGTAAAAGTTTAGTCAGATCTCTCAAGTATATTCCGAGCTGTTCTTTAAAAAAATTACTCCTTCAGATATTTGATTAGTCTAGTATTTTTTGAGTAATAAGCAACCAAAAATTTAAAATATATTATATATATATATATATATATATATATATATATATATATATATATATATATATATATATATATATATATATATATATATATATATAATATATATATTATATATATATATATATATATATATATATATATATATATATATATATATATATATATATATATATATTATATATATATATATATATATATATTATATATATATATATATATATATATATATATATATATATATATATATATATATATTATATATATATATATTATATATATATATATATTTACAGATAGAAAACATTCGTTTATAAATAAATAATTATAAATTATTTCCTCATTTATAAATGAAGAAAAGTAAAGACCAGATTCTCTAGAAACCTCGGCAAAGTCGTAAGAACATATCGTCTAAATAAGTAGTACAAAGAACCCTAAAGACGAAACAAACTTCTCTAAATAGATATTCATAAAATTAAGTATAAATTATGGAAGTTAACAAAGTACGAAGTATATTAAATGAAGTCCTCTAAAGACTTGAACATAAACTCCCTGATACATAAATTAAACTTAAACTATTCACTTAACTCCCGTCATAAATTAAAACTTTTCTGCCAACATCTTTAACTTATAGTTTAGAAAAACCCAGTTTTCCTCTAAATTTTTTTAACATTTTTATTTCTATTTTGGTTACTTTAGTTGGGAGATAATAAAAATGATAATTCGCATCTGTGTGGACTTTAAAGGCTTTTTCTAGATATTTAAGTCGGATATTTAAACTTTTTAAGCTTTTTCATAACTTGGTTGTAATATATCTTAGGATTTAAATGACTTTATTATAAATCTTTATGTAATATAATTCCCACTTGTTATGTGCGGTTATAAAGAAACTTATTTTCATTTAAATTCTTATAAACAGTAAGAAAATATTTATAGCGAAAGAATAAAATTTAAGAGAAAAAGAAACTCTGAATATCTGAATTCAGAAAGAATATCTGATATTTAGGTATTCTCCTACCTAAATACGTTTTCTAGCATAAACTTAAGACTAAGTTTAAACGATAGGCTTTTGTTCTCTTAGCTGCTTCCCGTCTTAACTGGTACGCGACGTCAGCACCTCCCTGTATCCACTTCGTTCTTGCCCTGTCGGAGTATCACCTCTGGGTGATTCCTCCGATCAAACCTGCCAAGTCATTTAACCAGTATGAGCAATATGTCAAATACATGCATTATAGACAATAATCAACAAGGTTAATGAAAATAAATATATATTATCAGTCTTTATGAGGGTCAAACTGCCACAATAATTTAGAATTTCAAATGTATTAGTCAAAAACGTAATTGTTTAGACAAAATTATTTACGTCAAATGAAAAATTCAATAGTGATCCTGATAATTCATAGGACTTCGCTATTTCGTAAGCCTTATTTAGCAGTATTTATAATTTATTGTTGAAGTTTGATCATAAAATTGTTTGTATTTTGGATTAATTTTTTAACATGTTCGTATTTTATATCATCGCATTTATGACATTATTGTAGGTTAATGACGTCATAAATGTATAATTTACTTTTGTATTAAGTTTTATACTTATCAGAACACGTACATACTTAGACTCATTGGAACATACACAATCACACACACACACTTCCAGAGTGTTCAGTTTTTTTTTTAAATTTTAGTTTGTATTCTTTTATTCAGCTGATTTTATAGATTTATTTCATATTTATTTATCTGAGGTCATATTTTTGTTTTGTGTCGAGTGCATTCTCATGTCATTTATAATACGACACACGGCTAAAATCAATTGACAGCGCGCCAAAAATCTGTGAGGGAAATAATTCTATTGGTTCAGACCGAACACGCTCCTTCCCCTTCCACTTCATGCCAACCTCGGTATAAAAAAATACTTTTTTCCTTAATAAAATCATAAAAAGGCAACACTGGTTGTAAATATTTGTAACCTCGCGTCGCTTTTATTTCTCTCATTGAGCATATTGGTCTGTTTGAGTTCGTTTCGTCTTATTCCAATCTGTTCAATTCATCCAATTATTGCGGAGTTGTAATATGATCTGAGTGCCTATGTTTGACGCATGGACATTGACGTATTCTTCAAGAATTTTTTTGCTATTCGAGTACAGCGCTGGGTATGTGGTCTGTCAAATAAAAGACAGATTTTTTTTGGAAAATGCCATGTCCTTCAATAGATGACAGTCTTGACTTTTTTAAGTCATAAATGCAAATTGTGTCTATTGCTGTAAATAATTAACAACTTTAACTCCACTTAATTCATACTTCCCGAACAAATTTAAAGCAACACTAAGATGGTAAATTTATAACTCAATTTGTAACTCAAGTCATCTAGTGATAAATTAAGTTAATTTGTTAAGATACAATATAACTGTGAGAGAGACACCTAAGAAATGTAACAAGCAAGATGCAATGCTACATCTGGGAACTGTTACATCATTCGACATTTGCCATCATTGATGGCTCGACATAATGAAAAACTCGGTAGTATCAAAATATATATGTTTTGGTTGCCATGATGGCGATAAGAGAGCACCGCTCGTCTCTGGTAAATACTTCGTAATATATTCTTCGGAATTAATTGAAGGTCAGAGTGAGTTCAGGCTCTGTCGGCGCCCTGATGAGTTAGACGTAACGAAACAAAGTGGGACATGACATTATGTCGAGCCATCAATGATGACGAATGTCGAATGATGGAACAGTTCCCAGATGTAGCATTGCATCTTGCTTGTTGCATTTCCTAGGTGTCTCTCGCACAATTATATTGTATCAACTTTTCATGTTTTGCAAAACTCGGTAGTATCAAATGATATCTGTTAAGATGCCTCTAGCGCTATCATTGTCCTATTTACTAACTCGTTTTTCATTATATGTGGCAAACTTTTGTTTAGTATTATTGTTGTGCAAATAGCATGTAATACTAATACAGTGAAGCATACTGTATCAATAGAAAAGAACACACTCACTTTTTTATCTATAAAAAAATAAATTAAAAGATAATACATATTTTTTTTAAATTAGTTAGGAATTATAATATAAATGATAATTATAATAATGAGTAAAATATTAATAAATTACATGCTTATTGTAATATTATTTAACTTTACTTTTAAATTGTAGTAGATTAAGAGGTTGGATATTAAGATTTAGCTTTAAGATAGATAATAAAAATCAACACTATCCACACTCATGTTGTTTAACGACAGATGTGGGGTGTTATTATTTATTATTTATATTATTAGGTGCCTACACCATAACTTTCGAACGCTTTCTCGAATCCAAATGACACATGTCTCAATAATTGACCATATTATTGCCAAAAACCCCATTGTTTATGAAATATGTGTGACGTCATTAACCCACGATAATGACTTAGCGAAAATTTAAAAAAAATCCTAATACTTCAAGAAATTGTCTGATCGACCAGAAACACACATTTACACATATGTATGGTAAACACAAGGATGAAGGTTACAAATTATTACCAGCATCAGTTCTGGCTTTATTGATTGACATATATAACATAGTGTAAACAAATCACGGTTTTTGACTTATACGTTTGAAAATTTGCTTATATCATAGCAGTATGCCACATATATTAATTAATAATATGGCAATGTGATAAAAGACAACAAAAATGTGTCCGTGAAGCGAGCGAGGAGCAGAGTTACTCTTGTTTTCTTTCACATTTGCTTCAAAACTTTAGTTTTTTAACCGCTTTGCAAATAATTTAAATTCATAATATAATTTTAATTCATTGGCCGAATTAAAATTATATATTATACACAACTGTTAAAATTTAATGGTGTGTGAAGTGGCATAACTGTTGCTATAACAACCCCTGTTACTATATTCTCTCTTAGTTGTCCATTCATGGATCATCAAAATTTCCAATGGTTATTATCCGCCTTTTCAGCGATAAACATGACAGCATTACTAATCCTACAAAATAGTATATTTAGTATCTCTTAAAATTTGCCTAGCTATCTGTGTATGGGTGTTAGCTTCCATCATCGTGGCACCCTGTGTGTTCATTGTTCATGCTACATAGTTAAAACTAGGTACACAAATTAAACTTTTGTTCTAATTGTGCTTTTGTGAAATGGAAAGTATTATGAAAGTCTGTTGTGACCGTATGAAGAGGAACACAAATTACTTGGATTATAGAATATTATTATTTTTGTCTAACACAGACGCAAATAGGATTGCAATGTGTAGGGATAATGAAATTATAGTTGCACAGCTCACTAGATGTTTAATAAATGAACGTGTAATGATTACACTTATGATTTCATTCGAGAATTAAGATGATTATTCATGAATGTGTTGTTTGCGCTGATTATACGTGGCTGGATTTAAGAATGCATTTCCGCAGTAGTGATCCCGGGTACTGCAGGAATGCCAAGGCTACTGCGTGTTAGCATATCCAATACAGAGCTGTGATGCTGGAGTCCATAAGGCCAAATAACAATAATATCTGTTAAGATGAAAAAGGGTAACACGATACTCTATTTCAGATATAATTCCCTGCGAGAACTATTTTAGGTGTTCTCTAATGATTATTTTTATTAGAGAAATTCTGGCGCGGTGGTTCCGCTTGACGGGTGAATTTCTTTTGGAATGCGTGTTTCCGTGCTTAACAATCTACGTCTTGCTTAAAGTTCCGATTACTGCTTTATAGCTTGAACAGGTACTCAACTAATTATCAAGAACTACTCGCAACTTATTTTGTCTATATCTTTTTAAGAAAATGCGCATAATTATCGTTTGGTCATAAAAAACTATGCCTCTAAAATTGGTAGTGCACACTATTATTCGCTCTATAGTTTAAACCTCGCAGTTATTGTTTATCTTTAAAGGTTTTAGCGCATTTCAATTAATTGTTAAACACGGAAAGACGCATTCGAAAGGATATTCGCTCGACATGCGGACCAACTCGCCAGTATTATCCACTATCATATGATAGTGAAATTAGAAAAATTAAAAAAATGTTGAACAAAATTAAAGTGACAGTTTTCGAAAAAGTAACCTATCAGCTTGATTTTTCTTATCAGAGCTGCATAGCCAAGTAGTTAACTTTGCGAAAATTTTGAAAGAATTATATATTACTTACATGTGTTATTTAATCATGTGATCATGTTAGCCATTACTTATACATTCCATTAAATTCTGAAACGATGAAGATTTGAGTATACTCTAAAAATCCACATAAATGTACTCTTATTACAAAAAAATAACTTAGTTAAAATAACTATTAACTTTCGCAATATCAAATAGATTTCAAATTAAAATTAAAACAAATGTTTCATCAATTATTATTTTGACGAAATCTCAAACACCATCTTTAACAAAACGAAATTATCAAATTTAAAGATAAAAAAACAAACAAGTTATGTGAAGTTTTTATTTCTTCAAAACTAATCTTATAAGAAACAAAAACCTTTAAAAAGCATTCCAGTAGAAAAGCTGTTGAAAATTTTCTATCTGGAAAAATCGTATTTCATTTCTTGAGTTCTTCCTACACAAGTGAAATCCTCCTTATCCTCTTATTTGATTTAAGTCGAAGGTAACTCAACTTCAAGATTATCTCGAAGAAGGACTAGTTTTTCACATCAGTCCAAAAACAAGATTTTCGTAGTTCCTTTAACATTTCCTTAAGACTCCTATGTCCTGTTTTTCTTTTCCCATTATTAAATCCTAATCCTTTAATAATCCCTTTTAGTTTGTTTTTCTGTAAAATTACAAACTCAAGTCGTTTTTTTCTTTAAATGTCTTTTTCCGAATAATTATGTATTAGTGTCGGATTAAGGAGCTTAATGTCTTTCTCATTTATTTTTTCAACTAATTACTGTAAATCAGGCATTAGTTCATTTTTGTAAATACTTGTTTTTTCCCAAAATTAAATTACTTGAAATTTAAAATAACTCTACCAATTTCAAGACTTATTAAATTTAACACTTTGGCGTTATTGCCTATTTAGCTCAATGTATATTCTGCTTTATTGTGTTCAGGAATAGTATGCTCAGCTAATACCATGATCATACTGGCACGGTATGGCCAGCTGATATTTTATCAGTTCATGTTACTGGAATAGAATGGCCAGCTAAGATTTTATCAGTTTATGTCACTAGGATAGTATGGCCAGCTAAGATTTTATCAGTTCATGTTACTGGGATAGTATAGCCAGCTGATACTTATCAGTTCATGTCACTGAGATAGTATGGCCAGCTAATATATTGTCAGTTCATGTTACTGGGATAGAGTATGGCCACCTAAGATTTGGGAGTTTATTTGGGATAGTGTGGTTATCTTACATCAGTTCATGTTACTGGGATAGTATGCCCAGCAAATATTTTATCAGTTCATGCTACTGGGATAGTATGGCCAGCAAATATTTTATCTTTCCATGTTACTGGGATAGTATGGCCAGGTAATATTTTATCTTTCCATGTTACTGGGATAGTATGTCCAGCTAATATTTGATCTGCTTATTTTACAGGGATAGTGTGGCACACAAAGAGAGATTCCCCGGGCACCGTCCTATGTCTTCATGGTTTACAAGATAACGCAGGATCATTCGAAACACTGATACCTTTACTACCCGATAACAACAAATACATATGTATTGATCTGCCAGGGCATGGCAAGTCATCACACTTCCCGTACTCTCTACCCGTAGACATTAATAAGTTTGTTATGACATTACGAGTCGTCATTAACGCTCTTCGACTTCATAGGTAAGTTTATTTTGCAGTGGCTTAGTAATATAAATATTTTTTGGTTTATTGGCCAAGGGTCGAAAACGGCAAGTACTAAGATAAAAAGGCCAAAAGTCCCTTAGTCAAATAATTAATTTTGTATGGTACAACCTTACTCCTTAAGAGTGGTTACAATAAGGTTACAACATTTGGGTACATGTTCGAACAAAAAGAGGGCTTCTATAATTTTTCATTTCGTAATCCATCAAAGTGGTGAAAATTCTCATAAATTTTTGTTATACATATTTTTTTTTATTAGAATATATTTAAGTAATTTCCCCTTAGTCTCAATTTTTAGTTTATTGAACTTACACATTTTAAATAATTAAATTAATGACTAATATAAGTCATATATATATATAACTTGTCAAGAAATAAATAAAAGTAAACTACAAACTAAACTAAAAACTTGTTTGTTTGTAAATTAGTGAAGAAGATATTATAGAATTATAATATTTTTTTCAGCAATCTACAAAAAAACAAGTTTGTAGTTTAGTTTTTTGTGGTTTGTAGTTAGTTTTTCTTTATTTCTTAACGAAGTTGATTTTTATTAACTTAATTCTATGATATATAATTCTAGTCTTTGTATGCTGTGTGTGTAGTTTTTAATCTGTTGTTAATCTAGTATTTAAGTTTATTTTTGATCGCCTGAAGATGCCCGCAGTGTTGAGTAAAATGATCATCGCTAATTTGTAAATTAGTAAAGAAAAATATTATGGAATATAAGTCATTAATTTAATTATTTAAAAATAGAATATATTTTTTTAACTTGATATTCGCGTGTTTTAGGTTTTCTTTGATCGGACATGGTTATTCATCACTAATTATCGGTTTGTATTCATCAATTTATCCAGAATCAATCGATAAGATAATATTCCTGGATACGACTGGTTTACCGATGATATCACCTGATAAAACTACACAGCATTTACGCAAATCAATCGACCAATACGAACGATCCGTCACGAAAAAACCCGAAGAAAACCACTATCAGAACTACGACGACGCTTTGAAAAATTTTATGAAGAAGAGAAAGAATATGTTTAGTAAGAAATCAGCTGTTATTTTACTTCATAGAAGTTTGACTCTGACGCCAGAAGGGTTTAAGCTAACTACAGACCCAAGATTGACTACTTCGAGCCTTCTGATTCCATTATACACGATGGAACAAACTAAAAGTATCATATCGTCCATAAAATCGATCAAAGTTATGATCCTCTCAAAATCCACTCACGACTTCATGGTGACAAAGACTGGAAAAGAAAACGTCGAATCCGTTCTGACTTTTGCTGAAAGTGCAGGAATTAAAATTCATCACATCGAAGGGAATCAAAACGTACACTTGGAACATCCTGAGAAAATCGCAGAACTTATTATTCCGATACTTTGAGAATTAATTCAGTCGATTGATGGTTATTTAAATCAATCGACTTACGATGATCAACTTTCTCTTGGTGATTACTTAGACGACTTGTAGAATTTTGAGGATTACTTATGAATCATTTTACAATATACTCAACTTCAAACTCAAAACATATTCTAGCAAAACACCCAAATTGTTACATATTTAGCTGATTGGTGTTTTTTAGATACAAGAAGAATGAAGTATGGCTTAAACGTTATAAAAATATTTATTTTACAATATATTGAATATTGCAGACAATTCAGATTCACTCGTTTCAGGCAACTTCTTCAAGAATTGAAAAATCATGTAATAGTAAAAATTGAGGCACATACTTTGTAGCACAAACCTTTCTAAAACTAGAATTGTTCTCAAAATTGTCAATTACGCTCAAAAAGTTTCGAGCGCAAGCCTTATGGTGCCCAGAGTGAATCATTCTTTTTAGCAAAATTTCACGCAGAAAGTAAAATCAATTAAAATAAGTATGAGAGTTGATTTCCAAACTTTAAATTTTGTTTAATTAATTAACGCTTTTAATATTTTTATAATATATTATAATTTACACCCTGCATTCTGTAATCAAGAGTTACAGTCAAGCAGACATCTTTGAGCTTTAAACTTATTTAATTTAAAAGTTTTATTCTTAATTTATAAATTTTATTCTTTTATAAATATAAGTTTAGTCTCCATTATAATAAGTAAATTTTGAAAAAGGCGCTTGATAAAACGATTATAAATACAATTTCAACGAATGTGGATGACTATGCTTCGCTATTATACATATATAGCATATGCATGTCTTTAAAACAGTTTGTAATTATGTTAGCTAAAATATAATTAATTAACGATTTCGATAGTTTTCCTATCGTGTACAAGTTAGCTTACAGAGTTATGTATGTTTTATATACATAAATATGCATAAATACATACATATGCATACGTATAATAGAAAAATTTAGTCATTCACATAATAGTTGTAACACACGGCTGAAATCAGTTGACAGCGTGGGAAAATAATGCCAGGGAGCCAATGAGATTATTCCTGGATGTTAAACCACGCCCACCATTTCAAATCGAACGAACCTCATTGGTTTCTCAACACTATTTTCCCACGCTGTCAACTGATTTTAGCCATGTGTTAAACTATAGTTGAATTTGTATTCACAAATGTCACATTAAGTGTCTTTATCCAAATTTAGGATTTAATGATTAAATAATAATTATATATTGTTGCTCTAATGATTTAGGTTTAAATGAATTCATTGATATTTTGTATGTAAATTAATGTATCATTACTTTATGGTACGGAAAGATATGTATGTATTGTTTGTACTAAATAACGTAAGTATGTCTAGTTTATGTATTATACTAATTTCTAATAACTTTTTCTCGTTTTAGGTACATAAGAAACATTTTTTAAGACCTTTGTTTTTACCCAGTCTGTGTGTGTGTTTGTACGTTCATCGTAGCTTCTCTGTGTTTAAGTGAAAGATTTTAAATTTAAATCAAAAATCTTTATGTAATTACACGTCATTAACGACTCAAAAAATGTTTTATTTGAGAACATAACAACAAGGTTTCGGCCTCTTGGCCACTCATTATTTATTTATTACAATTTTATATAAGTAGCATACTGCTAACGTGACTTGTTTACACCGGGTTGTATATAAGTCAATCAATAAAATCGGAACAAATGTTAAAATAATATTTAACTTCGACTATTTGTTAACCATATATACGTATAATTATTTTCAATTTAATCACACATTTTGTTAAGGTTTGTGATTTTTTGAAATTTAACTGAGTAATCATTGTGGGTTAATCACTTCTTACCAATACCATAAAAAATAAACTTCTAAGCAGAATAAAAAAAATAAACATTAATAAGGTTTATTTTTGTACCGAGTTCATCAGATCTGGGATAGCCTACAAAAGTCTTACAATATTTGTACGTCGTACAATATTTTTTCGTACATATTTGTCGCACATGCATACATATATACACAAACACACAAATCAGAAGCTGTCGTTATGGAGGAACATGTAAAGTGAATCTAAAGTGACGAGCACGAGCGTAATTAATGCAGGGACTGGGTCCAAGGTTCCGTAACCGGATTTGATGTGCGTATTAAATCTGAGGCCCGGGCGAAGCCAAAGTCATCATGAGCGTATCGAATCTAAGGACCGGGCGAACCACGCAAACACGCGATTTTGGCAAACACGCTAAAAACGGGCTTGTCTTAACTTACATCTTACATACATTTTTTTATTCATTTAAATTTTTTAAATGCATTAAGAATTTAAATTTTAAAATTTAAGTAATTATTGGCAAATTTTAGGCCCGTATTCAATGACATCTTCCTAACATTTTCCTAACATTCTCCTTATTTCTTAAGGAGAATGTTAGGAAAATGTTAGAAAGATGTCTTTGAATACGGGCCTTAATCTTTAATTATAAAAGAATTTAATATGAATGATTTTATGAAATTTATAAATAAAGAGAATTTTACATTGTTAGTAAGTATAGCCTCCTTTTTTTCCATTAACCTTGTTATTCTGAAATAAGGGCTCTTAGCTCCTTAGCTGCGCCGCTATTACAAGGCTGCATCCCAAGAGCCCTTTGGTTTCTTGGCCACCAAGCGGCCCTCAACCGCTCCGTTACTGCTTCTTAGCCCCCAACCTTTCTGTTAGTAGTTTCTGTTTGTAATCTGTTGTAATTTCCCGAAACGTCATTAATGGCAAATACCATAGACAACAAAATACGTTCAACTAATATTACTCAACCTCTCTGTAGCCGCTTCTTGGCCCCCCCAACCTCTATGTAGGCTGCTTTACGGCCACATTGTTATTCTTCTGATCAGTTTTAGTAAGAGACATATTGCCAGAGATAAACCAATCATTTATGTAAAATATTTATAAAATTTCCAAGGATAATTAGAAAATAATCTTAGGATGGACCATAAAAATGAAAATAAATAACATATTTCGCTTCAACTTTTGATCTTCTTCAGACAAACAAACCACGTCATTCTATGAATTCTATCAAATCTTATTATCATTTTATTATAAAGCAATATGCGGTAAATAAAATATGAAATAAGACATCAAAGGTTAAGAATTATACCTATATAAAAAAAAGTTGTGCTGAGTCTTTTTGATGTCAAATAAACAAGAAAGAAATCATACTTTCTATAGCAATTCATTATAATAAAAGAACTTTCCTTATTTCCTCGTGCTTTAGAATATTAGGGTTTATTCTTTGGCAGAAAAAGAGTATATATATATATATATTATATAATATATATATATATATATATATATATATATTATATATATATTAGGGTGGCCCTTAGCTATAGGGGTGAAAAAAAAATGTTAGAAATGTTGTGCTCCCAACCCCTAATTTTGTTCGAATATATGAAAAAAAAAATTCCATAAAAATTTCAGCCCGATCGGAGGTGATTAACAGGTGCCGCCGGGCCTTTGAAGTTTTACAGGTGTCAAAATTCGTCAAAATTGTGATTTTCGTGACAATTTTTTTTCTGTGATTTTTTACATTATTTTTTAAGTAAAAACAATACTTAATCCACTAATTAGACACTATGTTCTTATCATTATGACCTGAAATCATCTTAGTTTGTACTTACTCTGACATTTAATGGTGGACATATATATTTTTTCTAAAAAAGTTTTCAAAAAACTTTTTTTTTCTCTACACTGCAAAGTATAACTCATATAATATGTTTTTTGTTATCAATTCATTAGCATATTATGTTTTTGTATACTGTATTCTATAGTTTAAGACCAATAATTGGTTATTTATACCAAAATTAGCAGACCTAATGTGTAACATACAAAACACTGTCATCCTATCTCGCAGTAGGTGAAAGCTAAGTAATGTGTATAATAGTCCAATTCAGTTTCAAGAATTTTCAATTTGTTTTTTGGTTTGAATTTATTTTCAAACAAGCCATTATTGTGACATCTGAAACTTTGTGTGTAACCCCCCCCCCCTCTTGCCTATTATGAAATATGAAATTTTATACAATTTTCACAAAAAATTAATAGAATAAAGAAAGGCAAGATAGGTTATAACTTTGAATAGAGTTATTAATACATTAGTAATTGACACAAACTTGTTTACCAAAATACTTTCAGGTGAAATAACCCTAGTGTCCACACTTAAGGATTAAAGATGAGTCAAGGAAAATACATCTAGGACATAGACAATGTCAGATGTCAAGGAATAGACATCTGAAACTTCGCGTGTTAACCCTTTTGCTTGACCCCTCCCCCTCTTTCCTTACCAAATTTATTAACCATTAACAAATGGTTAATAATTTTTTTTAGTACAGCATTGCTAATTTTTAAATATGTAGCCTCGTAATTGACTAATGACTGAATAAAATGCAAGTCAGACATTGGGGCCTTACTCGCACTTGTAGCACCATACCACGCTCTTAAATACACTCGAATAAGAAAATTGTTAAATTTTCTCATCGAAGATTTTTCTTTGGTAGACAACTTGAACTCACTTCTAAATAAATAAATTTTTAAACAATAGATCGCCTTCGACATCTATCTTGCATGGCTAATAGCACCTGGCTTTCTAAATGACACTCCTTGAGGCGGGGTCTCTCCTATAAAAATCACTGCCAGCTCCATTAGCTCCCTGTAATCTTCTCTTAATTGTCTTTTAACCTTTTTACGAAGAAGTCAAGCATATTTCTTCATAAACTTCTGGGACATTCTCCTTCAATACCAGAAGACTATTTTTTCGGGTCTATCTGACCCCATGCATTTCTGAACCTAGAAAACAGTGGAACATCTGACCCAAAAGTCGGTCCCACCACTTCATTGAATACACCCTTTAACACCACTTCAAATATGTGGTGCCTACAAGACAGGTATAGAAAATCCTTTTCTAAGAGGTTATCAATATTTATGCAAGCTCCATTGTTCTTACTGGTGTTCTATGCCGTGGTGTCTAAACACATCGCTTGGACTGAATCCAGAAGTCCCATTCTTTAAGACATTTGTTGACTGCTGCGGCTTATTCTGCTCCAGTAGCCTGTGTTATGCTCGGAGCTCCTACCAACTTGTCTTTGACGCCATATGAAAAATAAGAACTGCCAACCTCTCTATTTTATTGTTTTTTGTAATATCAGGAAGAAGCTTCCCATCTCAAAGCACGACAGCACACTGATTTCTATCAATACTAAAGGTTTTTAACATTTCCTTGTATCTAAGAATCCTAAACTGGGATCGTTTACGGCTTATTGAATTTCTGTTAAGTCCTTTGCATCATGGCCTAACGCTTCTGCTGTGGCAACTAATATATGAACAGCATCTCTGTCCCTAAATTTGCACCTATCTAACGCTGCTGCTAGGGATCATTAAAAAAATCAACAGTTCCTCTAAAACCCAACAACGAAGGAAAATTGCATCAGAGACAAGCTCATCTGAAACTCCCTCACTGTCGTCTGTGCTACTACTGCTTCTGGTGCTTGGTAGCAATTCCGCAAACAAACTAGAACGATCAATATCCTCCAAGCATTGAGTTTTTCAACGGACCTCTTCCTCCTTTCGCTCTGCAGTTCTCTATTCTGCCCTGTGTAAATTAATGTCAACTCCAGCATAACACCAGGTCGCCCCTTCATTCTTTGCATCCGCAAAAACTCTATGTCCTCCTGGATGTTTATTTGATTTTCGGCGTCACTATAGGCAATATCAAATAAATCATCCAGCCTGTCTGTAAAAGCAAAACCACTACTCATAGCAAACTCGGTCGTTTTAGAAGAATTTTTCTGAAGACAACTCCAATGGTCAGAACGAAGAACTCTTTCACTTGTCATTTTATAACTTTAACAAACAACTTAAACCAAACACTTAATTTAAAAAAGAAATTAATACATTTAATGGTAACAGTTTGTTGTCTGATCTAAGACTGGAACTTTTTTTAAGTAAGTCATAGGGATTAAAATGATTCATTCATAGTACCCTTGCTTAGATCACTTCCATCTTGCCCATGCAAAATGATAGTGAAATAAGAAATACCAAATAAATAAGAAAATACCATTATTTTCCTTGACTCATCTTTAATCCTTAAGTGTGGACACTAGGGTTATTTTACCTGAAAGTATTTTGGTAAACAAGTTTGTGTCAATTACTAATGTATTAATAACTCTATTCAAAGTTATAACCTATCTTGCCTTTCTTTATTCTATTAATTTTTTGTGAAAATTGTATAAAATTTCATATTTCATAATAGGCAAGAGGGGGGGGGGTTACACACAAAGTTTCAGATGTCACAATAATGGCTTGTTTGAAAATAAATTCAAACCAAAAAACAAATTGAAAATTCTTGAAACTGAATTGGACTATTATACACATTACTTAGCTTTCACCTACTGCGAGATAGGATGACAGTGTTTTGTATGTTACACATTAGGTCTGCTAATTTTGGTATAAATAACCAATTATTGGTCTTAAACTATAGAATACAGTATACAAAAACATAATATGCTAATGAATTGATAACAAAAAATATTATATGAGTTATACTTTGCAGTGTAGAGAAAAAAAAAAGTTTTTTGAAAACTTTTTTAGAAAAAATATATATGTCCACCATTAAATGTCAGAGTAAGTACAAACTAAGATGATTTCAGGTCATAATGATAAGAACATAGTGTCTAATTAGTGGATTAAGTATTGTTTTTACTTAAAAAATAATGTAAAAATCACAGAAAAAAAATTGTCACGAAAATCACAATTTTGACGAATTTTGACACCTGTAAAACTTCAAAGGCCCGGCGGCACCTGTTAATCACCTCCGATCGGGCTGAAATTTTTATGGATTTTTTTTTTCATATATTCGAACAAAATTAGGGGTTGGGAGCAAAGAAAAAAGAAAGAAAAAGAAGGGCCACCCTAATATATATATATATATATATATATATATATATATATATATATATATATATATATATATATATATATATATATATATAATATATATCCCGTCCTGTTACATCATTCAAATTCATATCCCTCAAGAGTATACTTCATAAACCTTGGCTTTACCAATTAAATGACAAATTTTTGAATAAATTTAGTAAATAAGAGCTTCCCATTTATCACATTAAAAGGGTTTTGGGACAGCATCGTTTTAATCGCAGTCCTGAAGAGCAGCTATTCAATAACATTAACCACTAAGTAATTTGATCGCCAAGTTATTTAATTATTTTAATCACCTAGTCATTCAGTCACTTTAATCGCCTAGTCACCTTCAGTCACCTTTGATCGCTTTATTTATCAAGCTCTCCAATTGCTTTAATCAGCAAGTCATACAACCACTTTGATTGCTTAGTCATTCGAACACTTCAATAACCAAGAGATTAATCACTTTAACTACCAATGCATTCTGTAACCATATATTCAATAACATCAATCACCATGTAATTCAATTACTTTGATCACCAAGTAATTCAATCACCAGTAATTCAATTAGTAAGTCATTCAATTGCCGGTATACAATTTTTTAAAAACTTACCTGAAAGTTGGTACGGGTACTTATTAGAAATTTCAACAAAATTATTGAGCAAGAATCCTTACCTAGCAGTTGGTCAAAATTCATTATGGTTATGCTGTACAAAAAAGGGGACAAATTAGATCCTAGCAATTACAGAGGCATTGTTATGGCGAATTGCTGTCTAAAAATTTTTACTAAGATCATTTTAACAAGGTTACAAGTATGGGAAAGTTTGGAGAAAATCTTACCTGAATCTCAGAATGGTTTCAGAAGTGGAAGGAGTTGTGTAGATAATATCTTTATTCTAACATCGATTATACATAATCAATTAAGACTACCTAGAAGGAAAGCTTTTATTGCCCTTATCGACTTCAAAAGAGCCTTTGACAATGTACCTCATGACAGGCTATGGGAAAAGCTATACGAGATAGGCGTTAGCCCGAAATTATTCGCATTCTTAAGCAGTTATATGATTATGCTGTAATGCTAATCAAATACTTTGGTGAGCTTTCACCTGAAATTAACATCACAGCAGGAATTTTGCAAGGCGAAATATTAAGTTCTTTTTTATTTATTTTATTTATTTTTGATTTTGAATCCTTTCTTAGGCAACAAGGAGAAGAAGGACTTTCCATTAACCACCTGGTGGATATTCTAATATTATTTTTTGCAGATGATGTTTCTATCTGTGCTGACTCGTCTGTCAGTTTGAGAAGGAAATTGAGGCTTCTAGAATCCTACTGTACAGCCAATGGCCTATCAATTAATACGCAGAAATCTAAAATCATGATATTTCACAAAGGCAATATTAACTATGCTAATTACAGGTTCTTTATTAATAATGAGGAAGTAGAAATAGTCAAAAAATTTGTATACCTAGGAGTTTGCTTTACTCCTCAGGACTTTTTCATGAGCAATTAAAGCATGCTACCAGCAAGGGCAACTTAGCAGCTGGTTCTGTTAGCAGTATTTATTTTAAAAGTAAGTCCAATGAGTGGGCTGTTTTGCTAAAACTCTTTGATTCAGTTGTGCTTGGCAGTCTCTTATACGGATGTGAAGTTTGGGGTCTAAGTCAGTTAGCCAATATTGATGCTTTTTCAGGTACGATTCTTTAAAAGACTCTACACCTTCCTCGTAACACTCCAAATGCTGTCGTAAGAATGGAAACTGGTCAGCCTCACCTGTCAGTATTGGTACTAAAGCTAGCTCTTGGATGGTTAATTAAACTCCTAAGAATGGATTCAAACAGGCTTCCTAAATTGTGTTACCTTAGACTAAAAGAATTAGACTTGTCTAACGCAAGTCAAGTCAAGTATAACTGGGTATCCCAACTAAGATGTTTATTGGTTGATATAGGCTACAATGATTTGTGGCTCTTGCAGGACCCAGATATTTTTCAGTCTAAATTATCAGATATTTTAAGTGCATTTAAAAACCAACTATTTTATAAAGATCTAAATTCCATCCAAATTTCAAATTACAGTATATTCTATAAACACTTTCAATTCGTAAATAATAATCCTCAATGTTATATCCAGCTTAACATCCCATCAAAGTAAAGAGAATGATATGTCAGCTGAGAGTAACTGGGAAGTCATACATAGGATACTATTGTAATGACAATCTTCATAAGCTCAGCCTTCCTAATAATTGCCAAGTCTGCAATTGTCAAGAGCCAGAAGCCCTAGTGCATATATTATGTTTCGCTGCCCCATTTATCAACCACTTAGATCTCATTACCTAGCAACTAATAATAATAGATCACTGTTTCCCAAAACTCTCCATACTACATTAACCAGCTTTCTATGCTTAATCCTACGAATTCCTTCCTCGCTTTTAATGTGTATAACTTTTTTCATAATCTGTTTCTCTTAAGAGCCTTTTGTCTAAATGAATAACAGTTTCGTTTCAATTACCTTATCAATAATAATAATTCTATCAATATAATTATCAATTATAAATTATCATTTAATAAATCATTTTTTTGTAGTTATTTATAATTTGGTTAATATAACATCTAACTATAAGGTATTTAGTGAATAATCTCAACTCTTAAATTTTAGTAATTTAATCAATCATTTAAAATAAATATAAAGAAGAATTAAAAAATATATATAATAATGTCAATAAAAAAAATGTAAGTAATATAAGATAAATTGTTTATAATAAACTTTTAGTATTGAAATTTAGTATTTATTAATACTATATTAAGTAAAATTATTGTTTTTGTATAATTTATAATTCAAGGATGAAAGCTTATATTTATTTATTTTTTGTTAACAATATCCTTTTTTGTATGCACTCAACTTTGTATAGGACAATGTCCTAAGAACAAATAAAATTTCTTATTCTTATTCTTATTCTTATTCTTATTCAATTGCCGGTATACTTCGCAGTTATTGTTGGTTAAAGATCTATCTACATCTGTACCACATTGTATGATAATGAAATGTGCAGGATGTGTGAAGAGGAGAAAAAACTCGCTCAATCAAGCAGGTAATCAACCTGTTTCAACCTTTGAGGTTAGCTTGCGTTTTTTTATATTAATGGAAATAAAAACTTACCCATAAACAAGTTTATAACTGTTTGGAAGACGATAGTCCTCCAAATCCTTATGTGATTTTAGGTTATTAATGAAGACATATCTATGAATTTTTAATTTTTCTGCTTGAGCAGTAGAACGCCAATGTTTGTCAGTAATAGTAATTAGAGAAGGGTGATAGTTCTCCTTGATAGTAGGACACGATAGTACTACTAGTACTATCGTATCAAGTATCATAGTACTTGATAGTACTCCTAGCAAGTAGGACACGTCGTTGGGTCCTTTTTGCTATCCCCCTTAGATAGAAGATAGCAATCTACCAAGAGAGTCTAAGCAAAGGCGTTCCCCTATAATCCATAGGGACTTCACTATAAGTGACTTTAGCACAAGCTTGGAACCACCGGCAAACTTCCATTTCGAAAGATGGCACGTGTAAGGATTTCTATCTCTTACATGATGTTAAGGCCCTACCCAGGATTGAACCCGGGCTGTCTAGATGTCAGGCATGGTAAGCTGATAAAATGGGCCCCGGATAAGATGTTTCCATCTCTATAATTCTTTAGCGCTATGAGATTTTAGCGAATTTGTGTGCGGAAACAAACATAGGTGAAGTTTAATTGTACCTGTAATACACATCCATATTAAGCTTAATATGCATACTGTGCACTAATAACAAAATAATAGCAAAAAATCGGGTACGGGGTATCTCGGAACTATTCCTCTTTAAATCGGATTCGCTACGCTCATCCTCCCTGCTTCGGAATCGCTTCACTCGTCCTCAGAAATACAGTTTGCCAAATGTATACTGCTACAGGCCTTCGGACTCACTTCGCTCGTCATCAGATAGTAAATGCATCCGTATCATTCTCAGTGGTGTATGTGTGTGTGGGGAGGGGGTCTGTTATCATAGTAGCTCCTAGTCAATTTGTGCTAAAGAGTTAAATCTTTGTACAAAAATCAGTCTACAGCTGTAGCTGGGCTATTCGAGAAGTATTCTTTTTATGACGCCATTAACCCGCATTGATGACTGAGTTTTGAAAAATCATACCAGGTGTGTTCAAAAAGTATCCCAACTTTTGTGTTTTTTCAAAAATTATTTATTTATTCATGAATATCTATTTTGTCCCCTTCAAAGTAATCCCCATGAGATATTATACACTTGTGCCAACGGCTCCAATCTTCGAAGCACTTCAAAAAATCATTTTTTTAATCTTGTTCAGCTCCTCCTTCGATACCGTCTTTATCTCGTCAAGCGTAGCATAACGTCGTCCTTTAATGGGCCTCTTCAGTTTAGGGAACAAGAAAAAGTCACAGGGGGCCAGATCTGGGGAATACGGTGGCTGCGGCATCATTAGTGTGTTGTTTTTGGCCAAAAAGTCGCGCACAACACAAGCAACGATGTGTGAGCAGGGGCGTTATCGTGGTGAAAAAGCCAATTTTGTTCTTCCACAAATCCGGGCGTTTCTGGCGGATTGCTTGGTGCAAATTGCCCATAACTTGCAGGTAATATTCCTTATTGACCGTTCTACCCTGTGGCAAGAACTCATGATGCACCACGCCCCTGCAATCGAAGAAAACTGTCAGCAAAACTTTCACATTCGACCGAACTTGGCGCGCTTTTTTCGGTCTTGGTTCGTGCGGCAGCTTCCATTGAGATGATTGAGCTTTGGTTTCCGTCATAACCATAAACCCACGATTCGTCACCAGTTATGACCCTCTGGAGCAAATTTGGGTCGTCGCGGACAGAGTCCAACATCTCGTTAGCAATGTTCATGCGATGCTGTTTTTGGTTGCAATTACACGTTCTTTGATCCATTTTTTTGAATAGGTAAAAATCGAAGACGATCCGAAAAACGGGCAAGCAAAGCAGCTGTCGACAATTAAGTGAACATTCAAAATGGCCGAGGTTGTCGGCATAAGTGAGAGACATGAGTACCAACATAACGCCACAAAAAAAATTGAAATTCGAATATACGTAACCCGCGAAAATTCAAAATTCGCGATACTTTTTGAACACACCTCGTACAACACGGACATACAACAATCATACAAAATGAAGCGATTGGATTGAGATTTGGCACACATATAGCCATGTATAAGATTAACATATGTGTTAGGTTTCATTTTATTATAGCATAGTTTTTTAAAAAATTGGAAAATAATCCAATTGAGTTGAAATTTGTAAGAAATAAGTACACTAAGTTTCGTTTTAAAACAACAAATATATCCTATATTTTTGTTGGATCATTAAAGTTTTTTATCAGCATTGAGCGTGGTCAGTGCTGTATGGGTGACCGCTGAGAATAAAACTGATGTATTTACAATGTAAGGACGAGAAAAGTGAATCCAAATAAGTATTATAGTATAAATTTGGCCAATTGTATATTCAAAGGACGAGGGAAGCGAGTCCGAAGTAGGGAGGAGGAGCATAGCGAATCCGATGTGATGAGAAAAGGATCCGAAGTACCCTGTACTCGATTTTATTTAATTTCGTGGCATTGATGTGGAGTTTTTATATTTTAACGAGCATTCAACAGAGTCAATATCTATATATTTAAGCTCTATATTTAAAATTAAATTTTCAAAAGTACCATTATTGTTACAAAATTACCATATTTGGGTTACAATTATCAACACAACTAATGTTTGCTATTAAAATATTATCTAAAGTCTACCCATGTTTTATTTATAAAGGTTCTACAGTTATAAATGAAAACTACTAAAACATTTTAAAAATTTACTTGACTTACAATTCTCTTAATATTCATAAATCCTTGCCATTCATTTCATATAAACGTGATGTTTCACTTTATATATCATATATTCAACAGTTCTCTCATAAAAACATATCTAAGGGAAAATTGTATTCTTGCGAAAGTAAAAGATAAATGGTGTTTTTATTTTGATATTGTAAGCACGACACATTTTCTAAGCTGATATTTGTCTAGACTTACTGAAAATACTTGAAGAAAATTGAAAAAGAAATCTATCTGAGATAATATCATTTTGATAATGGGCAATATATCTTTATAAATTCTTTATTTACTTTGTTTATTCTTTCTATCGATTCGTTCATGAGAAAAGCTGCTGCGTTAGAAGATAATGTCTAATGCAAGATAATGTCGAATGCCAGATAATGTCGAATGCAAGATAATGTTGAATGCAAGATAATGTCGAATGCAAGATAATGTCTAATGTAAGATAATGTCGAATGCAAGATAACGTCGAATGCAAGATAATGTCGAATGCAAAATAATGTCGAATGCAAGATAATGTCGAATGCAAGAATGTCGAATGCAAGATAATGCAAATGCAAGTAATGTCTAATGCAAGATAATGTCGAATGCACGATAATGTTGAATGCAAGATAATGTCGAATGCAAAATAATGTCGAATGCAAGAGTCGATGCAAGATAATGTCGATGCAGATAATGCAAGATAAGTCGAATACATGAAATGTCGAATGTCCATAAAGATATTATTACTAAGAGGTCTCTATTAAAAATGATTAGAAACATTAAAAAAGTCGGGTACGGGGTACCTCAGAACTTTTCCTCATCACATCGGATTCGCTACACCCATCCTCCCTGCTTTGGACTCGCTTCGCTCGTCCTCAAAATATACAATTCGTTATTTATACTACAAATAGTCTTCGGACTCCTCTCGCTTGTCCTCGGATAGTAAATAGATTAGTTTCATGCTCAGCGGTCACCCATATAGCACTGACCACGCTCAATGCTGCTGAACTTTTATGATCCAACAAAATCATCGATATACTTTCGTATTGAAACAAAACTTTGTTCACTAATTTATTATTCAAAATTTACACTTTACTCAATTTCAACTCAATTGTATCATTTTCTGATTTTTTTTTTTTTTTTTTTTTTAAACGTTCACAAATCATTCCATAATAGTTATGCTATTAAACTAATGCTGATAATGTGATGAAACTTGAAACATATATTAGTCTTATACATGCCTACATGCGTGCCAAATTTCAATCGAATTATCTTTGTGTATAATTTGTTGTATAATTTCTTCGAAATTTTCGCTGAGTCATTATTGCGTTCATGACGACATAAAAAATTATTTTCTGAATAACACAACTACAGCGGTAGATTGATTTTTCTATAGATTTTCAACTCTCTAGCATAAATACAGTAAGACCTTTGATTATAACAGACACACACACATACTAACAGACATCTTTGAAAAGACCACTCAGGGACCATTCATTAAAACACGATAATAAAACGGATAATTCCGCGTCTTATTCCCGTTTCGCATTATTTTTCAAACACAATACTTTTCCATTATCCCTACGGCATAAATGAGGATAAGTAAAAATATACAGGAAAGGGAAAACAATTGATTTATTATATTCTTAACTCATTCTGGGAGGAGGTTTTAATGAGGTTACACGGAGCTCCTGAGAGCCCCAAAATTATGTGTTAGGCCTCAATGTATTGAAATAGGGTATGCTCTAGTTATAATATCTCGATGCAGCTAAGTTCTTAAGACTTAATCTGCAACACAGCGGAAGACACATGAGCTTAACATGTGCATAGAACATGCATAGAAGCTATTACAATGGAGCTCACCTATATTAAGCTATATTTAGCAAGCATAGAAGCATCACGGGATAATTTAATCCCTCAAAATTTACCAGCATATTATCTGTAATCTATACCTTTTATCACGCCTTATTCATCTTAAATCCCCTCCGAGGGATAACACGCTTAGCCGATTTGCCAAATAACAATGATATATGGGATCAGAGAGACAAGAGTTACGGACTTTTGTACCATCTTTCAACATTTATATGAGTTCGGATTACAATCAGAGGGAATTCATTTTAATATTGCAAGCAATGCATATACATAATATGCATATACACAGTTTTGTGTGTGTTTATGTAAGTAGGTCGCGGAGTGGCCAACAGGCCAAAAACCACCTGTTAAAAAAAATATAAGAAAATTACCACTGACTGAGACTTGGGCCAACTCACATTGAAAGTAAACAAACAAAGGTATAGATAATGAAAGAAAATAAGTCTCCTCAAAAATGAAACTTAATAGGCAAAGCGCTTTCAACTTAAGTAAAAGTCATCATCAGTGCAAAACCGATGAGATGTAAAGAAGAGAAGTGAGTCTGTGTTTTTTATTAGATATTAGAGCCAGACACTTTACATCTAATAAAAAACATTGACTCACTTCTCTTCTTTACATCTCATCGGTTTTACACTGATGATAGTCTTTTTATTGGCAAAGCGCTTTCAACCTCATTAGAGGCAAATCACATCAGTGCAAAACCGTTGAGATGTAAAGAAGAAGAGAAGTTAGTCATTGATTTTTTTTTATTTGATAATAGAGCTAAACACTTTACATGGAGAGAAAGCTTTACATTTTGTGGAGAGACTTCTTTTCTTTCATTATTTCTAACGGACTTACTCTCTCACTCCTCAAACCCAATTTAATAAGCACATCTTTTCGTTGGTACTTAGTTATGCTTAAGTATTAAAGCAGCAGTTATTTCATTGTCTGATATTTGTCAAAACAAACGTCATAATATTTGCCTACCTTTTAACTTCGTATATGATCAAATAAATTATTTTGTAAATAATGTCCTAAAGGTTTTATTTATATTTTTATGTAATGGTAACTTAGTTTATACAAAAATTTTATGTCAAATTCAACTTCAAAATTTTTTATATTAGAATGTATAACAAAAATAGCATCGTTTTTCTCAAGCATGTTCAAAAATATCATCAAAATGGCGACTCAAAGAGCAGATGAACGAGAAGACGAACTTTTCAGAAGATGCAGAGACCAGTTTGTGCCGGAAACTATTTGTGAACTTGTCGGCAACGTTGAAGTTTGGTGGATGCCAAGGGAATTTTCACAATCCAAATTGGGTAATTTTAACAGTGGGAGTAACGCTTGTACTCTGATTGCTGTTTTGGTTGCTTTGAAATGTTACAACAAGGAATTGGTTCTGGCAAGAGGGTTAAGGATGGAGAATTACGAAAGATTGCTTTACATTTTTGGGTCAAGCATAATAGAAGGTAATAAGATACATGAAGATTTGCAAAGGACAGGAGATCTACACGATGTCAATTTGACTATACCCGAAGCTATAAGAGCTTGCAATGCAGCCAACAGAATAATCGAATGGAAATCCTTTGTTTATCTCATGGATATGAGAGAATCTCTCTATAAAGAAATGAACGAAAAGCTGGTAGAATTTCTCAACGAATCATCTTTAGCAATCACCGAACTTTTTGTCACCCTTATTACTGAAAATCGAACGGTTCTGTTCATTTTTAAAATCGACACTAATTTAGTAACTCTGATAGATTCCCATCAGCATATTCCTCATGGTGCTTCAGCGGCGCAAACGTCCCTACAGCATCTAGACGAGTTGTGCTTGTGGTACGACAATGTTTTGCGAAGTTATTACAGATTAGCTCCTAACTGCTACGAGTTAACCTATTTATACATGCTACCTGAAGCTGTCTGGACATAAATTAGATGGTTCCAATAAATAAAATACACTTTTATAGTTATTATTTATTTTAATACCTTCACTATAAAAAAATTATCTTATGAATAATTCACTTTTCCCTATACTATTTAAATTCTTCAAGAACATAAATATAAATGGCTTTTTTTATCAACCTAGAATTTATATTAAAATGTAATTGTTTATTTTATAGCTTTACCTTTTAACTAAAATAATTTATAATAATTTATGAATAAATAATTTACTTCCCAAAAAAATTTACTTGAATACTTTAAGTAAATAAAAATTCTACCACGAAGGACCACAAGTTGGTCGAATTCCCTTTGAAAAAGTGTATTTTCAGTTTCTTTAAAGATTTTTTGTGAAAAAAATTAAGTCTTATATCGTTTATTAGCTCTTCAAGAGTAGAGAAATAAAACACATGCTATGTGCCCATGGACTTCTAATCGAGATTGGAGGGATAAAGAATCTTCTTAGCAAGGTTCAAAATTATCCTTGCGCCATTTTTTTGAGTGGCGCCATAACATCTTTAGATTTACTTGTGTCATTGTGAAGATATAGTTTGGCAAAACCAATTTATTGATCAGGGATCTCTGAAATTTTACAATCCCAAACTTAGTGCTGCCTATTATATTTACCCCATTAGTGAATTTTCCCAATGAAATTCGCTAAAAATCTTATTTTATCTACACAGAATATACATAAAAATAGAATTCTTCAATATATAGCTGTACTGAACATACTCGTAATTCACTTCTCTATTTATTTAAATACTTATAGTAGATAAAAATGTTAAAAAAGCTTTCCGTTTAACACAAATATAATAGAAGTAAAAGGGGAGAGCGAAAGGTGAGTTGCTCTTTAGAATGATAGAGAAGGGTTAAGAGCTTCCTTAATGCTTGTGTAAAAGGTTTACAATATAAAGAAATATCTAGAAAATGGAGAATATGATTTGATATATTTGTGCTGAGTGCTTTCTATCAGCTTAAGAGTATAAATTCAGCAAAAACGGTGGAAATAAGTCCTCTGGGCAGAGTGACTGACTAGTCCAGTTTTTGTATCAATAATACGGTGTCAGGCTTGCTATAACACCTTCAGGGACAGCAGTGTTAACAATTGTCTTACACACACTCCATACTAGAATATATCTTCTTTTTACTGATTAGTTGTTTACAAAAGTAAACAGTTTCCTACTTTTAAATCTAGCGCCATTTATCAGGCTTACGAATTTAGCCTGCAGCCGCTCGATCTAACGATATCATTTATTTGTCCTATTACTCCTAAATTTAACAAAACCCTTTATTTTAGATCTTTATTTAAATTTTAAATGTTTTTCATTAAAATCAGCAACCTTGATTTCTTTAAGCTACCTGTTGCTCAACCACACTTTCCTTTATACACTGCAAGCGTTTTTGCATAGTAAGTAATGGTAATCTATATTTATAAATTGTTTAGTCATTTTATCTTTAACCTGTTTTCGGACAACAATTAGTATCAATAATGTAGTCTCGATCCGTCCTGTCTAAAATTATGGTTAACGAATCGGCTGGAGTTTTCCAGAACACCTTCATGTTCAATACCACTCAGTGTTAGATCATTTTATCAGGGTTCAGACTTTGTTACAATGGCATTTATTTCTTCATAAAGGCCAAGTGGCTACTTATTCTTCGTCATTCAACATATTATTACGTATCAGGGGACGTAATAATACGTATACAAATGAACAACCTTAGGTTCCTATTACAATCGGTCTGGTACCTATCAACTTATATTCTGTAGGACATACATTAAGTTTTAACTTAACCTTTTACTTTTGTATCTTAATATTTAAAAAATATTCATTTTTGGTACTTAAATATTGACTTTATCTATAGGTCAAAATCATATCATCATATCTGGTTATCTTATCATACACTCTCAAAGTTTATATTTCGTGTTCTTATTAAGTATTGAACATAAGATTTCACCTTTCCTCCTAACACATTCCTCTATCAGCGAACCACCTTATCTTACAGGTTGTCGCTTTCACATTAAACTTAAAAGTCTACCCATGCCTAAGCGTTGGTGATGACTTATTTGCAAATATCACCACTTAAGATGGTCCAATTGAGCTGAAACTTTCCAATTGATTCAATATGCCCGCGCCTTTATAAGAAGACATATTTGAGGCTTTTCCACATTGTGGGACTGCTTTGCTTGCCGTGGCTCCAGGGCATTTTTGTACTGCCTGTATGAGGTTTCAGACTAACCAGGGTGGAACAAGAGGTAAGGGACCCCCTTCCGTACTACCTCGACACCCTCTAGCACCACGTAACCACGTGACGTAACCCTTTAGGTGGTTAGAGGAGATCATAGTGGTCATGGACATAATTCTATAATATATATATATATATATATATATATATATATATATATATATATATATATATATATATATATATATATATATATAATAAAATAATATTTTGGAAGCAGGGGATAAATGTAACGACTCCGAAAGAATCGCTAACGCTTTAAATAACTATTATAATAAAACAGAATAGAATAGATAAATGTACGTTTTAGATCAAAATTTACATTAATTTACAGAAAAACATTTTAGGCATGGTTTATAACTGTCTGCCAGAGTTGCACATGCCTTTTTTATTTATTACCATGTATCTTATTACTTAAACTACATGTATTTTGTTTATACATGTATCTTATTACTTAAAAAACAGAAATTCGCTGACTTTGCATAAACTAACCATTTTTTGGTGTTTTTTAAAGAGCCCTAACTTTGGTTATAGTCATTCAATTTTAATGATTAAACACTCGTTTTATAGGAAATTTCATCACCTTTAAAAATTTTTCTCTTTTTGATTTGTACACGACCCATACCACAGGGAACCACTTATTTCATGGAAACTGACATTTGTGCAATTTTATAAAATTGTCTGAACATGAAGGCAAATGCACTTCAATTAGTAATGATAAGGGGGAATGATTTTAAAAAAAAAATGAGGATGAGGGAGAGGGATACCCCGAGGTAGTATCTTGGAGCCCTAACGATTCTCAGTTTATATAAATGACCTGACCTACCTAGGGCCCTGTGGGTGTCCGAAGATTGTATTTCACTTGCACATGACCTCACTATAGTAATAATGGGTAAAGATGAAGCGGAAATGGTCCAGAGATGAAATCGAGCCATGCAGCACCTGAAAGAATAGACATAAATAAAAATTAATAACTAAATTCATAGAATAAATAAATTAGTTTAACGTATTACATATTAGTTTAATTAGTTTTACAAATTAATAAATTAGTTTTCAATGAGACAAAAACAGAAATAATGAAGATAGGACATTTTTCTAACACGGGGAATTTGAAGGTTATGTATAACAGTAAAGAGTTAATAGGATGTAAGCAAGCCAAATTTTGAGGTTTATTTATAAATAATAATATTGACTGTGAAAACCATATGATTTTATAAATAAATTTTCAAATTTTATTTTAAAATAAAATAAAATATTTTATTTTAAATTATTTAAAAAAAATCTGGAAAATTTATGAGGGCACGAAACAGGATAATATGGCTCATTCTGAACTTACCATACAAAGCGTATGTTAGGGAATATTTTATTGTAGGAAAATATTCAATAAATTTGAATTGTTGACTATCACTACAGTCTATCGTTTAGTTTAAAAATCCCCAAGGTTATAAGTATTTTGGGGATTGACCAATCAGAGAAGCCGCTGCCAACCACTCACTTAAAAAGAGAAAAAAAAACCCTACCACAATAAATGCTGTACGGAAGAAACCTTCTTCCCGGCAATCGTTCACTTTGTTTGTGGTTCTTCTTTTGATTACATCGTTTTGAAAACTACTTTCAAATTAATCCTAAAATTATATTTTAAAAAATAAAACTACACAAAAGAAATGTATAAAAAATCGGCAAGAAAATACGGGTAAAATAACCTAATTTGTTTACATAGTTTTTCCCGCTCCCTTCAAGCAGGGATTTTTTTTCTTAAGAATCAGTGGTGTCTAAACTAACCTGTCAAGATTTTTAAACTAAACGATAGACTGTAGGTTGTATGTTTTTAGATTTATAAAAAATGTTTGCTGGCCAAAGTAGTATAGAGAAGCGATCAGATGTCATCTATGACACGCGGAATTAAAACTTGTAAATACCATCAAAGCCAATACGACACGAGAGTTAAACTTTATAATTATATAGTTATAAAGAACTATGAGTTCTTTTAGAGGTCTAACATTATATTATCCTTTATAAACATTAATGAAAGACATGTTTCCACATTTGAATCAATCATCTTACAATCATTTTCACTAAAATAGAAATAAGTTTTGTGTAAAATGTATGCATCTATAATAAACCTTTCTCGTTGCCAAGAATATATGGAAGAAAAAGTATTGTTGACTACGCGATGCAATGCTTCTGGCCCAGAAATTATTGATCAAGCTTACACACTGGAGCGCCGAAGGACGTTGGTTGGACTATATAACAACAGGGTAAAGTTATGGTTAGTCGACAGAGCTTTGAAATATACATAGATTTTGAGTTTTCTGCAAGGTAGCGCAAGGCGTCAATTTAAAATAGAAGAAAATTAAGTAGAACTAAAAATGTTTGTTTACATTCTAATTTTCATATTTATTTATTGATATTCACATATTAATATTGGGTTAATCGAAAATAGGGTTTATGCAAACTTACATCATAAGGAGGAAATAATCACCCACTGGCCGCTTTGCTCCGCGGTCCATTTTTTATTTAGCGAATTTACATCATGTGGACAGCTTCACGACCCCTCTGCCAAGCTGCTTTAGGGCCACTTATTATAATGACAGACTGTGATGATCGAGGAATAGGAAATCTCTTTTCCAACTTCCTTCCTACCTTTTAGCACGATTACTAATTATTAAATATTAGCATTTTTTCTTAAGTAAATAAATAAACAAAACAAGCACAACAATACATTAGATTATACCGGGTGACAAATTTCAAACGTTGCAACTTTAATTCTTAAGATAAGGATAATACATGATCCAAGACTTTTATGTCTTAAGCGTAAATAAAAATAAGTACTCAATATTTAGTAAAAGGCGAGATTAGAAAGAAATAGAGAGGAGTTTAAGAAAGTGAAATATAAGGTTTTTACTTAGCCTCAATATTTTCTTGTTTCCCTACAATTTCGTAGTAAAAAGGAAACATTCTACGTACAGCTCTATGACACCCAAAACCATTAGAGAAATGAAAAACATACTAGGATTTATAGGTTAGCTGGAAAAGTAAGAATAAAATACAACAAGGTCCAAGTTCCATTTTAAAGCTAATAGAATAGATGATTAGATTGAAATAACAAATACTGTAACGTATAGAAAACGTTACACAAAAAAGAAGAATACGATATTTTTTACCTATAAAGACGTATACATGAAGTAATAAATTTCGAAGGTCTATAAAAATTCTGGCTCGAAGGTCATCAAGCCAGGCGAATTTTCGTTTAAATGCGTGCTATATATAATATAATATATTATATATATTATATATATATATTATAATATATATCGCTGTGTGTCAGGTGATGTGTCAAACTAAATCTAAATTTATAATATATCAAAGATATAAATAATTCTACAGACATATAGAATTCAATTGAAAATATTGCTAGTTATATGAATATAAGAATATTTAGATATTTTCCCAGCCCAAAAGAGGGGATGATACAGATATCGTTCAAAGAGGGAAATACCTTTCTAAAATAGAAGGTTCTCTTAACGATAAGGTCGAAATTTCCTTGAATCCCTCCTATTCCTACTCACTATTTCTAGATGCCTTTGCCTTGGCAGAATGCCTCTATACTTTATAGATAGATGCCTCTGCTCTTATATGCCCTGTAGATGATCTAGTGAAACCTCTCACTCTGTAGATTCCTTTGCCCCCGTCGAACCTCACTACGATGTCGATACATTATCCCACCCCAATTGGTTTCAGAGTTATGCTAATGCCCCTTCTATACCTTCTCTTTCATCCTTTTGCCTTTTATTGCTTTAAGGCCCTGAATGTATTGCTTTTATATGAATTTTTAGTAACTTACATTAAGTGAAATATTGATGAATATAGATTTTATTCTATAGATGCGCTTTATGGTAATATCTGAACTACTATTAATGTATCCCGTCAAAATAACACCAAGAAAATAGTAGTAAATCTACAACACGATCAACAGTAATTAAATTGATCTCCACATCATTCCTGATACACCAAACAAGATCAACTAAAATATAAAAACTTGAGTCAAGTTTGTGTGTCAACTTAAGTATGTGTGTACCAATAGAGTCATTGTTAGACTACTGATCTACTTTATAACAGGCACTGTTGATGACTATACTATAAACTGTTGAAAGCTGGTTTTGTTAATCAAAAGGAGATAAGAGACGAATATTTGTTTAGTTTCATTTCTTTTTATAGCTCTTTATAAATACCTGAGAAGTCCGAACTAGCGTTAATTGAGTTTTCCAGGTTGATGTTTCCACAACTTAGCAGTTCAGCAGTTATAGTTTGGAGTTTTCACCTTAAGTTAAGGAATTTTACACACACACATATATATATATATATATATATATATTATATATATATATATATATATATATATATATATATATATATATTCAGTTCCGCGGATTTATTTTGGATGCAGTTACTAGTCTTTTTACCGCCTTATCGCCAATTCCATTAGCGATATAGAATTATTTTATTCGCTAAAGGATTTAATATACAAGTAAAAGCATTCATAAGTTTACTTAAAACTTAAAACTGTCAAAGTTTCCTTTACCTTATGATAGAAGAGGGGTTTTTCTCATCGCCTATCTTCTAACTGGGTGACATGGAATTTGCATGATACGGAGAGATTCCTCAACATGACATGGGTTAGACATGAAGAGCATGCCATGTGACATGGCCAAAACATGTTTCAACCTTAACCATTCTACTCAAAATTCAAAAAAGAAAACCCAGTCGAAAATTCTCATTTTTACCAAACTCATTCAGTAAAAGGAATAATCGTAGAACATAATAATAAATAAGGAATAAACATTACAAAAAACAATTTTTCTTAAATTTTACTGAAACCTACAATTCAACAGTTCTGTCGGCGAACATTGGCAACATATTAAATGACATACTTTTGCACAGCAACCCTAAGGAATTTTATGCCAATATTGGAAAAAAAGCATTATTTTCAATTTCTCCTCGCAAAAAAAATTTGTTAAGTAAAAAAGTTTGTGATCCTATGTCAACATGGAGGATATTTTAATAAACTTTAGGTCAATATTTTGTCATTTTATTATTGGATAGTAAGGGATTACCACTTAGACGTATTAAACGTCAAAATCGGTCCACTTGAATGGATGAAGGGCTTTCAAGAGAATTATAATGTAAATGTTTCCCTAGTTCGCAATATAAAATATTTACTTGCCATGTGAAAGAAAACTTTATTAAAATAAAATTTAAAGTCTATGATTATATTAATTTAATACAATTAAGGGGGGAAGGTATTTAATAAGATTAAAAATAAATAAATTATATCTTAAGTATATAATTTATTTATTATATGTATATATGTTAATTATATATATTAAGTATAATTGATTTATATATAATATATATATATATATATATATATATATATATATATATATATATATATATATATATATTATATATATATATATATGTGTGTGTGTGTGTGTGTGTGTGTGTGTGTGTGTGTGGTGTGTGTGTGTGTGTGTGTGTGTGTGTGTTGTTTTACGAAGGTAATAACTTATTGAGAAAATATTATATTGTTCAATTATATTCTCAATATATTGTTAAGTAAATTATTAGTAAGTTGTAAGTTTATTTTTAGTAAGCCAATATGTTTTTATTTGGGGGGGGGGGGTTAAATTTAATAGTTTAGAAAACCCTCAAAGAAAACTTAATTAGACTGACCAGAGTAGACCAGGTACAGGGGGAAACACCAGACACTCTTTTCTTAATAAAATAGATAAAGTACCCCTGCATTTTATAAAGACTGCAATATATGCTAAACACAATCGTATTGACACAATATAATGTTTTGCAAAACTCGGTAGTATCAAATGATATACAATCGTATTGCTTGACGAGTACGATGTTTATACCTATTATTGCCAGAATCATGAATTAATAAAAAGGATAGCACATTAGGATTATGGCAACATGTGTGAGCAAAATCCACTAGTGTTTTAAGAGAATTAAGAAGAAATGAACTTGCCATCATCAGGTGCAAGTTATAGCACCAGGTGCATAGTTATAAGAGCAAAGGGACTTCACTAAATTAAAGTACATTTATAGACCTGAGGATAAAACAAGAGGCTTTTAGCATCATGGCTTCAGCATACTCAGCGTCTGCGCTAGGATTCGTTTCGCAGTTCCCGCGTCTCCCTGTGCCGCTTCGATGCCACATGGTTAATATCCTATATCAGCTCGTTATATTACTAATTTATATAAGAGGCATACTGACATGATATGAGCGAATTTTTAAATGTATTTATCAGAAAGCGTGATTTGTTTACATTATATTATATATGTCAAACAATAACACCGGAACTAAAACAGATAATTAAATGTAATTTTGGATTTTTGTTAGCAATACATAATAGTACACGTGTAAAAGTTTTAGCTAGTCCTAAACACTTTTTGAAGAATAGTGATTTTTTAAGTGTTTGTGAGGTCAATATGCTTCGGGACATTAACAAGGCTGATTATTCACAAATCTCGTACATACATATACATAATACATACATATATATATATATATATATATATATATATATATATATATATATATATATATATATATATATTATATATATATACATATATATATATATATAGATAATTTTCAGTGAGCTCACAAAATTTGAACTTTTTAGGAAGTGCTTTTAGAGAAGATTGTCTCCGTACAAAGGTTAGCTTCCCCCCGATGAAATTTCTTTAGAGATTCACATAGGCTTATAGTTATTTTACCTCATATCTAGCGGACATGCCTTAATGACAGTATAAAACGGTACTTTTTCAGAATTCATTAATACAAATTACAGCTTCATAAATTGACATTATTCATAGGATAAAGATTTTGATTCTTGTTAATTATATGAGAAGCAGAGTATTGCCGAATTTCAATTTAATTTGATGGCTTTCCATGTACTATTAATTTTAAATAATTGGGTACGGGAAAGCTCGTAGCATTTTCTCTTAAGTTCGGACAAAGCTTCGCTTTTTCTTAGAATGGCATGTTTAGTCAAGGCTTAGTAGTGATAGTAATACGGGGAGTGGTAGTAACTACCAGGCAAGTAGGCCACGTTGTTGGGCCCTTTTTGCCAGTTCCCCAAGATGTGTGTGTTCTACTCCTTTCAATTTCAAGTGTAGGTATATTTCATTTAATCTAGACAGAAGAACCGTGAATTTCTATGGTTCCTCTCATGCTTTTTCAAGCAATCAGGGAAGACATATTTTATTGACTATTATCAGTGAGAACAACACGTGCTCTCACTGTTAAACCAAACCTCCACACACTTTTAAACTATAAGGCAGAAACAGTAAAGTATTATAATTAATCTGCAATGAGGGTCCTAAATTTTACCTATACCCAGTTTCATTTAGGGTAAGGGAACTTCAACGAGTACCTGGCAACGCACAGGCTCGATACCACCGGCTTTACGTCCCTTCTAAAGGACGTGGTACGCAGAATTTTTATCTCTCTCATAAATATCCTAGAGGACCGTGCTGGGCCATGACTACAGTCCATTAATTCTGTGTATTGACCGCGCACCTTAACCATTACACCTCGGGTGACTCTCAATATATAGCCAAGGCTTAATACATTATGCTTTGGATAAAGCTATGGTAAGCACTAGTTAGATCTCGCTGCGTTCTACCTTAGAATAAAATAGTGATCATATGGGCACAATCCTTATCTAGAAGAGTAAAAGGTCCTTTAAAAACTACTTGGGCTAAATATAGCAAGTTGTATTTTAACGCTACAGTAAAACAGGTTGGGTCACTTTCTTCTGCACTCCCCAGTGTTTTGTCTTTAATGTAAACTTTCCTGAATGGGTCCACTTGAGACAGAGGTAGAGGGGAACTACTTGAGCAGGTATTTTCAGATTTTACGATTTCGCTTACTGTGATCAAAATTATTAAAGATAAACAAATATTTGAACATATTTATCAATAAAAACAAGCAGGTGCTAAAAATGATCGGTATATGTACACGTGTATTCTATATTAAAGCATTATTACATGTCATAGATCCGCATGCCTGGTACGATTATTTTAGAATGCTTGCTTTCTTGCTTCGTAATACTTATTTAGCTTAGGTTATCTGCTTATGCTTCATAGCTGGAGTACAAGAGTTACTACTTATAAATCAATTTTTGACTGCATTTAAAAATTAACAGAAATTTGTCACACACACATGAGTATAGTATATATATATATATAATATATATATATATATATATATATATATATATATATATATATATATATATATATATATTATATATATATATATATATATATATAACATTTATATAAATACTTACTGGCAGTAACAGAAGAAGAGGAAAAATAAAATAATAAATTTGGCCTAATGTAATTCCTGAACGTTTCATCCTTTTTTACTAAAGTCGGGTGCAGGGCAACTTGGAAACTTTATCCTTAATTAGGAATCACTTTGTTTGTTCTTAAAATATTAAAATCATCAAATTCGTATTATATTACGACTCGGGTCGCTCGTCCACAGGCGTTTAAAAATCCTTTTAATAGTTTAACAACATGATAAGATTGTAAAACTCAATAATTATGCTACGAATCAACTGTAAAGATAGTGAAAATAAAAATGAAGCCCCTTAAAATCATACCTAGAATTTAAAATATCAATATAAATAATGGTGTAAAATAATTACTGTATTACACCAATTAAAAATATAACGCATACTAGGTAAATATTATTATATAACATGATGAATTTCTATTCCCTATGTCTACATCTGTGGGGGGAAGGAGATCACTTTATGTCTATAGTGCGTGTATGGTATCTCTATCGACATTTAACACATTGTTGACAAAAACTCTTGTAGGTTACAATAAATTGTAATGATACTCGTGAAACGCTAAATTTTGACAATTTTAGTAACAAGTTGTTTTGTACTATAGTTTGTAAGATTTGTGGGGTAGATAATCAAATTTTATTGGAGTTTGACACAAATGTGTTCGTTTCTTAGGAGATTTAAGAAAAAACTAACGTAACCTTCTAGTGTTTTTAAATAAAATTCTATGAATATTGCTAATAACAAAAATCAAATCGCTAAAGAAACAAATTTCTTACTATTATTAGTAAACTTCTTGCTTTTTACTTGTACTTTTTTACATAAATTATTTTAAACATTAATTTCTTTAATAAAAAAATTTTTTTCATCACTAAAATTCATATGAATTCTTTACAGGATTTTTTAAAATTTTACTGAAAAACATATAGTTCAAGAGCAGGACCTGAAAAAATGTGACCCATTCTGTACTGCTTTGAACCAATTTTTTCTGAAAACATATCTTAAATTTTAAAGAAAAAACATAGTCTGCCTATCCAGAGTGGAGCCCTTCATATGATTGCGCACGCACAAAATTTCATAAAATCCCACAAATTTCAGTTCCCTGTGGATCGTGCGCAAAACATGAATAGAACATTTTTTTAGGGGTGATAAAATGTTTGGACATTTTATCACCCCTAAAATTTTGATTATTGAACACTCGCTTTATTGGTAAAGCGAGTGTTCAATAATCAAAATCGGATAAGTACAACCAAAGTTGTGGCTCTTTCAAAAACACCAAATCAATTGTAAATTAATGGAAAGTCAGCACACTTCTTTGGAAAAACACCGACTTTTTGTACATATTTTGTTGGTCATTTAACAAATGTCATAACTTCAGTTTTAGTGATCCGATTATGACAAAAAATCACTCGTTTAATAGGAAATTTTTATCAGCTTTAAAAAAAGTTCTATTCATGTTTTGCACACGACCTACAGGGAACCACTTATAGCAAGAAAACGAGAATTCGTGCGATTTTCTAATATTCTGAGCGAGCACATTCATATGAAGGGCTCCACTCTAAATAGGCAGACTATGGTTTTCCTGAGTAATTTAAGGTATACTTTCAGAAAAATTTGGTTTCAAGTAGTACAAAATGAGACACATTTTTTAGGCCTGGCCCTTGGACTATTATTCCTTACTATAAAAAAAATATTCTAAATTCTAAAATTTGTAAAGATATTAATATAAATTATTTTTTATGCACAGAGTATCTAGGTTGTCGAAATCAAAATGTTTACTTATTTTCAGCAGGCTACTCATTGAGATTATTTTTCTTATCATCGTACTTTGACTGTCAGGATTTAAAACTATCCTTATTTTAAAATTAGTTAACAACAGCTCCGGAGGTTATGGTGAGGTTATACTGACGACGGTTGACAAAATTTGTGTGCGTTCGATTTTAATGTTTATTTCTGATATTTAGCAATAAATTGTGCATTTTATAAATCGATAATTACTTAAAATTAGAAATAATAAGTGCGAAATTAAAAATATTGCGAAATAATAAATAAAAATTCCCGAAAACGTAATGCGGGTATAACCTGCAGAAGGTTACGGTAAAAACAAAACAAAACTGTGAAATAATCATTAAAAAAAAATTGTGAAAAGTGCAATATCTAATATAAAAAGTGCCAAAAAACACATTAAAACAAATATTGTTACAAGAAAACAAGAAATAATGGCATCAATTGAAGAAATTCGCGAGCTTTTGAAAGAAGAGATCGGACATATCAACAGAAGATTGGACAATTTAGAACAAAAATTTAACTTAGATGCAATAAAAAGTGAAATACAAATAATAAAAAGAAGTGAAGAGAATAGAAGGAAAACAGATAGAATGCGAAATATAGTAATTGAAGGCCTCGGAGAATGGAAATCTTTAAAGGACACCGAAAACAAAGTATTCGACCTAATACGAAAAAATCTGCAGATAAACTGCCAAGATAACGACATAGACTTTATAAGGAACTTACGAAAAGCTACAAAATATCAGAATGCTCACGGAAATCTAGAAGAAGGTAGAAAACAAGAAGTTGATGTAGATAAAAGCGATCTAGATGTACCAGATCAAGGAATGATTGTTGTAGGTTTTACAAATTTTAGAAAGAGATGTGAAATTTTAAGAAATAGGAAAAAGCTTATGAACACAAATGTTAGGTTGTTTGAAGATCTCGATTTCACAACAAGAAACAAAATAAAACAGTTAATGCCAGTCCTTAGACGTGCCAGGTCTGAAGGAAAGTTCGCCGCAATAGTAAACGACAAACTACAAATAGATGATGAACTTTATGAAGTAAACATGAATGGTCATATTACAATAAGTCAAAGCAAAAGGAGATTAAGAACAAACCACAATACAAACAATGAAACCACTATAAGACAAAAAAGAAATTTAAATAATTCCCAAGAAGAAACTGAAGAACAAAAGAGCCCAGTTATGCAAAAACCAAAAAGGAAAAACAGTGGAATGGGAGTGAGTACAGGTCAAACAAATTTACTATCAAACTATATACAAATTAAATCAAATGAATCTGCCAACTCAGTACCAAACAAAAAAGTAACCGATAAATAGCAATCAGCCAAGGTTGAAAAGCTAAATTTCATTCTTCATACGTATAACTGTAGGTCTCTACGCAGCCATAACAGAGTAAATCAAATGATAGAAGAGTTAAAGTTTATAACATGGAACATTGTTGGAGTCAGTGAAGTTAGAAGAGATGGAGAAGGATTAATAACTCTATCTGATAATATTGACCTATATCAGCGTTTCCCAACCTTTTCAGTAACGCGACCCTATAATTTGCTTTTCTAAAGTTTGGCGACCCAATGAATTTATTTTGCATAACCTGAAAATTGCAGGCGTTTTTATTTATTTTCGAACTAGTTATGACCCTACATATATCGTCAAATCCTAATTTTAAAACTACACACTAATTGAAGTTCAAAAGAAGTATATTATATAATTATATAATAACAATAAAATATAAAAATTAAATTAAATATAAAAATTAGCACTGCTCGTAACTCATTTTGTCTGTATTTTTCAAAGGAAATGCGCATAATTATCCAGTTGGTTGTTCAAAACTATGCCTCTAAAATTAGAAGTACGCACTATTATTTGCACTAGTTTAAAGCTTAGTAACTTATCTTTAAGCCTAGTCAGATATCCTTAAAGGTTTAGCGCATTTCCTTATTTGAAAAATAGAGACAAAATGAGTTTACGAGCAGTGATTGCACTTGAGCTGTATGTTGTATGTAGGCTGACTAACATTCAACGTGGATTCATAAAGCATGAACCGGAAACACGCCACATCGAGGCATGTTCTTGCATAAAGCAATGATAAAAGAAGAAACATTAGCGGGCTTGTTTACCATCGAAACACGTTCTGGAATGAAATAATGTCGTCCGCCACCGACAGCTTCTTCGCGAGACCACCACCGCCCCAGAATGTATTTGTTATTGTATTAGTTGTGAAAATTATGACTATTAAGTAAAAAAAACACACACGAGATAATGAAAAACTAATTACAAAAATATTCTGTCTCGTTCTCTATCATCCATTGGATGTTTTGGAATCATTAACCCAAAGGTCTACCCATGAGCTGTTTGAGTCAAAGTCTCCGTAATGTGGATCTCCTAAGCCTATACCGGTGCGATCAATCACCACAAGTTCCTGTTACAATAAAGTACTCAGGATCAGGGCTCAACAAAAAAATCAGTGGATCGAAATAACACACAGCATCACACCTACTCTCGCAATATATTTAATTTTTGTGTATAACAACGACCATATCTTAATTCGACACACAAACGCTTGATCTCAAATTTTGGATGTTTTTATACGATATTTTGCATTTTTTGTTGATCGTTTTTGTGGTATTTTTTCATTACGTTTTTGGGCTAATATTCTCAGAGTAGAATTGGAGGGGTCTTATTGACTTCTGACAGGTTTATTTTGTGGAGAGTTCAGATCAAGCCTCTCTCCAAAATTATATGTGCAAGATGAACCGATCTGATCACCGTCTACTCGGATAATTAATTTTTGTTGTAGATTTTATTAGCATAACCTACTTTATATTCTAAATTTGGGGTGTTATTTTGAGCGGGTTGTTACCGGTAATTTCCAATGATTTTTTCGACTTTGGGGTCACTTAGGTTGGTCGTATCACTTCGGACGGTTTAAGTTGATTCAGCGTCTCAAAAAACATTGCGTAATTGACCTTTTTGGCGGTGGAAAATATTAACCCTGATGTTTGCCGATTTTTTGACAATTTCGCTGACTCAGCAACGGTTAATGACGTCCAAATCCTGGGTTTCATTCTCATATGGGGTGATAAACCGTCTCACGGTAAGAGTTTTCTGAGTGTTTGTATGAAGAGTTTTGAATTAAAATAAAAGTGCAGTGATCAAGTTCGGATCAAGATTAGTGATAGAATAAGTAGTTTTCACATAAATATTTCAGTGTCTTAGAATACATATATATATAAGTCTCGAATTTCTATCTACGATATTTCATATGGAATACACTCTCATCATTGGTTAGAATATACGACGGTAATAATTTCATGTTCTTACAGTGCGGTACCTAGCATGGGTGTTCCCGCACTTATAACCGCAGCATGGAAACGTAACAATGATTCACAATGTAGAATGAAAGAAAGGCGGAATTTTATTCCCAAATGTGAATAAGTATAGGCTAAAATAATAACTGGTTGAACAAGGCATTATAAGACTCTATTAAAACACTCTGTGAATATACCCAGCAAATATGGTTTAAACTACGTTTGATGGGTATTTTTGTAGAACCCAAATTAGAATATATTAGTTCATTCAGATCATATATGCGTTGTGATAGCAGAGTGCGGACGGCCTTTAAAAGAGGCAAAGGAAATCTACAGCATGAGAGGTTTCAACTAGATTACGATGATACATTACAGAGTGGCATAATTAAAGAGGAAGCAGACTAGTTTAAACACAGTATATATCATAGTTTGGGCCTTGGCATCTATCTATTATTAAGATTACATTCAGAATCAAGCATCGTTAGCAAAGTAATTAAATATCTAGCCCAAAGGCAGAATGGCATAGACAATTAGGAGTAGGAGGGAATAGTGAGGTGGATTCAACGGAATTTCGACCTTTATCGTTATGGTTTGGAGATGGACCTTCTACCTTCTATTTAGAATCGGTAAGGAGTATCTTTTTCTCCAGAACTTGTTTTTTGGGCCACACTTTCTTTTGTTTGAACGTTAGCTGTATATCTAATCTCCTCTCTTTGGCGCATCTGGTGGGTTTAATGAAAATATCTAAACTTATTTTTATATTCATATAATAGTAGCAAATATTTTCAATATATTTGATAATTCTCATATAAGTCTATTGAATAAGTTTTACAGAATTTAGATCTTGTGAAGTTATTATATTAATATAAAGAATTCTGTAGATATTTTAGTGTTGTACAGCGATCACCCTGACTCCACATGCATGATAATTAATCTTTTGCATTTAAAAATACTTTTAATAATATGGTTTATAGTGTATTTAGTATAGATTTAGTTATAAATATGGAAATAAATTTTTATGTTATGATGATACTGAATACCCATATAAGCAAACGCAATAATTAAACACGAAATTCCGCCCCTGGCTTGAATGACCTTCGAGCCCAAATGGTTTTCTAGGGCGATCCCAAATACAGTGGGGGCCGGTCTGCGCCGTAGTTCGAAAACCCTAATGGGTTACTTCGAGGTGGATATACGTCCTTGGTATAGGTAAAAATATCGATTCTTCTTTTTGTGTCTGACCTTATTATTTTATTCTTTGTGCTTGGAAGTTTTCTAGACGTCTTACGACCTATTTAATATGGCAACGGGCGCTAATTTGTTATTTCAATTTCATATAAGGTCATACGTGACTTCTCATATAGCTTTTAAAATGGACATTGGACCGTTGGGTTGTTATATTTTATGTTTCTTTACCTTTATCTCAGCTTAAACGTACAAAATCAAAATTTCTCTAGTGATATAGATTTTTTCTACATTTACTTCTTAACAAATTCGAGTACATAATTTGAGATACACTCACCGAATATCCAAGGCTGATTTTTAATGGGATAATATCAAAACACATAGTTCATAGAAGCTAATTTAAAATTGTAATATCACGATAGAATGTTTATATGCCCTTCCTAACAGCACAAGCGGAAGACTTTACCTGAAACGAATTAGTTGTAGGGAAACAGAATGGAACTCTAATATTGATGCTAAGTAAGACTCATATCTTCGAAGCTATTTTGCACTCTTTCTTTAAGAAACTTGACATCTCTAGTTTTCTTCGCTGATATCGCGGCATAGAACTGGTAAGTATAATTTATTTTACCTGGGACGACTTTCAATCTACAAATAAGATTTGGGGGGAGAAAGGGCAAGACTAGACGAATAAACAGTACTTATTAATTTAGTAGGCTTTCATAAGTGGGCTTGAAGACACTTAAACGTCTTGGGGGGATACATGTAGAATATATACTGGCGTATACTTAAGAATGATGAAAGTTGCAGGACGTTTACCAGATTTATTTTGACAAAATTAATTATAGTTGTTGTTTGGAAAATGTCGCGAAAAGAAAAATACATTAAGTGTATGTGGATAAAAAATTTGTCACCATGAATACATTTCTTCAATAAAAAGTATAATCTTAATGTATTGTTATAGTGGGCTTGTTTTGTTTCATTTATTTACTTAAGAAAAATGCTAATATTTAATAAGTTAGTTAATGCGTCTAAATATAGGGGTAAGGAAGGAAGTTGGAAAGAGATTTATCGATATTCCTCGATCAATCACAGTCTGTAATTATAAATAAGAAGGGCCCGAAAGCCAGCTTTGGCAGAGGGGTCGTGAGCGTGTCCACATGAGTAAATTCGCTAAATAAAAAATGGACCGCGGAGCAAAGCGGCACAGTGAAATGGATTGGCAGGAGTCGCTCTCTGTCCTCCTATGGCCTTTAAATAAGCATGTGTACTAGAGTTTAGTGGTTACATAAACACTCACTATAATTTTTGCACTTATATACACTCAAAAATAATTTAATATTAGTTGTGTAACCAAATATGTTGATCAAGTTAAGATAGGTAGCAATAATGAAATATAAGTAGCAATAGTATCAGAAGACAAATAATTTTTGTGAGATATACCGCTACTTATAGCTCTAGTGATAAGTGATTACTATTTTATATCTATATGCCAAAACGCCTTGCACAGATAATACGCCTTAGAACACGAATGAAAAAAACATTAAATAATCAAGTGATGTGGTGTGTGTCAAAACGCAATCACTCTTGCTCAGCAACTAGACCAAACCGTTAATAACTCTCAGATAGATGCATGCTTTAAAATATAAGTCAGAATATTCAGTACAACGATTACGATACCTCTCGGCGCTGGATACCAAGTTAAGACATAAATAGTGTGATAGCTGACATACAAATTAAATTTATCTCATAGTGTGTCCAAGAAGAATTGCACTACGACGCTCAAACGCTCAGAAACTTAATATCACATTTAATTATATCACTAAACTATCCATATACACATCTGCACGAGAAGAAAAGAGCTTACTTTAAGATAGTATTATATATAGAAAGTATGCATGTAAGATGAATTTTACAGAAAAAACTGATAATATTGATACAGAATTTTATCAGTCGTATAGAATGTAAATGTTATGATGAGTATGCGATATTATATCATAACTGATATGAATAGGAAGAAAACCTGATATTTATCTGATATAATGTTTTTATGGTAATAAGAGATAAAAGGATAATTTAAATGAGAATTTAACCGTGCACATAACAAAGAACTAGCCACTAGTTCTATAATATAGAAACTAGGGTACAGCTAATCATCGTATAAAGATTACTCAATGCGGCTCTAAGATAAATAGGCATTTCAAGATACGTTAGTTTGATAAAAGTTTTTCTCAAAATTCAATGCGCGTAAGTAAATAGAAGATAGAGTGTCATAGGACTGATTTTGAATATATGAGCCAGACTAGGATATAAATTAATTGCTTTTCAATTTAAGATATGTCTACAGAAAATAATCTTACTCAAGAACAATAACTGCTTGAACCAGTAGTCTGGCTATCGATTATTATGAGAGATATTTATAATATCAAAAATTCGTATCTGGACGCATTGTAGTTCTCAGTTAGAACACCGAATAGCTGGCTGAATTATATCTATTAGTAGGGAACCAATCTATGACCTGCATTGAAGGTGAGACATGAGGGCAGCACACATATGTAAAACACACAATATATAAATAAATGATATAGTTATCTTAGGCAGTATTCTGTGCACTGTGACGAGTTACTATATATGATATAACTAATATTAATTACGCTTTTTTGTGGAGATAGTTTTAATTTCTTGTTTAAAAATAATATTTATACTTGATTTTGTTTAGAATATTGAGAATTTGGTATGACTGAAGGTATTAAGTAGCTCTCCCTAAAGAAATTGGCGGGCTATCTTGCAAATTTACTGTATATTCTCAAAATAACACGAAGAACCAACAACAAAGGCACCGTGAAATCAGAAGATTTCCAAGGCGTGTGAAGAAAAGGATTTCTATATTGCCGTACAGCATTTATGTCCAATAGAGTGTCTGGGCTTTTTTTCTATTCTTACAAAGTTTCTTTTTATTGTATAAAATCAGTTAGAAACGCATACGGGATCTCATTAATAAAATTGAAGCGACCAGCTGAGGCGCTTGTTAAACCAAACAGTGACTTCGAGTGCAATCAAACTTATACTCAACATAGACAATTATATTCACAATGAAAATTAATCTTTTAAATAATTAATAACGCTCTCTCGGGATTATGTTATAACACTATCAACACACGAGTTATTAGAACTGTAGTGATAGTCATAATCTCTCAATATGCACAATTATTAAAAAGCTCATTTTGAGAATTTACTTTTTGTGCTCTTAATCAATAGAAAATATTCACTGAGGTTATCTAATCAATCTCACTTTACGAAGATAATTGTGGATAGAATAAATTAAGAGCTCTATAGGTAAGAAAGATTCTTAGTAAAATGAGCCATATAAATACAATGATACTCTCAGGTGCGCGCTCATTAATATTTAACATCTTTCCACAATATGAGATATTTTTTCTCTCACTCATTACTCAAAGTAATATAGAAAAAAAATATAGTTTTTAAATCAGTTCTGTAATTTTAGAAAGAATCACAAAGTGTTGAGGTGAATGATATTCTCCTTTATCATTGTACTCTCAAAATCATCTTCACTATGCGTGTTTTATTCAGACAAGAGTCTCGAACAGATATAGCTTTTAATTGGATTATAAAATTATATGGATAATCAAATAACTCTAAACGGAAAATTTGAGACGAATGTTGCTAAGTCGCATTAGCCTTGCAACAGTCCTACGACAGACAATCATAGTGAACCATCCTCTATTACAATTAGGGGGTAGAAGCAAGTGTTGAAATGTGAACAGAACTATGAAAAGAGAAGCATGCTAAGGTTGGTCTAGAAATAAATTTCAATAAAACATGTGTGTAAATGCTGAAAACGAACTTCTGGAAATTGAAGGTAATGTAATAGAAAATGTAGAAAACTTTATTTACTTAGGTCACCTTATTAATACAAAAAGCGAAGAAAAAGAAATAGAGAGAAGAATAGCTATAGCATGGAGCGCATTTCACAAATACAGCCATCTATTCAGGTCTAAAGTGCATATCAGCAAGAAGACTAAACTGTGGAAATCTTGCATACTTCCTGTGCTAATCTATGCCTGCGAAACCTGGACTTTATCTAAAAATCCATAAATAAAATAAGAAATGTCAAAGAAGCATGGAGAGAAGAATGATAGGAATCTCAAGAAAAGATAAGAAAAGCAATGCATGGATTAGAGCAGAAACAGGATTAGAAGATATAGCAGCTACAATTATAAGAAAAAAGTGGAACTGGACGGGTCACATACTTAGAGCAAAGGATGAAAGATGGAGCAAAACCTTAATGCAATGGTACCTATAGACAAAACAAGAAAAGTAGGAAGGCCACCATATAGTTGGGACCATGAAATGTCGGTTTGCTGTGGAGGAAACGCATGGCAAAGAATGGCATGGTATAGAAAAGAGTGGTATAGAATGAGAGATATATACATTAGTGAATGGTTACATAAATAGAGTATCACAATAAAGACTAAACTCAAGAAAAAAATATGCTTTCTCTGAAATGCTTTTCCTCAACAGAAGAAAATAATCTTGAATAAAATAAACAAAATAATGATAAGATAATTAAATGGAAAATAATAAGAAAAGAAAAAATAAAATAAAATAATAATAATAATTAATTACAATTAGTTAAGATTGTTTAGGAAGAAATCTATAATTTCAAATTAGAAGATAAATTTTAATTAAAAAAAAAAAAAAAAAAAATCTGATAACCTGCCTAACCTCAGGGAATCCAGATAGACGCCTCGGCAAATGCCGAATTGCCAAAATGGCATAAAAAGGCTTACTTACTTACTTACTAACAACAGCTCGAGAAATAGATTAAAATATTACCAAAGGTTTAACGATGCCGTACGGCATCCCTGGAAACCACAGAGACATTATTACTAGAGAGGCTCTTAAATTTGTAAACGTCGAAAAAATAACTTGACCACCTTCAACTATCAATATAGTTCAATAAGCAGAACAACATTACAGTAACTTAATTCGTAAAACGTTTGAAACACAAACAAATTACGGGAAACCGACAACAATTGATTTAATATAACCTTAACTCAGTCTTGGAAGAGGTTTCAATGCGGTAACGCAGAGCCTCTGAGAGTCCCACAATCACAGAGATTATTACTAGAGGGGCCCTATAGGTTTAATTGTGAAACATCGAAAAAGTAACCTAACCACCTTCGATTATAAATACAATCAAATAGTCAGTACAAAATTACAATAAATTGTTTAGGAGAATGTTAAAAATGCAAATCAAAACTCAAACAATGTGCGGGAATCCAAAATTATTTGATTTTATTTACAACCTTAACTCACTCTTGAGGGAGGTTTCAATGTGGTTACACAGATCCCCTGAGAGCCCCAAAAAGATGTTTGAGGCCTCTCAAAGTATTAAGATAGTCTATGCCCCCTAGTATATATATATATTATATATATATATATATATATATATATATATATATATATATATTATATATATATATATATATATATATATATATATATATATGGTGTGTGTGTGTGGTTAATTTTTGTCGATACACGACAGCTTGGAGCCTTTTAACATAGAGGTATTATTACTAGAGACTAGAGAGGCCCTATAAGTTAAATTTTGAAACATTGAAAAAGAAACTTTATAAACCTTAACGCTTATAAATACAATTAAATAATCAATACAAAATTTCAGTAACTTGTACATTAGAACGATAAACAAACAAAACATAATACAAGCAATCAAATAAAGTACGAGAAGTCAAATAAAATGTATTTATTATTACTTTAACGCATTCTTGAAGGAGGTTTCAATAAGGTTACACAGAGCCCCTGAAAACCCCAAAAAGATGTTTCATGCCTCTTAATGTATTGAGAGGCTATGTCCTGTCTAGTAATAAATCTCTAACACTAACCTTCTTTATAAGAGACAAAGAAACAAAATAACTATAATTGAAAAATCAGTTCTCAAAACAACTAATAAAGTTATATCAGCGAATAACTATTAGTTCAGAGCTCGAGTGCTGCCCCGTCAGCTGATGATGGCGTTATGCCGAAACCGGTCCAGGGATATTCTTATCCAACAGCAAGTATCGACGGTAGCTGATTCTTCAATTACTTCTTCAACTTGCGGTAAATACAACCTTTCTTAAAAAACTATAGTATAACTTTAACTTATTATTTTATAACTTAAGACACGATCACAATAACCGGCGTATAAGATACAAAATACATATACAATTAGTAGAAGAGAAGAGACATACAGTGAACTCTATCGTCAGCCGGTAAAACTAACTTCGAGGTTACACACACTATAACCTTCCCCAGTCATCACATCAAACTAGTATACATCCATCCGTTTTCGTAGTTAAGTTACAACAAATATCACCCACAAACCTGACGACTTTTACACCAAATTACCCGCTTTTCGATTCGTCATAGTGCGCAGGTTGCTTATTATTTTTTTTTTTTTTTGAAAAAAATTGTATATTGTGTTAATTTTTAAAAATAAATTAAAGTGCTAAAAATAGTAGGAAATTAGAAGGTGATATAACTATAAAAAGGTAATTTAAAGTTCATTTTTTTAATTTTTTGAAGTATTATAAGCTTGATTTTAGTGCTAAGTTTTTAAGTTAAGTCTAGACTATAAGACTTTATCGATTTAACCCACTTATGATAACCTTGATACCCTAACCCTTCTTAACTTATAACCTTCCTCTGATTAAAACCACGCGAGCCCTTTTTTATAATCTTTCTAAATGGCCCACAGCGGTTTTTTAGAGATTTTGTGAGATTAAACCCAAGGAGAGCTTAAAACAATAAAGAGAGTGTTAATGCTGAATTTAATGGTAGGGATTTAAATAAAGAACTTTTAAATACTCTTAATGCCCTATTGGAATAAAAATTGTTTGCTATAGTTTTATTAAAATTTTTAATTAAAAAAAATTAAAGAATGAATCTTAATTGTATTTATTATTAAATAAGAAAATAAATTTGATTGATAAAAGGTAAATATATAAAAATTAAAAAAAGCAAAGAACAAGATCTTCATGAAAATTGAGTTACCTTAACAAATATTTGTTATCAGTGCAGTGGTCGAACACAAACTGCAAGTATACAAATAAATAAATGATTCCCTCCATGGCTGTTATCTTATTTCGGCATAGAAGGTTCGGGGTTCACAACCTGTGCTATGTTCTCAGTTAATTTAAATAACATTTGTTATATAAAGATTTCGCCATCTTTAATTAATACTTTAAGCATAGAAAACTTGGTAAAAGTCACTTAGAGGGTCTTAAAATACTTGAAATAGATAATTAAGTTGAAATTTCTCGTAGCATGTCGAGATGCCATGTTTATAATCAAATCGATTTAATAAACTAAAATAATTGACAATAAATTCTTACAATTTTTTAAGCTTCCTGATAAATCACGATGATGAGTTGAACAAAACCGATTTATTTAGACTGATTCCATTAAATATAATGGTAATGGTAATATAATGGTACAGATAATTAATTATCTGTAATTAATATTTGGTAGCCAATTTTTTGGCCATCTTACTAACAATAGGATATAGACGTTTGTTGAAATGTTTGCCAATAAAAACTGGTTATTAAATTCTTAAATGACAGACTTTTCTAAAACATTCTCGTATTTGCAAAAAACTTAATTAATTTCTCCTTTCTAAATTCGGTAAAAGGTGTGTAAAAAGATATTAGAACTGATAACGTTTATTATAATTATTAATTATTATAGCATTAAAGTTAATTAATAAATATTTACATATTTGTTATAATATTTTGTTCATAAGCTCACTTACCCCACAATATCATTTCTCGGACCCTGGGGCCCGCAGACCAATACTTAGTACAACTTGGAAACTTTGTACTATACCTATAGTTTGTTGTTTAAAACTTGTAACGAAAGACAATAATATAAAAAGACTGAACGTTTTGTAAATAGAATATGAATAAGAATAATAGAATAACTTAGCTATTATTAGCAGGGTACGGGGTACCTCGAAACTTTTCGTTATCTTATCGGATTCGCTACGCTCATCCTCCTTGCTTCGGACTCGCTTCGCTCGCCTAACAATATACAATTCGCCAAATTTATACTGCAATATGTCTCGGACTCGCTTCGCTTGTCCTCAGATAGTAAATGCATCCGTTTAATTCTCAGCGGTCACCTATACACTACTGACCAGGCTCAATGCTACTTAAATTTTATGATCCAACAAAAAATACGGATACACTTGTCTTATTGAAACGAAACTTAGTACACTAATTTATTACGTCAAGGGATTCACTTGTATCAAATTTCTCCCCAATTAAATCATTGTCTGATTTTTTTTAAAACGTACACAAGTCATTCGATAAAAATTGAACTAATGCTGATAATAGGACGAAACTTAGCACGTGCCAAATTTCAATCATGATGCATCATTTTTCCGCGTTTTATAAGTCATGCAGGTTAATGACGTAATAAAAAATATTTTTTCGAATTGCACAACTACAGACATGGACTGATTTTTGTACGAAGTTTCAACTTTCTAGCACAAATACACTAGACGGTGAAAACAGACACACACAGACATACAGACAGACAACTTTGTGAAAACCTCTCAGGAGGTCTTGAAAACATCTGAAATGGATAATTCCGGTTTCATCCCGGTTTCGGATTTTTTGCAAAGACAATATTTTTCCTATATACCTGCGGTATAAATGAGGAAAGGAATACTATATCCTGATGATCGAAAACTAAACGGATTAAGTTGGCATTTAATATGCAATATCAAATAATGGCAAACAAAAAGACCAAGTTAAATCATCATTATCAGTATATGTTATAACGGATAATTTAGCCCAGCTCAGTAGGTATTAGGGGTGGGCAACTACATCTAAGTCCTCCAGGACTTCTGAACAAGAATAGAGAGGCCTGAGCCATATCTCTTCACCAACGACATACAATAACTTTAGTAAAGTCAAATATAGGCGCCAGGTTCTTTTTTAATGTTAAATAGAGGGGAGAAGAACCAACCCCAGGCACCAGATCCAGATTTGAGAATAAGGTTTACTTAAAACTAAGTATACAAGAAAATACTCAAAATGTAGGTTAAATTAGGTAAAATTCCGGAATAAATGATACTTTAATGACTTGAAAATGATACATTTATACTTATATAAGAGTTCAACTTAATACTCTAACTCTTAACCATTTAGGCCTGTACTTAGGGACTAAGTCAGTGATAAAATAATACCTTACTATTCTAAAACATGTTAAATAATAAAATAATAATAAGATGCCTCCTGATTGGTGATTTATACTTAAGCTTCTTGTAACTTGCACTTAATATAAGCCTATGACTCCTATTCTGTGCCACAAAGCCATACTCAACTATCACTTAGTCTCAAGTGCCACAAATAATCCAGTACTAAAACCCTAAAAACAAATGAACAGTCACCATTAGGAAAAGACAATTCAAAGAATAAATTAAAAGAAACAATCTCGAAAAGAAATGAAACGCTAGCTTACCTTCAACGAAGGGCAACGGAAACTTTAGTAAAACATTTCAAATTAATAAAAGTGAAGAAAACTCATATTTTGGATCCTCCAACGAAATAAAACCACTAAATAGGTAATATTCATAACTAAATAACTAAAAAAACTTATTTTCGGCTGGTGGCCGAAGCCACACCGCCGGCCGAAAACCTCCAACCAAAAAAAAACTAACCTCGCAGTGGCGTCCCAAAGGTTGCCACTACATTAACAATAAAAATTTCTAACATGCCTAATTAAAGAATTAAGAAACTTCCCTGAAACATTATGATAAATAAATTAAAACCATGTTCAATCGATATAATATGAAAAGAAATTTACGAAAATTATAAATATTTTCAAGACATAAATTTCATAGACATAGTAACGTTACAATGTTTTTATTTTATCCTTGACATATTATATAATTATATGTCAACATATTAAGCTTTTTGACTGCTAAGCTATACTTTAGGAAATATGCTCAAATTGTGGCAATATAGCAATTACAAAAACTATTAATATGACAAACTGATACTGGACGTCAATTATGTGGTAAGTATGTGACTACAGTAAGGCGCGGGTTTTTTAGCGAATTTCAATATGAAAATAAGCCAATAAGATTGAGGTCATAGAGCTGGGGAGGGAAGTTTTTATGAAAATGTCCGGAGGTTTCAAACTTGTGCACTTTTCCTACTTCTATTCTTATCTCGTTTCGTAGGAGTTAAGGACGAATCGTAAAGAAAATCCCCTAAAACATGAAATATAGGACTGTTTCGACCTGTTTCGTGTTGGGTTGACGAACTCATGCAAAAGAATGACGTGTATGTGGACTCGTGGTGATATGTTGGCATCAAGTCAGAGCTATAATGAGACAGATAAAATTAGCTACCCGGCAGTCTCATGCTAGACTGGCTGTTCCGCCTCCGACTACCCTCAAATGCTATTGTTGAAATTTATTACTGGGCGCCTACATAAATTTAATACATTTTGTAACAATGAATGGACGTTAATTAATATGACCATTTTGGCCATTTCCAAGCCACGGCTTTCATTACGGTGTTCGGCTCTTCGAAAATATTTTTTTGGTCTGGGATCCTAGATGTGAATTACTACTTTATAATAATTATGAACCATTCGGTTATAAGAGTTACAAGACCATAGAATATAGTAATAAAACCACCGGTTTTATTAAGCGGTATTTTACTCTAGGGACGTAGGTTGTGCTTTCTTTGATTTTTCAAACAATTTATCTTTCGGTCTTAAACTCAATAGATTCATATCTAGTTTTACATCAGAGCTAATAGCTATTCTAGAAGCTTTAAAGTACATAAAAAACAATAATTCTAATAAATTTATAATCTTCACAGATAGCCTTAGTTCAATAGAATCATTGGCTCATAAGAGTTACAAAAATGCTAAAAACTATTTACTATGTAAAATTATCAGTTTATTACACGAGTTGTATCTTAACAACAAAATTATAGAATTAGCTTGGTTAAAAGGGCACGCGGGTATTCTACCTAATGAACAAGTTGATAACATTGCTAAGCTTAGCAGTACTAACCACGATCTAGCCATCGACTATGGCATCAAGTATAAAGTTCCTTATACCGATTTTAATCAGGAAATCAATCGATCAGCAAAGATGAAATTCAACCAATGGTATATTAGTTTTGAAAGCGGGGCTTTCTACAGGTCACTTCACCCTAGCATCGAGTTTGCTCCATGGTATAAAAAAGAGAATGTAAGCAGGGCTACTGCAATAAGCATTACTCGTCAAACTATTAAAAGCAAACCATGGAATTTGCAACTATTATCTTCATTGTTTTTTGAAACATGATTCGCCTCTTTGCACTTCTTGTTATGAAGTTGAAACCCTTGAACATATAATTATGCATTCTACTAAGTACTCAATGCAGAGATCAACCATATTTAAAAATCTACACAAATGTAAAACGACACACCCTTTTAACTATAACACTTTACTAGCATCAAATAATTCAATAATATATAAATATATAGTCTTCTTCCTAAGGGAAGCAAAAATCAAACTCAAAAAAACAAAAACAAAAAACTTTAATAAACAAAAAAGAATAGACAATAAAAAATAACAAATAAAAACAAAACACAAAAAAAAAAAAACAAAAAACAAATCAAAAGACAACGAAGGAAAATCAAAAATGATCAAATAGACAATTTAATTATAAAAATGGGAATAATAATCATTTACTTTTTTACATTTTCTATGTTAGGAAACAATAACTAATGTACAAAGAATTATACTTGAACTCTTAAACAGCAATACTGAAGAATAAAAACAAATTTAATCGTTCAATTTTAAACTATGTAATACAAGAAAGTTAATAACTTTTAAACACTCAAACAAATCAAATTGAAACTTGATTATTAATTAAATTTTCACCATTATTGATGATACTTTTATGGCTTAAATGGTTTTATAAATCAATGCCAAAAAAAATACTCTGGGGCTAGACAATATGATGACTTGGCCAAATTTGAATATTTGTATAACAATTTATGATTAAATACTCTGCAAATAAATTTACAAATAAATGTTATACTATGTACAGTATGTCCACTGATTGGGTTGCGCATACGTGTGAATGACAAAAAAATAATTTTTCGACAAAAAGTTACTCTTCATAAAAATGTTTGCTTGTTTCAAAATGAATATTTATCGGAATAAAACATTTTTGCTTGTTTCAAAATGAATATTTATTGGAATAATAATTTTTTGCTCGTTTCAAAATAAATATATATATCGGAATAAAAAATGTTTGCTTGTTTCAAAATGAATATTTATTGGAATAAAAATGTTTTACCATGGACCTTGAACACAAAAGGTACACTTATAAAGTGGTAAAAAAAGAGATCTAGGTGTAATTTTGATTATACAACAAAAAAATATTCTTTATAAAAATGTTGTCTTTTTAAGGCTAAATGAAATCTGAGATAAAAAGTGCCATGGTAAATTATTTCCCCTTATATTAGTCCCCTACTTAAAACAATAGATAACTATTTTTTGTAATGAAATAATGAAATAATTTATTAATTTTAAATGTAATAGTTATTTACTCGGCAAGGGGGAGAAGAAAATTTTACAGCTCTAGGTCTATTTACATAAGGCGAAGCCGCAGGTTAAAACTTTGTTATCGCTGAAGAGTAACTTTTTGTCGAAAAATGAAATTTTTTGTCATTTACACGTATGCATAACCCAATCTGTGACATATTGTATATTAATATATAATATATATATATATATATATATATATATATATATATATATGTGTGTGTGGTGTGTTTTTTTTATTTTATAATTCGCTAAAATAAAGCTACGGCAAACTTGTCCTCAATAACGAATTTGAAACGAATTGTTTATGATGTTATTGAGGACAATAAATTCTCATAAATCGGATTGCCAGGATTGCAATCGGATTGCCATAAATCGGATTGCAATTCTCATAAATCGGATTGCCAGGATTGCAATCGGATTGCCATAAATCGGATTGCAATTCTCATAAATCGGATTGCCAGTTAGAAATGAACATTAGTGGCTATATCTGTCAGTAAAACTGTTGATTCTTATATGATTGTAAGAATAATTATGATTTGTTGATTTTATACTATCTAAATCCTAATCTAATAGATATGTTATATTCCTATTATTCATTTATATACGCTATTTCATTGAGGTCGAGAGATCACACACAGACACTTACACATATACACACAGACAGACAATTATATTCTCACACATGTAAACAATAAGAATATAATGACACCGACACACACACACAAAACTTTCTGTATGCAAATTCACTTACGAAATTTCATTTATAAAGAATAGTTGATAAAAATTGACACAACTTTTTATGTTTCATGTCATTTTACAGTTAACAGTTAAATTACAAAATTACACTTGTATATTGTATTGTGTATTCAATTAATAAAACTATTTCATTATTGAGTTCGAAATGATTGAATAAGTTTTTGTTAAGTTCTTTACCTCTGCTACTTGCAGGGAGAAACTTCCAGTTTCTCCCTGCATCCCTGGGGGGAGGGTAGTTTTTCTTACTCCACACTCACTTCTCTCGTGCCAACGTTTCGAGCATGGACATACTCTTCATCAGGGCAACAGAGAACTACGTTAAATTCATAGTCCTATAAATAAAAAATTACAATATAAGGAAAACTAAATAAAAAAAACATTTAAAACCAGTAAAAGGTAAAAAAAGGCGCTGTTATACTAGAATAATAAATTTTCATGTCTAGTTGTGGTATCCGAAAAATATTGTTTTTTTGAGGTAGTACGTAATTAAGCACTTTATTGGACCGTTTTTAGGATGAGAAGTCAATCATTATTGATATAGGAGGTTATTTAGTACTTTTCACCTCCGAAGACAATAATGAATGTAAAAAAAACTCCTAGGACGTAAAAGTAATTAATATTTTGCCGCCATTACTGTAATGTAGCGTGTTCAAAAAAACAATCTGTATAAATCCTTCATGAGGTTTGTTTAAAAACCTTCATTTTGTTTCTGTTTTTGTTCGTAGACTAATTTGTTTTCGCTTTTAAAAGGTGTTCTAATTGACTGTTTTTGTGTGTTTATTTGTAAAGCTTCTACATTTTTGAGTAAAAGTGTGAAGCTATGATTGAATTTAATGACGACGATAATATGGAGTTAATTGGACGTATGTTTTTTTTCAATTAAGTATATAGCGCAGTTTATTTAATGAGTGCTACCTCAAAAAAAATAGTGTATGCCATCCGGCTGAGAATGTCTTTATGTCTTGGCAATTTTTCCCGACTCGCTTCGCTCGTCGGTAAATCTAATTGCCGTGACATAAAGACACACTTCTCAGCCTTATGGCATAAATAACTATTTTATGTCATTACAAAAACGAAAATAACAAATCAGCAACAAATTCAAAAAACGCGAAAAATTAAGTACTGAGAAACCCGTACCCGGAATAAAGGATAAAACATTAAAATATAATTTATCCCTATTATGTATAAACGTATTAAGCTAATGGTTTATTATGAAATAAAAAGGCATAACGTAATCGAGGTACCCAAAGGACACTTATCAAATTATCTCGCCTTTGTTATTTTTGGCCAGGTTTTTTACAACAATCCTACCTTCAGGAGGGTTGTATTATGACACAAATTGATTTTTTTGTCATTTAAACAAATGCGCAACTCAATCTGTTGACACATTGTATATATATATATATATATATATATATATATATATATATATATATATATATATATATATATATATATATATATATATATATATATTTATTTATTTATTTATTTATTTATTTATGTATCTGCGTGTCTGTAATTTACCAAAACTATTTTTTAGTGATCTGTGACTTTTAGATTTTGGCCATGGTTTGGCCATGGCCATATAATTGAGTTCAAATTTGATACAAGTATATACCTTCACGTAATACATAATACACTAAGTTTCGGCTTAATGTGAGAAGTAAATTTATATGATATCTATTGGATCATAAAAGTTAAGCAGCATTGTACGTGGTCAGTGCTGTATCGGTGACTGCTGAGAATGAAACGGGTATATTTATCGCCTGAGAACGAGCAAAGCAAGTTCGAAGACGCGTTGAAGTAAAAATTTGGCTAAGTGAGTCCGAAGTAGAGAGGATGTGCGTAGCAAATCCGATGTAATGAGGAAGAGTTCTGAGGCACCCCATACCAATTTTTTTATTTTAGACATAAATATATATATCAGGGTTAAAATAAAGGTTTAGTTAGAAGTAGATGTATAATTTCCCTGAAGTGTAAAGAAAACATATATTATCATAATAATTTAGGTTTTGTCTGAACAGAGTAATAAAACTGAACTCTTTAATTCCCTCTTCAGTATAACAACACAGCTCAGTCATAACCAAATATTTATATTAATTAAAAAATGTCTCGTTGAAATGATCAATTAGACTCTGGACGTATTTATCAATTAGTTTTACTATCACAACATGATAAAGATAAGAGTGTTTAGTGATAACGAATACAGCAAATCACAATATACAATTTATATGATAATTCCAAATAGTTCACGGCCGTTAGAAATTTGGTGTCAATTAAGAAATTAATAATTTAGAGATTGAATAATTTATAAAACAAGAGGCCTATGGCCTCTTGGGCGCTCCGCGGCATCGGACATGTTTTCCATCATATCGGATTCACTACGCTAAGTATGGAATTCTCCTTATCGCTACTAGAAATCGGCGCAGCGGCGAATCGCTGCAGACAACTTATAAACTAAGCCCGGTAGCTTTTCAAAAATGACCTATCATATTTTTAAATTTATGTACACCGCGGCAGCATTTGATTATGACAACTACATTTATTGTCGTAATAAAGTTATTGTTTTCCAAGATGTTAGAAATGTATAAGGTGATTCAATTTGATGTAAACAAACCAAACGCATTCAGTTTAATGATTTTATGAATGACGTGTGACGTCATTGCAGGAATCGGTATATACGTTCAACATTGAAAATTTACTATTTATTCCTGCAATGACGTCAATGCCGGACTATAACCTAAAATGTAAAAGAAATTATTTCATTCATAAAAACCCTCCAAATGAATCATCTTATAAACTCTTGACAGCTTGACTGTTTTCTTCGTTTTAGCGAATTTTCATAATGAAATGACGCTTATGAGGTTGTTCGGATGACGGAAGTTGAGGGTGGGAGTGGTGGAATCGGTTCCTATTGGCTTCCTGATAACAAAAATATATGTCCGAAAAAAGTTTATATATATATGTATGTATATATATATATATATTATATATTATATATATATATATATATATATATTATATATATATATATATATATATATATATATATATATATATATATATATATATAATATATATATTTATATATATGTATGTAAGAGTTTCTACCCTTTCGTATGGCGAACGATAACTCTCGAAGGCGTTCTCAAATTGAAACGAAACTTTGCAAATCGCGAGATGTTGAGGAGGTTACGAGGCCTATTGTTTATAAAAACATTATGACGTCATCAACCAAAGTTATGACGTCATGAAAAAAAAAATTTTTTGAAACTTAAAATGGCTTTAAAACAAGGTATCTACCAATTTCAGCTCAATCGAACCATCACAAATGGCGCAATCAGTATACATATATATATAATCTTGTATATATGTATAAGTCTAGGTCAAAGACTCGTACGATATCTGTTGGGTTCAGTAGTGTTAGAGGGTGGTGGTATAGTATAAAAGAGAACCTCTACCTCTTGCTCCATCATGGTAAGCCTACTGTCCCAGAGAGACAGGGCAAAAATGGCTTCCACTGAACCACGCCGAGCTAAGCAGGACCCGTAAAGAGGAAGAACATCGAAGTAGTCTTTATATGGTCAAAGTTATTCTAAAACGAATGCGACCAGTTTCAGCTCAATCGGACAATCCTAAGTGACGCAAACGGTATTTTTATTTTGAATAATCATGAATATATTTTTTTCAATCTTAAGATTTTACTCAAATAAACAATTTGTTTACAAAACAAAATTTGACATTTCTCTTTAAATTCTATAAACAATCATAAACGTAAGTTAGAGTTTATACTCTTTTGTATAGTGGACGATAACTAAAGCTGATGAAAGATGAAACTATAATCTTTTCATACCCTTTATACAAGGTTACTTTAACAGTTGCAACGTGTGGAATTTTTCCTCTCAAAATCAAATTTGTGAGAAAGCCTCTCAGGCCCGCGAAGCGGGCCTGTGAAACGAAGCTGTGAAAATTCGCTAAATACGTGGCAAAATGCCATGTAACAAGAAACGATAGTGAAACCATACATTAATACAAAACAACAACAATGTGGCCGCGAAGCGGTCACTGGGAGGCCCCCGGGCCGCGTAGCGGCTACGGGCCGAAGGCCCGTATTTTATCATCTATTCGCCGTTGTCATGTTCTGTATTACAAAAATTCAGAAACTGATGGTAAAAAGAAGTTTTTCCTACAACTTCCTCAGAACGGTATAGATGGCAGGTATAAGTTTACATTTCATCTAATAAATTTATTAATATAATCGATTTTACTAGGTAATCACATTTACTTACACGTGCACAGCATTTTGCCAGTGTAATTAAAACACTCTTTTAAATTGACCGTTTCAGGCTGCATTAAATGCCAATAATCTATCTTCTAACGTGTGGATAATTTACCCACTACTGCTCATTATTAGCTGACTAAATCGATGAAATTAACAAATTGATTGAATGAAAACTTTATCGTTCAAAGACGACGAAAGCCGCGCGAAGCGCTTCGGCTAGTTAAAAGTATTAAATTATGTAAATACACACAATTATTAATTTATGCCACCCATTCCTTATTACTCTTGCAAATGTCTAATTAATTTTATTTAAATGTAAAAAAACTTCTTTATAAATTTGTATTGAAAATTCGCTAATATAGAATATAGATAATATAGAATATAGAATTGTCAACTGTCTAAACTACTTTGAGTCCTTCATTATCATTTATTACCAGTTTCCCCAGAACTCAGGATTAATAGGGAAAACTGCTTGAATTTCTGAAACTGAAGTTACCCTCATTTTCACAATATGACAGCAGAGCCTAAACCAGCCTTGGAATATTCAATGACTATGCTAATTCCTCTTACCTTTTAGAAATCAGACTAAAATCTTCTGCATTTTTGATTTAACCCTAATATTCGTCAATCAGAAGTTAAAAGTAAATACATATCAAAACGAAAAGCTTTACAGGGAAATTCTAAAATTTAACCAAATACAAGGTGTATAGTGTTAGTAGTAATACTTATACTTCTTGATATGACGTTAGTTTGACTAAAACGCATACCTGTGTCAAGTAATTCAGTGTAAGTCATTCTTTTTTAGCTTAAGATCTCCGATTGTCAAAGAACATAAACCGTTTTTTAAAGCCGCGTATTGATACTGATATTGTTATCGAGATCCTCTCGATTTAAAGATGCAATGCTGCTGTTAAAATCATGTCATGCTAGTAAAAGTCTGCATTTATCATTTATTTTGGTTTTTTATTCTGTCGTACTTGTTTGTAGGTTTTGCACTAATGATGGCTTCTTTTGAAGGTTGAAAGCGCTATGTCAATGAAGTTTTGTTTTGTGGATAGACTTTGTACTTTTCTTGATACTTAAACGTATTATTATTATGTTAACATAGTAATTTTTAGTATCTTAAGGGGTGCTAAGGAATTCGGGCTCTCGACTCCTTGTAACTTAAGTAGAATTGAGACTTCTTTTAACTCAAGGTGTGCCAAGGATTCGTTTGTAATCTTAAGATAGCTTAGGGACTCCTATTAACATAATTAGGGGCTTCTGAGATTACATAATTATAGACACTTTCAATCAATTTAATTATTAAAATTAATCATTCTTTTAAATTTGTTAAAAAATTTTGTCAAATTTTGTTAATATTTTTGTGGCAAAAGTAAAACCTTTGTTATTATTATTAATGAATATTGATTAGTATTTGATGGATGATGACATCTCTATGTAATACATATTAATGTATGCAACTTCAACATTAGTAATTACATAAATAGATCTAAGGATATAACATTCTGTCACTTGCATAGACGTAGGGTTACATGAGTTGACAGTCGAGTAATACAGTATTGTTTTGAAATACCCTTAATGTAATGCAATGTCTATATTTCGTAGGTATGGCAATAATAAGAATAATATATATATTTCTAATATAATAATAATATTTCTTGTTATCCCCATACCTACGACTATATGTAACACGGTCGTATTCTAGAATATTACAAAATGAAGTATAAAGTGGGATCTAAACTTTTCAAAATAATCTTCTACAACTTTTCAAAGTAAGGGGGCCTTGATTCGAAAGAGAAGCCACCACGCGGCTTCAGTGGCCACATTGTTGCTGATTTTTGGACCACATTGACCGGTTGGTTGGATATAAGAGGGTCTGTGGTTGGTAAAAAGAGAGGAGGAAAGAAATGACCCCCGCTAAAATCTTTCTGAGCCCTGCTCAAGGATCTTAAATAAAGGGGTTGATGCACTAAGTCGATTTGCCATACAAAAAAGTGACCTCATCGAAAACCAAAAAAATAGAGAGAATTCAACACGAAACACA
>JACMZG010000008.1:76708383-76910883 GCA_018340805.1 Microvelia longipes | reverse complement strand
TGCTAGCTCCGTACCCGCTCTTTTCTCCTGAGAGTTTAATATGTTATAAATATGTATTATAAAATCAAAAACTTTTAATTGCTTTAGTTTAGAAATTATTTTAACTTCTGCAGTTTTATCGATTTGGAAGAGTCTAGTTTATTTAATTTTGATACTTTTTATATATTTTAAACGTCAATACAAGTTTAAAATATAGAATAGAAATAGTAACCCTGAGACGAAACCGAGGGAGTTAAATATAGCAAGTTTTTATGATAAAATTGAGTGTCTACAAGGAATAATAGCTATTTATGTATGTACTATTTTATGTCTCTAATAAGTTGGTTCCAGAGACGACAGCCGAGAAAATCGAAGATTAAACTCCCTAGGTTATAGTCTTAGGTTAACGGTTGTGTTTTGAGTGCTATTCTTTACCTAACTTAATCTAGAGCAATTTAAGTGCGTATAGGCTACTATTGAGCGACCTACTTTAAGAGATAGTAGAGAGGTAATCTCCCTTTTAAATTGATTTTAGCGCCACCTCGTTCAGCTATTGGCTCTCAAAGATAAATGGTACACCAGACACTGGACTTAAAATTGTGGGACAGGGAAAGGATTGAGGAAGAGGAATAAGGGGAGGTAAGCGCAGACTGGTAATTGAGGAATTCGGCCTGTATTAAACCTTATATGGGAACAAATAGATGTGTTAACTGGATTCTAGCACACTCTTGGTATCCAGGAGCTGGCTATTTCAGGTAGTAATTGAGTTAACTAAAACAAATATTTAAATGCAAATAGAAATTTAAATATGTATTCTTGTTCAGAACAGTATTTAAATTCTGCCCAGGAATCAAAACAGATTGAAGCGATCAGACACATAAAAGGTGAAACTATAATGAAGATTTAAATATAACAATTATTACTGACTCAAAAAAAAGGAATAGCTGACTTAATTTCAAAGTGCTCCGATCTCGCTCATTGTAAATAAAGCAAAGTAATACACATAAGATCTGCCTAATAAACTATGGGGTCTTTACGTTAATCCCTACCTATGCTCAGTAGTCCTCTACTTGTCATGAGTGACTTCCTATAGCTTACACTATATTGAGGCTTAATACTAATAAAAAAACTGTTGATGAAATAAAAATAAAAATAATAATGATGGAAGGCCGTCCCCTTCGAGCGTCCAGCTCGAAAGTTGATAAGGTAAGGATTTGCGGTATATGTCTGACCTCAGGTCAGACAGATCAATATCAGATCTATCTATTTATCAATATCATATTGATAGATTACCAAACCAAAATAGCGAGAACAGTTTGCTGCAGCAACTGACTTAAGACACCAGAATACTTAAAGATTTATGGCTAAACCTCAGCACAAACTCAGCGACACATCGTCCAGTAAGCAGGCACCAGGAGATTAACTTCGACAACCGAGCAGCCTCAATGTTGGAAGTTATTACTCCTGCTTATTCAGAAAACCTGAACTACCCAGATAATCCCCATAAAATGGTGAAGTTAAACTTGAGCTAAACTTAGGGTCGAATAAGCACCTAACGGAAAACGTATTCACATCGGAACTACCTAGAACAACCTCTGTCCTCTCTAACCTTCCCCTAAACCCAAAACTTGGGTGAAAAGCGAATAATAATAAACTCAAATTAAATGAAAAAACTAAGAACTAAAAATTAATCCTGGTTTAGTCCAAATTAAATAAACCTGAATTATAAAAGAATACTATTAACTTAATTAATTAAATATAAATTAATATAAAGATGGCGGAAACCTATCCTATACAATTCAGAATTAAAATTATAAAACTACAAACCAATTTTCTTTAAATTCACGCCAAAATTTTAAACTAAATTATATTTTAGTTAGTTAAAATTAAAACTGGGGTGAACAAAATATTGAAAACATGTGTTACAAGGTGATGCCGACGAAGTTATAAAATTGCTTCCGAATCAAACCTGCGGGATTTATGAAAATTAACTCCCAAGGCGAAACTGAGGAGAATGAACTCCATTTATAAGTGTTAATCAAAACTAATGATTTTAAGTAAAAATGTGATACATTTTTTTATGCAATTAATTCTTCTTAGCTTAAATTTTAAATATTTATTCATCTACATTAATCATTCAAGAAAAGTTTAATTTTGAATTTATTCTAAGACGTGTTCAACGAAATTCCTATTTAGTGCTATGAGAGTTTCCACAGAAAAATATAGCTGTATTGCATTTTAATTCCTAGATAGTTTTGCATTCACTTTACTTCGTAGGCACACCTTTGAGGGCCTTAGGCCCACTGACCAATAGTTCCTTTTTGGAAGGAAATCGATTCTCAAACAAATCGATTTTTGGGGAACTCCCTTAAGAGTTATAAGTGATACTTCACAGTATATCCTCTATAGTTACAGGGGATAAACATAGTTTTCCTTTACTAAGGCATAAAGTAGTATAATCTATCGATAAGTAATCAATCAAAAGAAAAGTTTAAATTAAAGCTATTTTCAAATAAGACGTAAAATAAAAATAGTTTTACAACATTAGGTGTGTTGTATGTAACTCTAATTTTACTAAGTGGATCAAGTAAAATTTAAATATTACATATATTGCATTTTATCTTATATATTTTTTATGCAAGAAAAGTGTATCTAAGAAATCACTTTAGTCTACATTTAGCGTAAACTCTTACGATGATTGCCCTGTAGAACCAAACTACTTCGGGGATTTATCTGCAAGTGGAACACTTTAGTTTCTATTGCCAAACATAATGCCATACATAATACCAAATATAATACCAACATAATGCCAAACATAATACCAAACATAATGCCAAACATAATACCAAACATAAACCAAACATAAACAAACATGAATACAAACATAATGCCAAAATACAAACATAATTAATACCATAAAACAAGATAAAACATAATAACAACATAATATCAAACATTCAACATAATACCAAACATAATGCCAAACATAATACCAAAACATAATGCCAAACATAATACAAACAAGATACCAAACATAATACCAAACATAATATCAAACATAATACCAACATAATACCAAACATAATGCCAACATAATACCAACATAATACCAAACAGGATACCAAACATAATACCAAACATAATACCAAACAAGATACCAAACATAATACCAAACATAATGCCAAACATAATTCCAAACATAATACCAAACAAGATACCAAATATAATACCAAACATAATAAACATAATACCAAACATAATACCAAACAAGATACCAAACATAATGCCAAACATAATACCAAACATAATGCCAAACATAATACCAAACATAAGACCAAACAAGATACCAAACATAATACCAAGCATAATGCCAAACATAATACAAAACATAATGCCAAATAAGATACCAAACATAATACCAAACATAATATTAAACATAATGCCAAACATGATACCAAAACATAAAAACATAATACCAAAACATACCAAACATAATACCGAACATAATACCAAACATAATACCAAACATAATGCCAAACATAATGCCAAACATAATGCCAAACATAATGCCAAACATAATACCAAACATAATACCAAACATAATGCTAAACATAATACCAAATATAATACCAAACATAATACCAAACAAAATACTAAACATAAGTCTGCCTCCGTGGCCGTGATCGTAAAGGCGTTCGTTTCGGCACGAGGTCCGGGTCGCAGCCCGGGCTATGCTCTAAGATTTTATTAATATATATTGTATTAAAATGATTTCGGCCAACTTTAATTAATTCTTAGAGTGTAGTAGATGCAACCCACCTGAGGTGGTTCTCGCAGGGTGAATACCCTGATGGGCCGGAAGGCCCTAAAACGGGCATTTTTTTTATTTAATACCAAACAAATACCAAACAAGCATTAAAGAAATACCAAACAAAATACCAAACATAAAACCAAACATATTTCCAAGCATAATACCAATATTATTTTTATTCTTAGTTTCAATGCTGGTAATATATCTACGGGTTTTGTTGGACTATAAATGTAAAGCAGAATCAAGCAAGGTGCCTGGGTAGGTGACAGCTGGGGATATGACGAATATATTTTTTACTGTCTGAGGACGAGCAAAGCGAGTCCCAAGACATGCTGCAATACATTTGGTAGTTTGTATATTCTCGTGTCGATCAAAACTAGTTTAAAGTAGTGAGGATGCGCATGCGCATAGCGAAACCGATTTGGTGAGAAAAAGTAGACATTTTTTTGCGTTCTTAGAATTATCCTAGTATGTTATAAAAGGAAAACTCATTAAATTTAAACTTAAATAATTCATTTACTAAATTTTATCTCTAAAATAAATCAACTTTATCTTTTAATTAAACAAATTCTCTGAAGAGTAATTATCACTTAGAGATAACAATGAAGATAATAACATAAACTAGAGACAGACAAACTTCTTGCATTAACCGTCTTCATGCCTGTTATGAACAACTAGAACTTGTCCCTTACTAAGGCATGATTTAGTCGTAAACTATTTCACAAATACCAACTCTATTATATCTAACGCTTGTTTTGCATGTTCATCGATAAAATTAACACGTGTATAATTTAAAAATATTTTCCGTCGTAATAAAAACCACACAATAAAATGAAATATACTTTACGTAATTTTTTTTTTATTTATAACAAAGTAAAGAATAGATTTCCTTAAGCGCAGTAAAAATATAGTTTTTTTAAATTCTCAATTTTTCGAATTAAGTCGTTCAACCGTATTTATGATATATATTTCAGAATTTTTCATAATCCCTTTTAAACCTCCCCCCCTTCCTCCCTTGTTTTCCTATTATTCTTCAATTCATAATTCTTGTACTTATACTTGAATAAAAATTCTATATGACTATTCAGTATAATTTTATCGTAAAACAAAATGCACTGTTCCTAGTTATTCAATTGTTTAAAAAGTTAAACAATTATAAAAAAAAGTACATACAAGTAAAATGAGCGATCCCATGTTGTGCTAAAAAAAGTGATCATCTATTCAATAAATATCTAGAAACTGTGCAGCCACAGATGCCCCTTTGTAGTTACAAAAAACTTCAGAAACACTTTTTAACCAACAAGTATTTTTTCTATGATTTTAACATTTCCTTATTTATACCGTAAGTATATAGGAAAAGTATAGTGTGTGCAATACTTGTATTGTGGTTGCAAATTCGAACCCGGGATTAATCAGTATTATTCATGTCAGGTTTTAACGTTTTTAGGACCTCCTGAGTGGTTTCAACAAAGTTTTCTGACTGTATGAGTGTGTGGTAACATCCTAGCTGCCAGAGTAGTTATGCTAAAGAGTTACAATTTTGTACAAAAATTAGTCTGTCGGTGTAGTTGCGCTATCCGGAAAGATACGTCATTAACCTGCAATAAGTCCCTGTAAAAATTTTGAAAAATCATAAGGTGTGGTAATATGTTGTGATTAATTTGAGATTTAGCATGCAAGTAGCTTCACATATGTGCCAAATTTTATCTCATTATCAACTTTAGTTTAATTTTTATTTAATGAATTGTGTACAAAATAATAAATAAAGTGCATCTCTTTACGTAATAAATAAATATATTAAGTTTTGTTTGAATACACAAGTATATCTATTGTTTTTGTTGGATCATAAAAGTTAAGCAGCATCAAGGGTGGTCACTGCCTGCATGGGTGACCGCGGGGAATGAAACAAATGTATTTATATTAGGTCAAGTCAAGCGAGCCGGAAGCGTATTGAAGTATAAATTTGGTAATTTTTACATGCTGACAACGAGCGAACCAAGTCCGAAGTAGGGTGGATGAGCGTAAAGCCGAGAAAGATTTTTTAGTCAAGTTCTTAATTGTTATAAGTATACAATATTTTTAACATATTTACTATTTTGATGGTTTTGTCTTTTTTTGTGCTTACATATTTACTATTTTGAATGGTAGTTTGGCTTTTTGTGCTTTATTTTTAACATATTTACTATTTTGATGGTAGTTTGGTCTTTTTTGTGCTTTATTTTTAACATATTTACTATTTTGATGTAGTTTGGTCTTATTTGTGCTTATTGGTAGTTTGGTCTTTTTTTGTGCTTTATTTTTAAATATTTACATATTTACATATTTACTATTGATGTAGTAGAGGTAGTTTGGTCTTTCTTGTGCTTTATTTTTAACATATTTACTATTTTGATGGTAGTTTGTGCTTTTTTATGAATTTCTTGTTATCTTCTTTTTAGGATTTGTTTGGTTTTTATGATTTTTATTTAAAGTGACGCAATTTTTACACGCCGTCTATGATCTAGAATAACCTAACATCATATCCTTGATTCCTTTCATTATTGAAACTGGACCAGCCATTTGAGCTAAAGACTGTTTACAAGAAATGTGTCCATCCATTCCATAAGTTCTTTATCTATTTTATTCTATAACATTTCTATATCTCGTTAACTGTGTGGCAAATATTTATTAATCCGTGGCAAATTTCTATTCAGAAAACATCAAAAGAATATCGAACACAAAGTCGAACTAATAATTATTTAAAGATTTTATTAAATTTTTAAAGTGACGTTATTTTCATACGCCGTCTTGGATTAACCCTAAAATTTAATCAATTCTTCCTGTCATAGGACTTGATTTCTCTGCCAAGTTTTTTTTTTTTTTTTTTTTTTCGTATACAAAAAATTCACACATTCCATACACTCATACATACATTTATTTATACAGACGAAATGTTTATGAATTGTTATGTTTTTTGCTCAAGTCATGCTTTCCCCTTCCTTTTACGAATGGAGGAAGCAATAATACTAAAGAAGAAATTAATTATTTTCATAAAACAGTAACTTATGTAAATGCGGATACTAACATAAATGTGGCAAATATCTCCTCAAAATTTTAATCTTACAATTAATGAGTTATTCTCGTTTTTAATTCTCCGCTATTCCTAACATTGCTTCAACAATTCTTTGAATAATTTCTCCCACAGTGGGTTTTCAGGAATGGCAATATCTCTTGCTTAAAGTGGTAGAAATAATTTGACGGCTAGGAAATATATCTGCAGTGTTAATTGCGTTAGGATTAGTGTGTTAGAAGCCATAAAGTATTTTCGCGGTTTTTAGCAGAGATGTGATAATCTTGAATTTACCGAGGTCGAAGCTTGGAGCAAAGACGTTTTCATCTGATTAAAATTCCTTTAAGTTATTTTAAAATTGCTTTTAAGGCATTAATTTGTTTTTTTTCTTTCTTTCAGGTATGTTAAAGTTTTTGAAACACTAATTTGATTTATTTTAAATCAAATTTGGACTCTATTAAAGTTTAAAACTGGTAAGTATAAGAAAATTATTTTCATTAGACTTAAATTCAATGCAATGAAAACTTAAATAAACAATATATTCTTTATTTATTAATTTTAAATTAGAATTAAAATTAGAATCATGAAACAAGGATACAGTGTTGCAATTATATTTCAATATTGTAGTGTAACAAGGCATTTTTGCTTCTCTCTCCTGTAATAGGAGGGGAAACATTGTGATTCTACCAAATAATCAAACTGATAAGAAAAATTGTTAACTGTCTCAAAAATTTCTAAGTCTAATTTTACCCTTAAGTCATATTATAAAATAGATAAGCCAGGGGGTATTCGCCTTTTTGTTTTTCATGTATTGTAGTAGATGGATCCTAAGTTTCAGTTAGATCCAATTTGTTTTCGATTTTAAGGGATTTTTTTATACTTTTTGCAGAAAAACTAGGGTTCTGTAGTAATGTATGACTGATTTTTGTATCAAGTTTTATTCCAATCCGAAAAAGCGGGAGATTTTTATATGCGAGACAAATCCACCAACACCATAAATGCCTATCACATAGCTTATTTTCCTCTAGGAAATTCCGCTTAAAGCCGCTTATTACAACACTGCTGTAAATTAAACTAACTAACAAAATGTATGCCGCGAAATAAAACGACACTCTCTGGATCCCCCTTGTGAATCACCTTAAGCTAAACGTACCAACGACTTAACCGTAGTAGCAAGCTGCTTGTCGCCATTTCAAACCATGACTTTTTCCCTCCGTGTAGCTCATTGTCAAAGAATAATATATAATATATATATATATATATATATATATTATATATTTATATATTATTATATATATATATATATATATATATATATATATATATATATATATACTAACTGATAAAAGACAACAACCATGAGACCACGATGTAGTCATAAGAAGGCGCGGGGCCGCCTAAAGGCCTCCAGCGCCTAACAGCATAAGTCAAAGGCAAAATAGTTAACACCTTTGATGGCTAAGAGTCAAAGGTATTACATGTTCTGGTTTTATAAATAAGTCTATTCATGTATAAATTGTGAATACATAAATATATTTTTCTCACGTCGTATTTCAAATCCTTTTATTCTATTGGTCTTGTCATTGTAGGATTTTCTAAAGAAAATTCCAACTCCTTTGTCCTGGGAATTTTCTATAAAATAAATCTTTATTAATAATCATAAATATCTCTTATTATGAGGTCTTGTGTATCTGATGGCACGTGCTTAATTATTATCCACCTTAATAAAGCAGAAATCAAAGTATCAAAGACTAAGGCAATGTATGATAGTGAATTTCAAAAGGTTGTCAAATTGTTCTCATTAAGTATTATAATTATATTTATATTTTTATCTTACTTTTAAAGGACATTGTACAGGAGTTTTAAAAACGTAGAGCCTAGTACGCTATAGTCTGACACTCCTAATATAGCTTGAAGGAAAATTAACTTTTATCATTTCAATGATTTTGCTTAAATAAAAGGATTCGTCAGATATTTTCGAACTACAGATGTAGTTAATTATTGCTTGCTTACCTATAGTTGAGTTATTTTGTAGTTAATTATTGCTTGCTTACCTATAGTTGAGTCATTTTGTAATTAATTATTACTTGCTTACCTATAGTTGAGTTTTTTTGTAGTTAACTATTGCATGCTTACCTATAGTTGAGTTATTTTGTAGTTAATTATTGCTTGCTTACCAATAGTTGAGTTGTTTTGTAGTTAATTATTGCTTGCTTACCAATAGTTGAGTTATTTTGTAGTTTATTATTGCTTGCTTACCTATAGTTCAGTTATTTTGTAGTTAATTATGCTTGCTTACCTATAGTTGAGTTATTTTGTAGTTAAGTATTGCTTGCTTACCTATATTTGAATTATTTTGTTGGTGTAATCTTATATCGTGTTAATATTAAAATAAAACTTTACTGTCAGAACCTAAATTCGAACCTGTCATCCTGACTTAGAGTACTTCAAGTGGACTTTATTGACTTCTAACTGGTTTTATTAAACATAGAATTTAAAGTTTATAGCAGACTAATTTGAAGAGTTTAGAATAATGTCCGGTCCTGCTCTAAATCCAACTCATGTCACAAAGAGCAAAGTGGTCATTTTAGAGAGATATTCGTCTAAAGGGTTATTATTGATAACCTTTATGTTATAAGTCTCTTTACAGATATTTGTTTAAAATTAAATAGAAATATCAGAGTCTTTAAACATATATTTTATCTTATTAAAAAATTCCAACTCCACCACGCGTGGTTTAATCTTTATGAAAGCGCTACATCTTGAAGATTTCGACTCTATTTTCCTTCATCACTTATAATCTATGTAGATTTTTAAACTTAAATATCTAATCAAACACCCCTCCCCTTTGTAATGAAAATCCTGTCTCCCTCTCTTCTTGAAATTCTTCTCTAATGATCCTTTCTTACCCAAAAGAGGATTCATTTACAACCAAGCTTTAAAAAGCTTCTATTTAACGATTCAATTTAATGCTTATTAATGGTGTAAAAAGAAGAACATAAAAACTTATTTAAATCCCCTAACATTGTATTAAAAGGGAAATGAGCTTCTTTTTCAAACGAAAAATGGAGGTGATTTTTCTTTATTTTTTTAAGCCGTAGAGAAGACATTTTCCTCAGAGAAAATTACCTCTTTTCAACGTAATTTTATTGCTCTTTAATACTTTTACAAGCAAGAGTTTAATAAATTTGTCACGTAATTTGGACAAATATTAAAGTACTGAGCTCTTTTATAAAATTTAAATTTGGCAGCATTTCAAATAGAGATAATGAAGGATATGAAATCTGAATTTCATAATTTTATTATTATTAGTGTCTTTAACGACTGTTATAAAGAAGCATCGGTACTTTGATTATTGTCTTTAATGGGGATACAATATTTAATTATTATAATTTATGCATAATTATGTATAAATATTGTATAGTAATAAGATTATATACAGCAGTCTTTTCAGTGCGAAAACGAGTATAACTAGGAGAATTTTAGGCGGGAAAGGTATGAAGCGCCACGCTAAGAAGTATGTATGAGTTCTCCTTGGCCATATGTTAGATAATAAACGGCGTAGACTTCCGCGGTTATTGTCATGAAGATTTTGGTGTTTTTGTCGTGACCGTGTCAATGTATAGATGATGAATCAGATGTTTTCGCTTCTAATGTAGGAGGCAGTTCAGTTTCGTAGATCATTGCCAACCCACCCATGATGTCCTGTATCCCTCAAGATGCTCCTACAGTGGAAGCGATGAGTCGAATTCATCATCTAAATTGACACGGTCAACATCAAATGACCCAAAATTAAAAAAAATATCAAGATTATTGGTTCAAGTGAATTTTAAAGCAGCTTTTAAAGTATTCATTTCATTGGTATAGGGACGGGTATCTCTTCTACCTTGCTGTGTTGCCACCTCCTTAGAAAGTAAATTAGATCCATAGGACAACAAATTAAGTAATCAATACTTGATTTTACTTATAAATAAAATTGTCTTGATTTTACTTATAAATAAATTGTCTTGATTTTACTTATAAATAAAATTCTCCAATGATGGATACAGGTAATAATTTTAATAGGAATGTCAGAGGATGGTTTTAATAGTTATTGTCGACATGGATGATTGACCAAAAGAAATAATCTGGTTTTTTACAAACAAAAATTTACAAGCATGTGTAAATTTGTTTTACAAATTTACAAACAACGGCTTAGGATTATCAGATTGTAATGATAATCTAAAGCCTAAGATTTAATGACTTCGGACTCGCTTTGATCGTTCTCAGAATGTCATAATTACCCATAGTATAGGGTAATATTACGTTGGTCTTACTACGCTCTTCTGCAGAATTATTAGGTAACTTAATATCTAGGTATTTATAGCGATAAAAAATAATACGGGTAATACTTATAGATTATGCTCGAGAATGATTGAAGACCCATGATCATGGCATGGCAGCCTAATTTTTTATTAGTATAGGTCTTTATGAAAATATTAGCTCCATATTTCATTGGTATTATCCAAAAAATATATAGAGTAAGGAACATGGTCCTAAGATTTATTATTTTGGATAGGAACAATTTAGTTTTGTAGCAAGTTAACAGGAGCGCTAGTGTGTACTTTGGTAGTTTCACCATGCCAACAACGAGAATGCACTACTGTCGTCTTATTTTCAGACAACTACTTCTGACACAAAACTGGTTAATCCCAATATTTGCTTTATATAATAATCACCAATTTCAAGTAGATACTCGTGCCGTTAAAGTGGTAATAAAGATCGAGATAATTTGATAATACTAACTTTGAAAAGTAGGAAGAATGTTACAGTAAGGATAATTAGTTTCAGAGCTATACCACTAGATGCTATACCAGATTTGGGCATTTAAACATTTTTACATTTTTAGTACTAATAAAAATTTTTAATTTAAATGCAAATAAATTAAACCTTAATTGTGATGATTGCAACATAAAGTATACCATTTGAAAGGGAATTTAATGTCCTTTAGAATAGTGAAAACCGCATCTCTCTAGCTATAGTAGTTTTCAAGTTGTAGATTGTTTTAGAGAATGAGACAGTAAAGTATCGAATAATTCGATACATCGATTTTTCTAGAGAACTATTGAGAATCGACCCTATGCTTACATGACATTTTTTGTTTATCCGGACTTTTATTTTGTCCCATTAAGATTAAGTCACCCTGTATATTTTGTTCACCGGTAATTTACAAACTAAAAGATAAATAGCTGTGAATTTTCCACTACTAGTTCATTAAAAGTTTCGCTATCTTACAATACGTCAGACGTCTAAAAGCAGTTAGAAAATTAAAAGTTTCCGACCGTTCAAAATTTAAAATTCATTTTCAAAATGGCGACCAATATCTAAATGAAATTTTCTGATAAACTAATCACCTTTAGTTGTACATTAGTCTATGACATTTGTGTCAAATGTCAACCTATCAATCAATTTTTCTGATTTCTTTTGCATTTTTAAATTATTAAAATAATTGAACATCTTCCGTGGAACACAACTAGAGCTAAACTTTGATTTTGTTTTAATTTTCAACTCTTTAGCATAGACAGAACAAGGGTTATTCGTTACCCAGACACATAAACACACACACACACACACACACACACACACACACACACACACACGGAGCAAGATGAACACCACTCAAAACGTTATTTGATGAAACCTCCGTTTTATATTTTTAAGAAGGTAAAAAATATTTATAACTTATAATATTTTTCCTTATGCCTGCGGTAGTAGGTCAGGTAGATAAGGAAGTGTAATTAAACTAAGGAAAATTGGCCAGGATATTATTTTTAAACTCACCCAGAATAACATGTACTCCAATCTCCTAGTATTCGATTCCAAATCATTACCTACAAAAATTCCATATTCGAACTACTATTTAAGAATTCATCATATGGCAGGGCATCAAGTCATTGATACACACCAAAATTATACGAAGATGATAAAATGCTTCTTTCGTAGGAGTAAGAAATGTATTAAGTCTCAAGACTAAAAAAAATATTGTTTTAATTTGAGTCTACTTTTCAAACTTTCGACGTAGTAAGAGGTGAACGAAGTTGAAAATCTTCCACTTTTTCACACCTTCTGATTGATTCATTTACATCAAACTATTTTATGAGTAAGTTTTGTATACAGAAAAGCAGCGGAATAATTTTCCGTCAAAACAGACGGTATTTAAACGGAAAACCTGAGTGCAGGAGTATGTTGGAAACAATTCACACGCCGTTTTGTCTTCGTCAAATTAAAAGCATTACCAACTTTTAAAAACAGACACCAACTAAACCACTTTTGAAACTTTTCTCTTAAACTAAAAATAGAAGGAATAAATAGTAAAGAGTATTTACCATGGTACACTTGCTGACAGCTAAGTGGTCAGGATTTAGTTAGACTTTCTCCCTCTTATTATACTAAACAACCAGCAGAACAAACCTAAAATAGAAAAAAACATTTTAAAAAAGTTTCAACTTATAGAAGTACATTTTCTGTAAACAGAACTCACAATAAAAACTATAAAACAATAACTATTGAACGCTCTTAAGATTCTCCTTAAATATAGTTGATAGACCTCACATATACCAGTTTCTTTATAAGACGACAATTTTTGTATAAATAAAGTCGTCAGAAGTAAGTACTGTTACCACAAAAATATAATAGTTCCATATTTAAAGTTTTAGGCCATAAGACTTCAAAAAAACGGGTGCGGGGTACCTCGGAATGTTTCCTCATTACATCCTCTCAGCTTAGACTCGTCCTCAGAAGTACAAGTCGTTAAATTAACATTGCATCACGTCTTCGGACTCGCCTCACTCGTTCTCATATAGTAAATACATTTGTTTCATTCCCAGTGCTCATTTATCCAGGGACTGAACACGCTGGATGCTGCTTAACTTTTATGATCCCCCAAAAATCATAGAAAGACTTGTTGTACAACGAAACTTAGTATACTTATTTATTACGTCTAGGGGTACACTTCTACTAAATTTCAACTCAATTGAAATATTTTCCGTGTTTTACAAATTTTTAAAGAGCCTTTACAAACCATTCGATAAAAATTGAACTAATACTGATAATGAGATGAAACTTGGTGGCACATACGTGCAACAAGGCTACATGCGTGTCAAATTTCAATCTGATCGCATCATTCTTCCGTGTATTATTACAGTTAATGACGTCATAAAAATAATATTTTCCGAATAGCACAGGTAAACTGATTTTTGTACAAAATTTCAACTCTCTAGAATAAGTACACTGAGAGCTATGATGATAACATACACACACACACATACAGACAGACTTTGCGAAAACCACCCAGGAGGCCTTAAAAAAGCCTGAAACGAATAATTCCGGTTTTATCCTAGTTTCGGATTTTTTGCAAACACAATACTTTTTCTATACACCTACGGTAGAAATGAGGAAAAGTAAAAAGCATATTGTACTTTTATTGTTTGTATGCCAGGACGTACTAATGGCGCACATAATTAGTTATTTTCCAAGCAGTCACCCATCCAAGTACTGAGCTCACTTGATGCTACTAATTTTTTATAAACCAACAAAAACCCAATATATCTTCCTTATTTCTTAATACTTATTAAGAAATAAGATACCTTACTTATTATAAGGTATCTTAGAATACTTATTTATATATATCATTTGATACTACCGAGTTTTGCAAAACATGAATAGTTGACACAATATAATTGTGCGAGAGACACCTAGGAAATGTAACAAGCAAAATGCAATGCTACATCTGGGAACTGTTCCATCATTCGACATTCGTCATCATTGATGGCTCGACATAATGTCGTGTCCCACTTTGTTTCGTTACGTCTAACTCATCAGGGCGCCGACAGAGCCTGAACTCACTCTGACCTTCAATTAATTCCGAAGAATATAATGTGAAGTACTTACCAGAGACGAGCGGTGCTCTCTTACCGCCATCATGCATGGCAAGCAAAACATATATCATTTGATACTACCGAGTTTTGCAAAACATGAATAGTTGACACAATATAATTGTGCGAGAGACACCTAGGAAATGTAACAAAATGCAATGCTACATCTGGGAACTGTTCCATCATTCGACATTCGTCATCATTGATGGCTCGACATAATGTCATGTCCCACTCTGTTTCGTTACGTCTAACTCTTCAGGGCGCCGACAGAGCCTGAACTCACTCTGACCTTCAATTAATTCCGAAGAATATAATGTGAAGTACTTACCAGAGACGAGGGATTTTTTCTAAAATTTTCTAAAACTGAAAATTCAGGTGAAATTCCGGCTTCGAATGGTTTCCCATATGCTTACGTTTCAAATTAGAAAAAGAAAAATCCTTCAAAATAAATATATAAAATAAAATGCCTAAATCAAAAACTAAAAATTATCATTAAACCAAGCGAACATATAGGAGATCCGGATATTTAGGAGGTCCGGTGTATCCGACATATCTATAGCCCGGTTAATGTTGGTGACGACAATGTTCGTAGTGGTAGTGCTATCGCAAGATAGTTACAGTGTCGATTAGGTGTATAGGTTCCCTACATCACCAGATGCTCTGACTAAATGTCAGTTGATTCTGCTATATGCACTAGAAAAAAAGTAGGCACAGTTATCCCCAAGCTAATACATAATAATTATGGCTCCGGTTTCCACAACATTTTTTTTAATAAAGTTTTGCCAATTTTTTTTATAAGTAAAACCAATTGGGTCGATTTAGGTCCATTAAATAGACTTTATATAAATTTTATAATTAAAGTGACATTTTTAACCTATCTACTTATTTTGTATGTATATTATCAAATACATTATTTTCTTTTATCCCAAGTGGTTATTGCAATGCAATATTTAGTGGTTTATCTTGAATCTTCTCATATTTTAGTTCTAAATCCTTTGACCCAACAAGAAAGACTTTAGGAAACCTTTATTAGACCGTCTCTCTCTCATAACATTCCCTTACTCCCGGGAATCGAATCCTAACCCTCCAACCACAGTGGTTTTAGGAAATTTCTAACCATTTAATTCATTTTTTTATGAAAATTTATTGTTTTAAGAAGGACCCTTTACCCCGCTAAATATCCCTTTTTTGGGTAAAACCCCTTTCAACGTTAATAAATTAAATTAATATCATGAAAAATGAAGGAATAGATAAGATTTTAATGTACTTACACTTAAATCTATTTTTTATATAAAGTAACTTACAAAATATGACAGGTTCATATTTCATTTTTTTAAATAAAGTTTTCTTAAATTATCTCATTAAAAAGACGTTTAGGTTAATTTTGGATTTTTTTTGGATGAAAGTTTGAAGAGTTTTCTATTACCCCTTCCCTTGAGAGAGCTAAGTTATCCCCTTTATTAGAGTGACTATCAACAAAGTTTGAGCTTCCGCTTCTTAATAATTTCAGATAGCAATTTGATGCAATTAACTATTAATTACTTTTAAGTAGCTTTTAGAAAAGTTTTTCCACGGATATGACTTAGTGAGTTTAAGAAAAATTGAAAAATAATAAAGTACTGTGTTACCATCTCAGCATTATAATTGAAGGGGCGGTGGAATAGTACTGATGAAAGTAAAAATTTTTTCAATCTAATTTTTAGTTAAAAATACACATATTAAGATGCGTCTGCCTGTCGAACCTCTTCTTATATTTCCCGCTACATAGTTGCCTTGACTAAAATTAAGTTAATGTTAATTATGACGTATCTAATAAAACTCCTTAAAGGGAGGTCACAACACCTCTTATCATCCCTTGATTAGCTTGGTACCATAACTGTTCATTGGCAATGTAATTTTTGTTAATAATTACAATTTTACGGCAGTATTACAATATTTTTCCAATATATTGTCATAAATTAAGTAAAATGAATTTAAAATAAGTTTTAATTATTACCCATTACATTATTTTAATTATCTGTGTTGTATAAAATAATTTAATGTGACGTCACTGAAATGTTCCTGCCGATTAAAAGGTCCATTATAAGTATTTGACAGGGGTTGAAGAGAGGTGGAGAGTCTCTAATCTCCCTCTAAGGAGGCCTTTGTAGGGGTAGGTACCGTTATGACACCTAACAGAAATTGTCACACTTTCAAACCCCTTATCACTGTGTTATTCTTCCTAAGTCCTCCCTCAAAATGTAAGTATCTTTGATCTTGTCTTCTTTCATAATTTCCCCTCATAGTTGCCTTGACTGCCGTCACTTACAAAAAGTAAGTCTACGTATGAGGCCTGCGGAACGCTTTTCATAAATCTCGCATCTTAGTGCCTTAACTACCACTTATAAGAATTCATTCTACATGAATTCAAGCGTACCTCTTCATAATATAGGTCTTATAGCTGCATTGACTGTCACTTACAAGAATTAAGTCTACATGAATTCTATCGTACCTCTTCATAATATAGGTCTTATAGCTGCATTGACTGTCACTTACAAGAATTAAGTCTACATTAATTCTATCGTACCTCTTCATAATATAGGTCTTATATTTGGAATTTAAATTTCTTGAAGACTACTAAAAAACACGCTAATAGAACTAAATCTCTGCAATGTAAAAAGTTTGAAAACCTTATAAAACGTTCCCCTGCACACAATCCACCCGCAGTAAACCCTAAATGGATCCATAACCTTACCAATACCAATATCCCCACTGACGTTGAATATACTTTATCATTAGGTCCTAAATTTTTTTCATAGATAACTTCAAAAATAATTTATTTGACATTATTAAAGATTCTGAACAGATCATTCTAGATTCAACAAAGTCAATTGACATTCGGAATACCCTTCGGGGAAAAGTAACTAATATTTTAACTAATGCAATGAATCATAACAAAGTTATTAATGAAACTCCTCATGATATTTTCCTGAAAAAATCTTTTAAAAATACTAATAAATTTTTGAAAGAAAACCAAAATTTACTTGTTCTGAATGCAGATAAAGGTAATGTCACTGTTATAATTGATAAAATAGATTATGACAAATTAGTTGATGGTATGATTGAGGATTCATATGTATATGAGAAAGTCCCCTACTTTAAAACCAAACCTATCCAAAGAGATCCAACATCAGGCCTCCAAAGAAAATCTAATGCTTTAGTCAAGAAAATGTACAAAGACAAATTGATTGATTACCCAACCAAGAAAATTTAACCTCTTATACGTCCCTACCCCCAAAAATATACTTCCTTGTTAAAAATTCACAAAAATCCAGTCAAACTCAGACCAATAGTTTCTTGTATTGGTTCACAGTTTATAATCTGTCAAAATTTTTAGTTGAACTGATTTCACCTTTTCGTGATACAACTAATTATAATCTAAAAAATTCCTTTCAACTTGTAAATATCTTAAAGGATCCTAATTTAATACTTAGTCATGATGATGTTTTGATTTCACTTGATGTTGAATCTTTATTTACCTCTATACCGATAGATTTAGCAAAAAGTTTAATATACCCTCTTTGGGAAAAAATAAAAGATTCATTTCCAATTTCTCAAGAAAGTTTTAATAAAATGATAGACTTATGTCTTGATAACTCTTATTTTTCACTCCGTGGTATTTTATACAATCAGAAATCAGGACTACCGATGGGTGATCCCCTTTCACCTATCATTGCTGACTTGGTCCTTGATCATATTTTTAATCTCATAGTTCCTACATTTTCCTCAAATATCAAACTAGTAAAAAAATACATGGATGATAGTCTGTTTATTATAAATAAAAACTATATTGATAAATTATTAATAGAATTCAATAAATTTCACCCTAACTTAAAATTTACTATCGAGTTTGAAAACAACAATAGCCTTCCCTTCTTAGACATACTAATTACCAAAGGACCTACATTAAACCTAATGATAAAGCACTACACAAAACCAACATTTCTGGTCGGATTCTTAATTATTTTTCACATCAAACCCATAACTATAAAATTAATTGTGCAAAAAATTTAATTTCTAGAACTCTTAACCTCACAGATTTTCAATTTCACGGAGATACCATTCAAAAATAAAAATTATATTAAAACAGAACAATTACCCGGCAACACTTGTTGACCGATTAATTAAAGAATACATTGAAGGTAATTTAAATGATAATAAAGTTGAGAATTTAAATTTAAATGTCAATATTCATTCCACTCCTATTTCTTATAATCAATCCCGTGTTAATCTCAATTCAACTTCACAAAATCCTTTAAATTTGACATCTCCAATTAGTCCTATAATATATAACAAATCTCCAATAACTTCAATACAAAACCTATCAAAAATAGTAATAACAATCCCTCTACAAATATAAATTCAAATAACACCAATGTTCAAAAATCCTAAATTTGCATCCATACCTTATTTCGGAAATCCTACTAAACAGATTATAAAACTTTTCAACCCATACAACATCAAAATTGCTCAAAAAAATCCATCTAATTTAAAATCTCGTTTTTATTCAAAAATCAAGGATCCTATTACAACTTTAGACCGTTCAAATATAGTTTATCGAATTCCTTGTAAAAATTGTGATAAAACATACCGGTGAAACCTCACAGTTATTTCTAAACAGGCTTAGGGTTCATAATAAAAATGCAGACAATTTAGACACAAATACAGCTATAGCGGAACATATGACCAAGAAAAAACATAAAATGATAACGACAATGTTAAAGTATTACATTCCGAAAAACATTTGAACAAACGACGCATTTTGGAAAGTCTTTACATCAAAACTGACCCCAACACCATGAATAAAAAACAGGATACTAACAATATAAATAGCATTTATTCAAATATTTTAAATTTAAAAAGACCCCCTAAAAATACAGTACCTCCGTCTACAAATCACCGTCATCTTAATAATCTGTCTATGCCTCCTTAATATTTTGGTTTACTGACATTTTCTGTCATTTTCAAAATTAATTTATATTTCGTTTTATAAAAAAAATTTTTTACATTACTTAATTTAGTTTCATTTGATTTTCACCTGAAGATGTTGAGCTTCGCTCAATGAAACGTTGTAAAGATATGTAAAGTTTATTAAATAAATTAATATTTAAAAAGGACTGTAGTCTTCAAGAAATTTAAATTCCAAATTATATATCATACCAGTCCAACAAATTTACTCTTTTATAGGTCTTATAGCTGCATTGACTGTCACTTACAAGAATTAAGTCTACATTAATTCTATCGTACCTCTTCATAATATAGGTCTTATAGCTGCATTGACTGTCACTTACAAGAACTAAGTCTACATTAATTCTATCGTACCTCTTCATAATATAAGTCTTATAGCTGCATTGACTGTCACTTACAAGAATTAAGTCTACATTAATTCAATCGTACCTCTTCATAATATAAGTCTCATAGCTGCATTAACCGCCACTTACAAGAATTAAGTCTACATTAATTCTATCGTACCTGCATTGAATGGTTTCCCATTTACGTAATGCTTTGCGAAATATTAACTTAAAGTCTAGTTTTTCTTTTACTTGTAAGTTTCAAGTCAGAGTGAGCTATTCGTACTCATGATCATGCTAAATCCATTACTGAGAGAATTACGTTGATTCAAAGGTAAATACTCATTTACGCTATGAGGCAAATTGACATAAGAAAGACAAGCTTATAATGAAAGGAAAGCAAAGCTTGATTCTAAAGTAATATATTTGTATTTATATCAGAAAGTGTATATTTATATAGAAATTTGTATTTTTGCTTTGAGAGTAATCATACAATCAAAAAACCCTCCCTTCTCTAAAAAGAAACCCCTATTTTTCATAAAAAAAATGAAAATAAGTATAAGACGTCTCCTAATTTCATCTGACTCTTCTCTTTTCTAGGGTTAGTGGACTCACTACGACATTAGCTAAGAGGAACAAAAAAATGCAATCAGACTGTATTTTTAAAGAAATAGAAAGAGTAAAATTAGGCAAATTAGGGGAATCAACCGAAATACTTTTCTTCTTGAATCCCACTTGCTATCAAGTTTTTCGGTTAGTGACCTCACTATAATTGCGACAAAAATAAGAGTTGAAAGAAAATACTAATAAAATAAATGTCTAGGGTTTATATCGTTAAGGGTCAAATATTATGAACGGAAATAATAGGCTTAATTTGACGAAAATGTAATTCTGAAAGGAAACTATACCGGGCCTTGCCTGATTATTCAGGGGTTTGCTCCTATTAGTAGATATTACCAACAAAAACAAGCTACTTATTTGGAATTATGGTTTTTAGCAAGATTCAAACAATATGACCTCTGCTGGTTTCTCCTAGGGGATGTCAATTTATATAAAATTGATATCTCTCAAAGAAAACAGGCTAAGTACAACTTAAACTCAACGTTATGTCAAATGTGTAAACCACAGACACGATTGATATCTCATTGGATTTAAAACGCCTAAAGTATCGTAAAAACATTTATTACTCGTTCCCACCAACTGCCATAGGTATAAAGGAAATGTATTGTGAAAAAAATTGGATACGGGGTACCTCGGAACTTTTCCTTATCACATCGGATTCTCTACGCTCGTCCTCAGAATAGACAATTCGCCCAATTTATACTGCAACATGTGTCCGGACTCGCTTCGCCTGTCCTCAAATAGTAAATGCATTTGTTTCATTCTTAGGGGTCACCCTTCATTTTTATGATCCTACAAAAATCACAGATGTACTTGTATTAAAACGAAACTTGGTGTAAAGGTACACACTTGTACTAAATTTTAACTCAATTGAATCATGTCCTGATTTTTTACAATTTTATAAAACGTACACAAGTCATTTAATTAAAATGTAACTAATGCTGAAATAAGTACTTACTACTTATCAGTAGTACGATAAGTACTTAAATACTTCCTAAATTATTTGATAGAATGGCTGTCTGCTTACTTTGTCATAACACTCTAGACATAAGGTTACCTAATGATTAGACTTCCGTAGCGTATAACATTTTACAGAGGCATACGACATAATCTAAATAAAATTAGTGTAGGCAAAATAACATTAATTGATTATTATCATATATACATAGAAAATAAAGGAATTAATAGAAACTAAAAAAATAAAATATGAAATATTTTGTAAAGTATATTGTAAAACTAAAGCTGCCAAAAAAAAATAACAGCAGTTTTTATGTTTCATAAAGTTGGTAATGTCTTATTTGCTCAAGATAAGGATAAGCGAAACACATCCGACAAATCACAACATGAGTCATTAGGTAATCATGAATTTTATTGGCCGAGTAAAGTTAATCTAAAGTTTCACTGCCTTATAAGGTAGATTGTATTTCTTATTCTGAGAGTGAAAATAGCAAGACTGAATTTATTACTATTGGGCTAACCTTTCCTTCTGCGGTAGAACGTAGCAGAACCGAAGTTATTACTATACATTGGGCTAACTTTTCCTTCTGCGGTAGAACGTAGCAAAGCCGAAGTTATTACTATACATTGGGCTAACTTTTCCTTTGCGGTTGAAGGTAGCAAAATCGAAGTTATTACTATACATTGGGCTAACTTTCCTTCTGCGGTAGAAACGTAACAAAGCCGAAGTTATTACTATACATTGGAACTTTTCCTTCTGCGGTAGAACGTAACAAAGCCGAAGTTATAACTATACATTGGTCTAACTTTTCCTTCTGCGGTAGAACGTAACAAAGCCGAAATTATTACTATACATTGGTCTAACTTTTCCTTCTGCGGTAGAACGTAGCAAAATCGAATTTATTACTATACATTGGGCTAACTTTTCCTTCTGCGGTAGAACGTAACAAAGCCGAAGTTATTACTATTCATTGGGCTAACTTTTCCTTCTGCGGTAGAACGTAACAAAGCCGAAATTATTACTATTTCATTGGTCTAACTTTTCCTTCTGCGGTAGAACGTAACAAAGCCGAAATTATTACTATATTCATTGGTCTAACTTTTCCTTCTGCGGTAGAACGTAGCAAAATCGAATTTATTACTATACATTGGGCTAACTTTTCCTTCTGCGAGAGAACGTAACAAAGCCGAAGTTATTACTATACATTGGGCTAACTTTTCCTTCTGCGGCAGAACGTAACAAAGCCGAAGTTATTACTATACATTGGCTAACTTTTCCTTCTGCGGTAAACGTAACAAGCCGAAGTTATTACTATACATTGGGCTAACTTTTCCTTTGCGGTTGAAGGTAGCAAGACCGAATTAAGCGACTCATAGGTTTTGGTCTCCTTGAAATTCTAAGGCCGAGCAAAGTGGTCCGAAGTTGTAAGTAAACGTTTCGAGGCACCCTGTACCCAATTTATTAAAGTTTTTAATACTTAAAAAGCCAAAATGAAAAGAAAGTAAAAGTTTTTCCATCAACGACCTGATTATACGGCGGGAAATTATAATTTTATATTTTTTTCTTAAGAAAGATTAAAATTCAAAAGAAAATCATAGCCTAGTAAAAAACTCATTAATAAGTCAACTTCAAACAGAATACCAAACACCAAAAATTAGCGGGAAAAAGAAAATTTTATAGTTTAATGTGTAAACAAACGCTTTATGTTAAATATGTCATTAAATAAATTAATTAAACAAAATAATAAGTTGGTAATTAATTTTACAAAATAGGACAAGAAAAGAAATCAAAACAAACTTAAAAAAATAGAGTGAAATATATTAATTTTCTTTTAATACTATAATGATCTTGATAATATTTTAGTAAGCTGTGGATAATTATTTTTTTACTTAATCTCCGATAATATTTTGCTTGCAAATCTCAAAAACTCTATAATTTTCTTTCAACAAGAAAACTTTATCATTTATTTATTAGCATCAAATATTATTTAAAGAGTTTATTTTTTTTAAACATTTTTTTATTTCATACAATTTTAATGAGTTGCCAACAATCCTTATTAAGTTTTAAATATATTTATAAGTTAAATAGTAACACCAAAATTTAAGAGATATTGATATGAATAAATTATTTTCAGTCTGGAGATAGCGAGTAAATAATTAAGTACATTTTTAATAAAATTAATAAGTAAAAGCTATGAAATAATTACTTGGAAGAAGGTTTAAGTAAATAATTTTATTTTAAAATTAGCTATTAAAATTTTAAATAATATCTAAGTTAAGTAAATTTTAGTCGAAAGATTTAAAATGTAGATAAGGCAAATAAGCAGCCGACTGAATATCTTTTTTAATGAATTTCTGTTTTGAAAGAATGATGAGCTACAAACATCTATTCAAAACTGAAACCACTATATACTGACTCTTTTTTTTGCTGTTCGAGGCACAGAACATCTGTAAAGATATAAATCGCAGTGGATTTCCTCATTTATACTATAATATAGGAAAAGTATAGTGTTTACGAAAAAATACTATACCGGGATGACACCTAAATCATCCACTTCAGGTGTTTTAAGACCTCCTAAGTGATTTCCACAAAGTGTTCTGTCTATATGTATGTGTGTGGGTGTGTTTGTGTCAGCGTGTCTTTCATTAGCGTAGCTCCTATCTTATTTATGCAAGAGAGTTGAAATTTTGTACAAAATCAAATCAGTCTATAGGTGCAGTTGATCCGGAAAATATTTTTATGACGTTATTAACCTGCTATATTGACTTAGCAAAAATTTCAAAAAAAAAAAACTCTGAAAATGTTGCGATCAATTTGAAATTTGATCAAAATACTAACTTATGTACCAAGTTTCATCTTATTATTAGCATTTGTTTAAATTTAACAATTGACTTGAGAACGTTTTTTAAAAACGTGAAATCGGATGCACTTGTAAACCATTAGGTAATAAACAAGTACTCCAAGTTTTGTTACAATCTTAAAAGTATATCCATTATTTTCATTAAATAATAATAGTTAAGCAGCATCGAACGTGGTCATTGCCTGGATTGGTGATCGCTGGTAATGAAACGGATGTATTTACTATCTGAGTTGAGAGGATTAGCGTAGATAATCTAATGTAATAAAGAAAAGTTCCGAGATATCCCGTGTCCGATTTTTATTTTATGAATCTCCTCATCTTATTTCTTCTATATAATAAAAATCTTGAATTAAAACCAAAATAAAAATAATAAAATCATGTCATGGATCCGCTAAGTTTTCGTCGGATTAGAGAAGTTTTAGGCTACTATTCCACAGCATTTTTACCCAAAAATTTATATGAATCTCGATTATGCGTTTTATCTAAATCTTGCAAAGCGCGATAACTGTAAAACAACACCAAAACAAAATGAGGTTTAAAACCTAAATAAAATGTCACTCAAGAAGAAAATTTGCTAAATACATAAAATATCATATGTGGACAGCGACAATGTAGCCTACACCAAGGCGTATGAGCGGTCAAAGGCAAAATGCTCTTGATCTTAATTTAGTTTTGGATAGTACAAAGTTTTAAAGAGAGTAGAATGATATCCGGTATAGTTTTACTAAGCTAGTTTGTTTTTAATAACAGTTCAACAAGAAGAAAATATTATATAATGACTAAATTGGTTTGTTTTTTAGATAAAGTACAGACTCTCTTCCATTTGTTAATTAAATGTATTTTATAGTAAACCGTATACCGTTTTTTATTAATAATCAATAAAAATCCAGATAAGACTGATATGTAATAATTTATTTGTATATTCCTTTAATATTTAAAAGTCACTTTGCACGATTACGTATTTTAGCGAATTATTGATTGGGGTTATAGAGAACCAATAATGGTGAAGGTAAATTTTTCGGAAGGGCTTAATAAACAATAGTTATTTATGCAACAAGGGATAAAAGTAAGTCTTACAGCTCAAGTTAAAGTTTCGTCCTAAGGCAGCGCCGAAGGAGGAAACTTCATTAGCTCACGAGGCCGGTAGGCCGAGGGAGATAAACTAGTTAGCTCCCGAGGCTTGCCGAGGAAGTTAACTAACATTTTGGCTCCCGAGGCTTGCCGAGGGGGTTAACCAACATTTTGGCTCCCGAGGCTTGACGAGGGAGATAATACGAGAGCTGAAAACTTTCATCCCTTGTTGCATATTAAATTTTACCTACGACTAGAGAACTAATACTAACAACTATTAATATATTCTTCAGCTCCTTAATTGTTATTGTGTTAGTTTAGTTTATTCTTATCATGTCAATCACTCTGATGAAGAGAGAATAAAGCCACTATCTTCACATTATTTTTGTAAGCTGTCAATAGAATAATGTGTAATACTATATTTGTAATTTAAACATTAGCGTGTGTATATTGTATATCCTACCCGTAGTACCAACATAACACCGAAAAAAATCCTACAAATTTAAAAAATTCTGTCTAGTTGGCAACACTTTCACTTTTCCTCCCTAGGGAGTAAAAGTACATTTACAGTGTGAGATAACAAGACTGTATGTAGAACTTACAATACAAGGAGTAGATAAAAATATTTTTAAGGTTTTTAATTATATATATTATTATATATATTAATATATATATATATATTATATATATATATATTATATATTATATATATATATATGCATACATACATAATATATATATATATATATATATATATATATATTATATATATATATATATAATATATATATATATATATATATATATATATATATATAATACATATTTGTGTGTGTGTGTTTATGTATGTAAGAGATTGTGTTCCTGGACGTTTCTATGAGACAAGATAACTTTAAAATGTTTTCTCGGATCGAAATTACTGTATAAAAATCGATCTTGTTAATATCCCGCACCTTTTCGTTTATGAAATATATAATAATATGCCGTTATAAAATCAAAATAATGACAGCAAAAATTTCAAAAAATTACATAACGTCAAAATATTGATGATCAAGCTGAAATTTTACACACATGTGTACTATTTACACCTTATACTAAATACGGTGAGCATTTGTATAAAGTTTAAAATTTGTTACCGACATCAATTCAAACTTTATCGATTGACATGTAAAAACATTTATAAAAAAATCACGTTTCTTGGCGAATACATTTGAAAATGCGCATATATCGTGGCAGTACTTATACTCGTATGAACTAGAAATATGACAAATGATATGAAAATACATTATGATCTTCGAGTTTTGTTTTTATTATTACGACACAGGCTTCGGCCACGTTTTCGGGCCACCTAGTAGCTTCGGCCACTGTCTGAATTTAAACTAGTCATTAAAATTTCCATTTTATTTATTGTTACATAATAATAATATAATAATATTATATGAATAATAACTATTATTTTTCAGCATATAAATAATACTTGCACTTAATATAAATATTATCTTATTGAATTTAATTTTTATTTACTTAAAATTCATGAATTAAAAGTGGTATGGCAACCCTGCAATAAATCAAATATCTCAAACAAGAAAAAAGCAATCAAAATTTGAGTACTTTTATTGAATTTCTTCTTCGAGAACATTCATAAACTTTTTAAGAGCCCTAGAAATTATTCCGATTTCTGACAATCCCTTAGACAAGCTATTCTGTTTATTCGGTTACCTTTAATCAAACTCAAGCAAAATTAATTATTAGTAAATCTATGATCTACTTATCCAACAAACTTTCTTATAGAAAATTTAATAATTAATTTTCAAAGTATCATTAATCAATTCCGTAGGATTTGAATAGATATTGATATTGTTTTCTAACTTATATTTCTAATTAATTAACTTCGAGACTTTCCCGGTCTAATAGAAACTTAATATCTAGTTTATATAACTAAGGTAAATTATTTTAGGGCTATAATTATTTACATTATTATATTAGCATTTGTTTTCTTTGTTATTTTAAACTCGTCAAAAAAACAGGTAAAAGAAATTATTTTGAGATTGTTTTCTAGTTACTGAAAATGTTCGTAAAAATTTAGTCTTAGATAGAACGAACGTTTTACAAAGGATTACTTATCGCTTTGAGAAAAAGAAGTTAAATGTTGATAAAGAATTACCTAAACATATTTGTTTAGCTAATAGACTCTTTAAAGTTCAAGAGCATACGGTGTTTTAGAGACATAAGCCCCTTTTGAATCAACAAGACAAAGAGCAGCTTTCTGTCTAACAAATGGCATGCCTCCAAAGCAAACATACTATTCCTTTACACGCGAGATAGAAATTATACTTCTGTATAAATTAAAATACTGATAGTCAGATAGAAATATTACTTTCCCATATCCTATATGATAGGAAAAGTACTGAAATAGCAACAAATCGATTTTCTAGCCTTATTGGATTCGATACGCTCATCCTCTCTAGTCTAATTCGTTTCGATCGTCCTCAGAAAATGCCTAATTTATAATTAAGTCTTCGAATCGGCCTCACTCATCCTGAGACAAGAAGAATCAGTGTTACTTCCATCAGTCACCCATCCAGGTATTGACCTTGTTAAATAATATTTAACATTAATCATCCGACAAAAACCATAAATATATTGACCACATTAAAAAGAAAAAATAGTAATCTTATTTTTCAAGTAAATAAATAAAATAAATATACTCGTCAAAAAATTAGGCTCAGTTAATTTTTAGAGGTTTAACAATTTTTTTGGACAACGTATACATGTTATTTGATAAGGATTGAACTAATGCTCATAATGAAATACCAATATTTAAAATATCAAATTATATTAAGTGTTTTGTTATTTTGAGAGTATTTTTGAAATACATATACATTGGTGAAACGCAAATACAATTTTGAAATACTAATTCTTAATAAGGATTAGTTAAGGATCGAATTTGAACCGTCTGTCATAAAGCACCCCTCAGATGTCATGTAATGCTTCTTAAACAAATACATTATTTTAAAATTAATACAACAGTACGATGAGACTTACTCTAAGTAAATACAAGTTTCAAGTTCGAAATAGTGATAAGCATTTTATATTTGTTTCAGAGAGAGAACCTTTAAAAGTCTCCTTGATTAAATAGAGGTTTAAAAGTTCAATAGAGTTAAAACTATTTTGAGAATTTCGCTTAATATGAGCTTAAATTCGACATTAGAACGTTCTGTCTACAGCTTTGATACACTTCATAGCTTAGAGTTTCAAACCTAGCAAATCAAGTGTTGAATTTCATTTTGAAATAATTCTTAGGCTAAAGTATTTTGGACATTTATTTAACATGAGGAGTTTGCTTTAGAGTTTCAAATTAGTTAAAGATATATAGTCACATTTTAGAAACCAACTTAAAATATTTGTCATGCTGGCCAATTATTATTGACTTAATAAGATGAAACTTCGCTCATATTTTGGTCTCATATACATGACTACATTCGCACCAAATCTCAAGCCAATATAAATTATAATAAATATAATATAAAAAAAATAGAAGATGTATTTTAATTGTCATATAAATTAGTGATAAAAGTTAATTAAGTAATTTATCACTAAACGCTACTTTAAAAATATTAATTTCGGGTTGGTTTTAATTTTCATTCTTATTCGCAAGTAAAAAGAAATCTTTTTCCAAAATGGAAAGTTTATTTTGTATTTTATTTAGTGTGTGTGAATTTTAGGACTTAGTAGAGGACAAGACGTTAACTTCGTAAGCATGTCAACCGGCTGGAAGTACGCTCGTAGTTGTGCTTTTTATTTTGGCACTAATGAAAAACTTGAGAGTGAAGGCGGGAAATCCGAGGCGAAGTTCTTCTTGTGGAGTTTACTTAAGAAGAAACTTTCTCGCGAAGAATAAGAGGAAGTGTAATATGTGTGTCAGGCAAGAAGAATGATAATATGTTTGCTCTTTTGAACAAAAAGAAAACTTGAAGAAATAGAACTAAGAAAAACTTATTAAAATCAAGCTTAACGAATTTAAAAGAACCAAATAAGATATCAAAATTCAAGGCGTAATTTTCATTATCGCTAAAACAAAATAATATTATTCATCTCCAGAAAGATAGAGATATATTACCTGAGGGACCCTATTGATTGAATTTTAAAACATCGAAAAAATAATATGAACACCTTTGACTGTCAATATAATCAAATAAACAGAAAAAAATACAATGACTTATATAGTAGAACGCTGAAAATTTAAATCAAAACACTAACAATGTGTAGGAAGCTGAAAACAATTGATTTATTATAACCTTGACTTACAAGAGGTTTCAATGTGATTACATAGAGCCCATGAGAGCCCCAAAATGATGTTTCAGGACTCTTAATGTATTGAGATAGGCTATGCCCTCTCTAGTATATATCTCTATGTCCAGAAGAGTAATCACGTAATCAGATAACACTTTGAGCTTAGTTTTTATTTAATAATGTGCTCTATTATTGCCCCCCGAATCACCGAGTCGGGCAATAATGAAAATAATAATAAGCACTTTAGATTTATTATCACTGAGATATATTACTAAAGGGGCTATACTATAGCTTAATACATCGTCGGCTCTCCAGGGTTCTGTGTAACCTCATTGTAACCTTTTGTAAAAGTGGGTTAAGGTTATAACTAATCAATCATTGTCGGCTTTCCGCACATGACTTGTGTTTTGACGTGTATTATAAACGCTCTATCAAATAAGTTACGGTAATTGTGTACCGTTTTCTGAATATATTAGTAATCGAAGGAGTTTAGATTATTTTTTTTGATGTTTTTAAATTCAATCAATAGGGCCTACAAATAATTGTAAATAGTTGTTAACATAGAAGGGCCCTATGTGGGGGGGGGGGTTGTTTTATATTATTACTAGAAGGGCCCTATCGGATGAATTTTGAAACATCAAAAAAGTAACCTGAACACCCTTGAATATTAATGATGAAATAAACATTTCAAAAAATACAGTGACTTATATTATACAACGTTTATAATAGGAAACTAAACCCAAACAATGCTGGGAAAGCCGACATTGATTGATTTGTTATAACCTTAACATACTCTATGAGAAGGTTTCAATGAGGTTTCACAAATCCCCTGAGAGCCTCAAAAAAAGTTTCAGGCCTTTGAATATATTAAGATAGGCTATGCCCCCTCTAGCATATATCTCTATGGTTGTTAAAGATTTATAAATGATTTTATTGAATAATCAAAGATATGTTGGCAGCACTGATTTTAAAATACCATCTATCATCTTTCTATTCATTAATTTTGTTTTCTTCTTCTGACACTACTCGAATCATTTGTTTTTTTTTTCAATTCGAATGGAATTATTGTTTGTTGGGTTTTGTTTACATCACAGCGAAAAAAAGAACGATGAAGACGTTAACTATATGATCGTTTACGATATTGACAAGTTATTATTGACGATAGTTTCAGTACAAATTGTAGACTTAATTTTGATTAATGGAGCTATATATTTTTTTTAAAATGCCTTTATTAAATAATTGATTTTACAATATTTACATGACATATATAATATATTAAAAACAAGGCTACCTCTCCGCTATAAAGCTTGCGCTTTGCGCTGCAGAGAGGGAGTTCCTTAACTCTATATATAGATAGTTTTTTTAGCACTAGTAACTACTTAATCTAGACATAATCTTAAGCTATATTAATAATTTCTAGAACTTAACCTATGTTAGTAAAAGTTTAATATAATTGAATGGTTTTTATAATAAATTTATTTATTGATTTATTTATTGACAATATTTTTTGTTAAAATTGATAAAACATTATTAATATTAACTATGCACGCTGAAAGCCTTGCAGTCCATTAGGAATACCACCTACGGAGATCACCTAAGGTGGCAGTGGAAACTGAAACCAATAGTTAGTAACATTTCGCAACTTTTATGTATAATCTAGTGATAAATTATTTGACAAAACATTATATATAAACTTAACCTTAACCTGGGAAGCGAACCCCAGCCCTCCATGGCGTCAAACGTCAGTATTAATATATCATTTAATTCTACTGAGTTTTGCAATACACGAATAGTTGATGCAATATAATTGTGCGAGAGACACCTAGGATATGTAACAAGCAAAATGCAATGCTGCATCTGGGAACTGTTCCATCATTCGACATTCGTCATCATTGATGGCTCGACATAATGTCATGTACCACTCTGTTTCGTTACGTCTAACTCATCAGGACGCCGAAAGGACCTAAGCTCTCTCTCTGATCTTCAATTGAAATTCCGAAGAATTTAATGTGAAATATTTACCAGAGACGAGTGGTGCTCTCTTACCGCCATCATACTTGGCAAGCAAAACATATATCATTTGATTCTACTGAGTTTTGCAAAACATGAATATTAGACACAATATAATTGTGCGAGAAATACCTAGGAAATGGAACAAGCAAAATGCAATGCTACATGGTTTTGCTTGCCAAGCATGATGGCAATAAGAGAGCACCACTCGTCTGTGGTATTTACTTCACATTAAATTCTTCAGAATTTTAATTGAGTTCAGGCTCTGTCGGTGCCCTGATATGTTAGGCGTATCGATGCAGATTGGGACACGACATAATGTCGAGCCATCAATGATGACGAATGTCGAATGATAGAACAAATCCCAGATGTAACATTACATTTTGCTTGGAGCACGTGTTGTTTCTAGTGAAAGCTATAGAATATATTCCTTTAAATATATTATATATATAATATATATATATTATATATATATATATATATATATATATATATATATATATATATATAATATATATAATATATAATATATATATATATATATATATATATATATATATATATATATATATATATATATATATATAATATTATATAATAGTCCTCTATGCAAAAAAGATCATATTCTCCATAACCCCAACCTCATATCCTCTCTTTTCCTGTGGAAATTTGCGAAAAAATCAATTTTCCAATAAATTCTTTCAAATACCACAATTATGCTTAAACTAAGGCAAGTTATAATTAAAAAAGAATATAGGAGAACATCTAAGAATGTTCGAATAAATGGACTCAAAACTACTTTTAAATCCAATACCTGCCCAACGCTCTTTAACGAATTTTGTCAATAACATTTCACAAGAAGGAAATAAAAGAAAAAGATGTTGTAATTTGTAGAAGGGATCAGTGATGCGAGACTAATTTGCTACCATAGGAACGAAAGAAACCCCACCAAAAAGTATACGCCTAACAATACGATAGAAGTTGTAAAAGTTTAATCTTATACGTACGGATTAAAACTGTTCTAATAAATATAATTAATAAATGTAAATTTTAGTAATGGATTTTAAGGCGTATTAATGCTATATGTAGGAATATATATATTTAAGAATTTTCTTTTGGTGTGCGAGTAGAAGTATCTTAACTGGGTTTGATGTTAGGTAGGTTGAGTGGGGGAACATGTAACGTAGGCATAGTAGAGGGGATGAGTAAGCTACGTATCACATGGAGTGGGGAAACCTACCTATGAACCTTTACGTCCTCGTAGGAATTCCTCTTGCTTTACAACCCTTCACCTAAATCTTTCTTCTTCGTCTTCTTTATTTCTTTCTACCTATTACACAAAAACACATTAATCCTTTCTCTTTTTTTTTCTAAGTTTATTCTTTCTTTTAAGTTTTTCACCGAAAAAGAAGCTTAATTTTATACACTTGACTTGCCTTTTTATAAATAACAGTATTAATGAAAGGAAAAAATCCCTAATCGATAGTATGAAATAAAAAAAAAGTTTAAATAAAAATTTTAAAACGGAATAGAAAAAGTCTGAATCATTTTAAGGGTGTACTGACAATATGTGTTCCTTGGTCTCTTAATTACTCCGTCCCTATTTGACTTAGAGACTTGAAATTTTCTATATATGCTAAAAAAATTATTTAGATAAATCCCCTAGATTTAAAAATTCCATATCAGGCTTAAAAACCGATTTTTGTTCTTCTTAAAAAAAATCTAATTCTAGGCGTTTCTTCCTATGGGTTTAAATATTGCGTCCTCAAAATTTGGTGCGATTCCGATGAATATTGCGGCCACAATTAGGAGGCAAAGAAACGTATTTCGAGAAAATATGGGGAGAATAAGTTACTCACACTACCATAGGAAATACAGATTTACTACAAACACACGCACAGTAAGGTAAGAGGGGCGAGCTCGTAGTGGTTTCAAGGACACACCATGCCTTCTTCTTTGTAAACATAACAATCTTATCTCTTGTCCATTTATACTTTTTTCATCTAATAGCAGTTATGAGTTTTCAATCAAATAATACAAACATAGTTTTGGAGTTAAATAAGTGATGGGGGTAGAGGTATAGAGTCTAGGGCTTAGAGTATAGGGTTGGCATTCTGTCGTGCGATGTATAGGGATATGACAACGTGGAGTAGCGACATGCTCCCTTTCAAATCTACGGACCGACTGATTCAATCCCCACTACTCCAGTAAGTCCAGTATCAATTCTATCCTAGGGTTAGTACAGCCTTAAGCTGTTATATTGCATTAAGAAATGGCTTTATTTTAATTAAATAATAAAAGAGACAAAGATCTCAGGGGAGGCGCATACAAAACTATTTTTTCGGGTGCTCATAATATCACTATATGAAGATTTGTAATTGTTTTAAATGTTCGTGGGGTCATTTTTGTGGGTTAATGACGTCAGTAGTTGTAGTTGTGATATGGGAGAGTGATTTTTACTTCCAAAGAAGTAGGCCATGTTGTTAGGACCTTTTTGTTACCTCCCTAAGATAGTGTTCTACTCCTTTTAATTTTAAGTGCAGGTATATTTCATCTAATCTAAACAGAAGAGCCGTGACTTTCTATGGTTCCTCTCATGTTTTTTTCAAGCAATCATACGTATTTTCACTGACTCTTATAGTCTAGTGAAAACTAGGAACAAAACGTGCCCTCACTGTTAAACCAAACATCCATACACATAAACTACAAGGCGACACACTAAGGGTTAGAGATCTTTTAACGAGTACCTGACAACGCACAAGCTCGACACCACCGGCTCTACGTCCCTTCTGAAGACGTGGTACGCAGAATTTTTATCCCTCTCATAAAATCCCAGATGCCCGTGCTGAAATTGAACCCCACGGTTAACGACGTCACAAATATTTCATAAACAATAGGGTTCAGGACATTAACAATGTTGATTTTTGTACCTAGTTTCATTTCGATCCAAGAAAACGTTCGAAAGCTATCGGGTCCCATAGAAACGTCTCAGGAACAAAACTCTCGTACAATATATATATATATATATATATATATATATTATATATAATATATATATATATATATATATATATATATATATATATATATATATGGGCCTTGTTGATCAAGGGCCCATCTTCCAAAAAATCTACCTTGCCCCACTCCCCCTCTATGACCTCAATCTCATAAGCTTTTTTTTCTTTGTAAATTCGCAAAAACAATATAATAAGCTATAAATATTAATATCAAGAATAAAAAGATTAACTTCAACCAACCTTCCTCCCTTAAAAGTTTCTACTTTTTAGAAAATTAACCAGAAAAACAAGAAAAAAATGTATTAAACATTTATAAACTAAAAGTGCAACCTAATGCCTCCAGGTATTTCATTATAACTTTTTACTCCCTTTTTATCAAAACAGGTATTACCAAGTTTATTCCTTCCAAAGCGGAGTTGTTTCTACCAAAAGTTGGATGTATTATCATGCATTACTGAGTTGGTCTCACTAGTAAATATTAAAATCGGAGGGTTTATCTTCAGTTTTCTTGAGAAATGTTTATCGTCTGGAAAAGAAAGGTATCGATATGATTGATGGAGTTTGTACTGGGGGTTGGAAGCCCTAGGATATTATAGAATATTAACTTTATTTCACAATAATGGCAACAATGGTTCCAATGAGCTGTTGGTAAAACTGATTAAGGCAATACAAGTGTATATAACAGATAAGAAATCTAATGTAATGATTAAGACTAAAATAAATAACATTTACGAAAAAATTTTTTTTAATTTAATAACATATAGAAGGAATTGGTTTCATAATTTTATTTCTATTCAATAAAAACTAATAAGTAATTTAAATTTAATTTAAACCCTACGCTCTAGATATCCATTGTAGGGTTGTAATTTTTATGATTAAAAATGTGTAATCATTTGTATATTTTTATTAAAAATAAAGTATTTAAAAAAAATCGATTGTAAAGAAACGAAGATACTTAGAGTGTGTTCACGAGAGTGAACGGTTAGATCTAAATTGGCCAGTGGCCATGGCGGCTATTTTACCCCTACTACCGAAGTGACCAGAGTAAAGTTGGTGAACTCTTTTTGATCTCTTCATGAGATCAGTGATAGGTAACCTTAACGTTTTCGGTATAACCTTTTTAGAACAAAATGCTTGCCTTGTTTACGCTTTGATATAATCGTCATTACTTTTAAAATCTTGCTTACGTCTTGTGTTGATGTTTATTAATCCTACTTGAGCAATAAGTCAACAACTTTAGGCTTTAATCTATCTCATTATTTCTTAATTTGATGAATTAACTGAAGTAACTAATAACAACGTATTATAATGTTAAAATTTAAGAGATAATTTAAGAGATAAATTAACAAACAAAAATAGGTAGAACAGCCAAAATGTTGGTAAACATGAGTCCAAGTAACCCAGCTTTTTCCGGTCACTTTGATCAGCAATGCCCTTAATTTCTGAGATGCGCCCTCCGAGTAACTCCACCTACCAACCGGCAACAATATGCTAACGGCCCTTTGGTTGTGTATTACGATACACAGGTAAAGGGACCGGTAGCGTGACCATTTCCATTAGTTACTGTATTGGTTAATCCTTCAAGTACAATAGACTAGAAGCTCCTTACTTCTTCCCTCCCTATATTGGTGCAAAAATCATTTAATGTTATTGGTCTCTTATCAGACCAGCGTTGTGGAACAAGACCATCATCTCCTTGTAAAAAAATAGATAAAAGAAAGAAGGTAATACTGTTAAAACAGTGTTGCCATTTAGCGAAATTATGGCTTAACTACAACCAGAATGTGACTTTTAGCGATCCTCGCGGCAAATAAATGAACTCCTAGCTGTACATAAAAAAACTCTTTCCTTTACTGTGAATAAAAATTTGCATTTCACATTCTGTATAACAGATAATACAGTAAACCTAAACTCCCTACATCAAAATACGGACCTTCGGCTAGTAGTCGCCATAGAAGCCCGAGGGTCTCCCATGGCGTCATGAAAATGACGCTTGTTAAGTTGTTTTGATGGCTGAAGTTGAGGGGGGGGGGAGTCTGAGGGATCGATTTAGTTTGGCTTCTAGATACAGCGTAAGCGTAAGCTAGATAAGCGTCATTTTCATGATTCAAGATATACTTCTCTGTTAAGCAAACGATAACTCTCAAAGGCTTTCTCAAATCGAAACGAAACTTTGATACCGCTAGATGTTGGGAGATTACATGGCCTATTGTTTGTAAAAAAAATATTACGTCATCAACCCAAGTTGTAACGTCATGAAAAAAAAATTGAAACAAATTTTAACGGTAAAACCAGGCATTCAATATTTAGCTAGACAGCTGATTGACACTGGTTTCAGCTGAATTAGACCATCCCAAGTGACACAAGCAGTATATATATATATATATATATATATACTATATATATATATATATATAATATATATATATATATACGCGTCCCACCAATCTCGGGAAATAAGGTTAATGAATAAAAACACAGCTTTACATGAAAAACTATATATTTGTATTTCTCGCCAACGTTTCGAATTTAACTACAAATTCTTCATCAGGGCCCTTTGCAACACAAGATAACATGCAATTCTATTTAGATAGTGTAAAATGAAAAATAGATAAATTAAATAAGAATGAGCAAATAACAAAAATAAACCAAGAAATTAGAGAACTGAATTTAAATATTTTTATATAAATAAAATAAAACATTTTACTTACGAAATAATCACAGTCCTTCTCATCTACTTATGGCCAGGAGACCCATGCAAATTTAAAATAAAAGTTTAAAAAAATATAAAAACTAAGTCCCATTAATTTAAAATAATTGTCATAAAATGAATTAAAAAACAAAAGTAAAAGTTAAAAACATGAAGGTACAAACTAATAAAACATGATAAAAGTTAAAAAGAAAAAAGTCACAATAAAAGGCAGAAGAAGTACAGTCAACGAAGGTTAAATAGAAATGACAACATGAAACTAAACTAAGAAGAAGTTTATGACAAGGCCTTCTATATCCAAGACACAGGAGGCATTGGAAAAACTTTAAATAACCTCAAATCAATGTAGCCAACATATTATAAACCCAAAAGAAAAAAAAAAAAAATAAAAAATATATATATATATAAATAAAAATAAAAAAATTAAAATAAATAAATAAAAAATAATGAATTAAAATGATAATAAAATAATAAATAATAAAAACCCCCCGACCTAAGATGCCACAAACAAGACCGCCACAAACCTTGGTTCCTAGCCCCCCCCTTTAAAAACTAAGATGCCACACCAAAGGTACTGTCACTACCAAGGTCTCTTAGAAAAACATCCCGCCCTTCCCAAGGTGCCACACCAAGGTTTGCCACTCCTTAGTCCTCCCAGGAAGAACAAAACGAAAATAAATAAAATAAAAATAAAATAAATAAATTTAATAAAAATAAATAAATAAATAATGAAAATAAGTAAATAAATGAATAAGAATAAAATAAAGTAAGTAAATAATTAAATAGAATGAAATAAGGTGAAAAGACTATAATGGCTTTATAATATGATTGTAACTGCCTAGACATCCATTTATATCAGTACGATAATTACAGGTATTACTTGTTTTTTTGATATACAGCATTTCCAACCACTTTAATCTGTCCTCACAAGGATCAGAACGGTAGGATAGTCATGTTATCTAAATCAAAAGTGATGTTTTTAAATTGAAAGCATGGATAGCCAAGGCAGTTCTACGCACATAGTTTACAGGCAATAATCCCTTACTGAGTTATTCAGTGGTACTTCCTGCTTTATATGATATTGAGTACTTAACCCAATATAACAAGTATCACAGTCAGTACAATTAACACGGTATATAAATTGGACTTTAATGGCAAAGGAATCTCATCTTTAAGAAGGCGTGAACAAAGAACGAATTTTTACTCTTAGAATAAAAAGCGCAAGTTACACCAAACCTCTCTCCTTAAAATTTTACCAAGATCCTCACTTAGACCTTTGACATAGGTAACTTACTATAACGAACAACTGGGTTGTTCAGTATTAACGATTGGCCTGGTTTGTTCTTGCGCAAATATCAACATCATTAACCCTAGACAAAGATTTGTCCCATAGACAATTAATTAACCCCAACCGGATACTTGTTTCTTTATTAACAATATCTCTAACCAATAGTTTATTCTTGTTTATAAAGTGTTTATCACTGATTTTTGATATAATTTTGGTCATAAGATTAGTGACACAATTTACTTTCTGGTGGAAGGGGTGGTATGAATCAAAACCAAAGAATCCTACCCCGAACAACAAGGCTTTGAATACCAATCCAAAACCAAACGACCATTTTCACTCCTAACTACCTTAGTATCTAAAAAGGGTATGTCACCACTATCATTTTCTATTTCAAAAGTGAACTGTAAAGCGAGAGTGAAAACTATTTAACTTATCTACCACCTCTTCTACCTTATCTTTTAGGAATAATAGCAAACGTGTCATCTACATAAGCTTTAAGATACATTATATAAGCTAAACTGGGCCAACAGTGTTTGATATAATATAGTTCATAGCTAACCTAGCCAAAGCAGGTGCTAAAAGAGATCCCATTTGTACTCCAACAATTGCTTATAATTTGATTATCAAATAAAAAGTAACCAGACGTTAACAAGAAATTCAAAGATTTCTAAGAACCTATCTTTAGGCATCTCAGTGAAAGCACTAATTTCAACCCACTTGTGGAAACTATTGCTAGGACCAAGTCATGAAGGAATATTGGTAAAAAGTGCAACCCACATCAAACGACACAAGTATGCAATCAGGTGGAACAACTACGTTGCTAATAGATTCTTTAAATTCATAAGAATTTTTAAACTCGTATTGATGTGAATTACAAACCTCACCTAAGATATCCCCAATGAACTTTCCAGGTTGTAGGTTGGACTCCAAAATTACAACAGACAATTGGCCGCATGTCCATCACCTTCCGACATGGCTTGTTCTTGTGAATTTTAGGCACCCCATACAACCTGGGAGCCACAGCATTGAAAATTAAACGGCTCTCTCCAAATGTTTAGAAATATACTTATCATTAACTATTTCTCGAAAAAACCATTTGATTTTGTTTGGTAAGTAGAAGTGGGATCCCTACCATATTTAAGGTAAGTATTTCCATCGGCCAAGTGCTGGTTCATTTTTCTGTTGTACATTTCTCTCTTCATGGCTACTGTTTTGTTTCCTTTATCGGCTCGAACAATAAAAATCCTCATTTGCTGCAAAAATTTCTTTGTGGCCTTGTATTCCTTAATAATGGTGGTTTCAACAACGTTTGATCAAGAGTACTTAATTTTCGACAGAGAATATAATATAATATAATATATATATATATATATATATTATATATATATATATATATATATATATTTATATATATAATATATATATATATATATATATATATATATATATATATATAATATATATATATATATATAATATATATATATATACGTCTAGGAAAACGACTTCTCCAATATTTGTCAGGTTCAGTAGTGCAATTTTGATTACATACTGAATTTTTTAGTATGGATAATTTTTTATTTTGTTTTACCCATATTAATAAAAAGTTTAATGAAAAGATTTATGTATGAAAATGTTTCGCTTTTAAGTTGCTTTTATAAAAATAGTTATTAAGAATTAACAAGCAATTAAAAATGTGCTTTAAACGACAATCAGTTTCCACAAATAAGTGTGCGAGATAAAAACTGTTTATTATGTCAAACGATAAACTGGTTTGACTTAAATGAAAAATAATGTTAAAGAAATTCCCCAATAAATAAAACATTAATTTCCACTTCTTATCATTAATAAGCAATTCTTTGAAGACAAATTTGTCTGGTTAGTCAGTAAGGTATAGGTATAGGCTGACTACTCCTCTGTTCTCTTCTATACATTTGTTTTCTCATTATTCTTTCTAATCCTATAACTAAGATGATAAATGGTTAAGGATAAAGGTAAAATTCGTTTTTGTCAAGGGATTAATTAATATGAATGTTTGTTAAATGGTCGGAAGATAAATTATCAATTTAAGCGAATTTCCGAAGGAAAAATGAGTTTATAAGATTGAAGTCATGGAGCAAGGGAGGTGGATTTTTTTGAAAGGGGAACACTCATTGATCAAGAATATATATAAGACGTGTCTATGGCCCACGATAACTTTGGAACGCTTTTCGGTTCCAAATGAAACTTGGTACTAAAATTTACTTCAATATTGTCCATAACCTTATTGTTAATGAAATCTGTACGGCGTCATTAACCCACAATAACAACTCAGCAAAATTTCGAAAAATCACTATGTCTCGATAAGTTGTCTGATTAGGTTGAAATTGTATACACATATAACTAGTTATGTGTAAGTTAAGAATTGTTAACACATATACGAAGTATTTGTTTAATTTAATCAATTGACATATATACCAGTATGTAAACAGAACATCTTATTGTTTACAAAAGTTCAAATAGAGAGTAAAAATATAATTTGAGAAAATAAAAGAATAAAATAGCGACTAGAAAGGAAAAATTTTTAACTAAAGAGTAAAACGAATCACAAGATCAAATAAACGAGTAAGATAGCAACTGATAAGTAAACATTTTTGACTAAAGAGGTAAAACGAATCACAAGATCAAATAAACGAGTGAGATAGCAACTGATAAGTAACATTTTTGCTAAAGAGTAAAACGAATCACAAATCAAATAAACGAGTGAGATAGCAACTGATAAATAAACATTTTTGACTAAAGAGTAAAAAGAAACACAAGATCAAATAAACGAGTGAGATAGCAACTGATAAGTAAACATTTTTGACTAAAGAGTAAAACGAATCACAACATCAAATAAACGAGTGAGATAGCAACTGATAAGTAAACATTTTTGACTAAAGAGTAAAACGAATCACAAGATCAAATAAACGAGTGAGATAGCAACTGAAAAGTAAAAATTTTGACTAAAGAGTAAAAAACGAATCAACAGATCAAATAAACAAGTGAGATAGCAACTGAGAAGTAAAAAATTTTAACTAAAGAGTAAAACGAATAACAAGATCAAATAAACGAGTGAGATAGCACCTGATAAGTAAACATTTTTGACTAAAGAGTAAAAACGAATCACAACCAAAATAAACGAGTGAGATAGCAACTGATAAGTAAAAATTTTTGACTAAAGAGTAAAACGAATCACAAGATCAAATAAACGAGTGAGATAGCAACTGATAAGTAAAAATTTTAACTAAAGAGTAAAACGAATCATAAGATCAAATAAACAAGTGAGATAGCAACTAAAAAGTAAAAAATTTTAACTAAAGAGTAAAACGAATCATAAGATCAAATAAACGAGTGAGATAACAACTAAAAAGTAAAAAATTTTAACTAAAGAGTAAAACGAATTATAAGATCAAATGAACGAGTAAGATAACTACTGAAAAGTAAAAATATTAACTAAAGAGTAAAACTAATCATAAGATCAAATAAACGAGTGAGATAACAACTGAAAAGTAAAAAAAATTAACTAAAGAGTAAAACGTTTATAACGGAACTCTAATTCTGCTTAAAATCGAAATGCGACCAACACACCCAAGCTAAGTATTGTTTTCGTCAAGCTTTGAGTAAAAATATTATGCATCTCTTTTCATCTAATTTTCTTCAAGCACATAATATGCGAATCTTTGATGAATATTTTATCATAGAGATATTACAAGAGGGGGCATCGCCTATCTCAACACCTGTAACATTATTTGATGCTCTTAGGTTATTTGTGTAACCTCCTCCATAAGTGTAGCTCTCTCATAGGGGAGGTTACACAGATACCCTATGTTATCTATACCCTATACCCTTAGCTAAGAATTTATTATCTTAGCTAGATTATAATAAATTAATTATTTTCGTCTTCCCGCACATTGATTTTGTTTTGATTTGTATTTCTAACGTCTTTCTATGTAAATGATTGTAATTTTGTTTCGTTTATTTGAGTATATTTATTTATAAGCGAAGGCGTTCAGGTTACTTTCCGATGTTTCAAAACGCAATCAGCAGGGCCCTCTAGTAATATTATCTCTATGATTTTAATGCATATTGTAGTGTATTATATTAACAGTAAGGTAAATATTATTAAATAACTGACTACAAAAAATCCACCAATACGTCTATAGAGAGAAATAAGCAAACACACTTAACACCAGCTAACACTTAGTCTGAAAATTAAAATTAATATAAGCACTCATAAAAAAATTATTATTTTCCTAAAACTTCTTAAAAACATTTTTTAGAGGCATTTGAATTAGTAATGATAATATTATTTTACATTGTGTTTAACACTTGTCAGGAGTTGTTTGTTTTATCACCTTATCACTCGTTTGTTATCAGCCTCTTGATAACAAACCAAGCCTCATTAGCGCCTTAATCTCAATAATAAAACAGAGTTATGATAGTGACTCAGCAAATATAATATTTCCTGTTGCTTGTAGAATTTAAAAGAAGATAATTAGTTTTAAAAATCGGGTACGGGAAGCCTCGAAAGTTAACCTTACTCATCGGATTCGCTACGATTATCCTAAGCACTTCGCTTCATTTGTCCTCGGAATTTAGTTAGTAATTTCAGTAAAATTTAGGTTAATAATTTCGATTTCAAGACTTGGTTTAGCATAGTAGAGCAATACTTAAAATAAAATATAAAATAAAACTATATACTAAATATTAAGATAAAGGAAGTAAAGTATTATAAAAAGATATAAATAATAATAATAAGATAGAAATATGAAAACATAAATATTATTGTAACAAGATAAAAGAATAAAATTAAAATATTCTGCAACGATCAATAAACTTAGTATATCAATATCCAAAGAATTTATAAATATAGAAAAAATGTTAAAATATTTGACTAACATTTGAAACTTTGTTGGGCTCCAAGATTCTCCTCCTGTGAAAAGACTTGATATTACTAAACTTCTCTCTGCATCAAAATGTAGACTATCACAGATAACATGTTGCCATGTTTGTGAAGTAACTTCATCAGCTGGCATGATGGATCTGTAATGATGTTAAAACGGTGGAGATATGCTTTGTTGGAGCCATGGCCAGTGAGAGCAGGCGTTAGTTTATGGATATATTTGTTTTGATCTGCTCTCAACTGTTGGAAAAAATCGCTCTGTCCATAGCCCTTTTTCTAAGTTTCTACAAATGACTTGTGTAAGTTTTTAAAAACATTATAAATCGGAAAATAATCCAATTGAGTACATATTCAACACATACATATACATGTACATATACATACATGTACATGTGTATATGTACATGTACATGTACATATTAACATATTTTGTGTAAATTCATTACAGGTGAATATATTCACCTAATAAATATATAAGTACACCAAGTTTCGTTTCAATACAAGTATATCCAAATTTTGATTTAGATCATTAAAGTTATAGAACAACGAGCGTGGTCAATGTCTGGATAAAGGTCCGCTAAGAATTAAATGGATGTATTTGTGGACGTGCGAAGCGAGTTCGAAGACAGTGTTGCAAAATACTTGTATTTAACTACTTGTATATTCTGAGGACGAGCGAAATGAGTCCGAAGTATGGAGGATGAGCTTAGCGAATTCGATATCGGGTTCCGAGATACCCCATACCCGATTTTTTAATTTTTAAAAACGTGTACAAATTATAATTCATTTATTTGAGTTTTATGAATAAAATCAAAGAATAAATTATCAAGAAGTAAAAGTAATCAGATAAGAGTATATTGACTCTTAAGTTTAAAACTAAGTCAAGGGCGAGAAGATTGGCGATGGTAGGGAGCGCCGGGGCGACTAGTGGCGAGTGCGAGTCGTCAGGCAAGGACGTCTCTCCCTCGAGATATAACTCTAAAAAACCAATACTAACACACCTTTTATATTCTCTATGAATTATTTATTATTTCTTTTTATCATTCATACGTCTGCATATATAATATGTATGATGTGCATATGAATATGTATTTAAATTTTAAACTATACAATACTGAGAATTTAAAAATTCTGGCGCGGTGGTCCGCATGTCGGGCGAATTTCCTTTGGATGCGAGCTCTCAAACCCAGAGTACCTGGGTTCAAATCCTAGTAGGGACAATAATTTTTTATCGTTTTTTTACCTAATATAAGTTTACAACTAAAAATAATTCTGGCGCGGTGGTCCGCATGTCGGGCGAATTTCCTTTGAAAATTCGCCTAATGGGATAGGCGTCATGGCGGAATTCGAACCTCGGACCACGACACAAATCCGTTTCAGAGGTCCCTTATGACGAAAAAAAATTTTCGCGAGACTATATATATATATATATATATATGTATATATATATATATTATATATATATATATATATATATATATATATATATATATATATATATATATATATATATATATATATATGTATTTCTAGACACTTTCTTGTAAACACTCTATCTTTCGAACGGATTAATATTTTTTAACCAAACTTGGTACAAAAATCAACCTTTGGGAGGACACGAACCCTATTAAAAACCAGGTTTTTGTGACGTCAGCAACTCGGTTTGCTGAATCAGCGAAATTTTCAAAAAATCAGCAAAATTCAGGGTTAATATTTTTTGCCGCGAAAAAGGTCAATATTTATGTTTTTTGAGACGCTGTCGCCGAAGTCGATACGACCACTCTAAGTTACCAAAAAGTCGAAAAAACCACAAAAATTATAAAAAACCAAAATTACGGTCGTTGAAAATTAAATTTCGAGTAGGGTGTCGTTTTCTATGTTTTTTGGGCCTCTGAGTGAATACCAGTGGTCCGGAGTCAATACGACCACTCAAACTCAGGGTACCTGGGTTCGAATCCTGGAAGGGTCCATAATTTTTTATCGTTTTTTTTACTTAATATAAGTTTACAACTAGAAAATAATTCTGGCGCGGTGGTCCGCATGTCGGGCGAATTTCCTTTGGATGCGTGCACTCAAACCCAGAGTACCTGGGTTCAAATCCTAGTAGGGACAATATTTTTTTTTTTTTTTTTACCTAATATAAGTTTACAACTAGAAAATAATTCTGGCGCGGTGGTCCGCATGTCGGGCGAATTTCCTTAGGATGCGTGTTTCCGTGCTTTTTACATTATATAAGTTTACAACTACTAAATAAATAATTCCGGCGCGGTGGTCCGCTGTCGGGCGAATTTCATTTAGAATGCGTGTTTCCGTGCTAAACAACCCATTTCTTGCTTATGCAAGAACCATGCCCATTGCGTGGTTTCGGTTCATGCTTTAGAACCTAAGCAGTTACTCAATTGTCAAGCACTGCTCGTAACTCATTTTGTCTGTATTTTTCAAAGGAAATGCGCTAAATCCTTTAAAGATAACTGACTAAGCTTAAAGATAAGTAACTATGCTTTAAACTAGTGCAAATAATAGTGTGTACATCTATTTTTAGAGGCATAGTTTTGTACAACCAACTGGATAATTATGCGCATTTCCTTTGAAAAATACAGACAAAATGAGTTACGAGCAGTGCTTGACAATTGAGTAACTGCTTAGGTTCTAAAGCATGAACCGGAACCACGCAATGGGCATGGTTCTTGCATAAGCAAGAAATGGGTTGTTTAGCACGGTAACACGCATTCTAAATGAAATTCGCCCGACAGCGGACCACCGCGCCGGAATTATTTATTTAGTAGTTGTAAACTTATAATGTAAAAAGCACGGAAACACGCATCCAAAGGAAATTCGCCCGACATGCGGACCACCGCGCCAGAATTTTACATTTTATAAGTTTACAACTAGTAAATAAATAATTCCGGCGCGGTGGTCCTGTCGGGCGAATTTCATTTAGAATGCGTGTTTCCGTGCTAAACAACCCATTTCTTGCTTATGCAAGAACCATGCCCATTGCGTGGTTCCGGTTCATGCTTTAGAACCTAAGCAGTTACTCAATTGTCAAGCACTGCTCGTAACTGATTTTGTCTGTATTTTCCAAAGGAAATGCGCATAATCATCCAGTTGTTGTACAAAACTATGCCTCTAAAATTAGAAGTACGCACTATTATTTGCACTAGTTTAAAGATTAGTACTTATCTTTAAGCTTAGTCAGTTATCTTTAAAGGTTTTAGCGCATTTCCTTTGGAAAATACAGACAAAATCAGTTACGAGCAGTGCTTGACAATTGAGTAACTGCTTAGGTTCTAAAGCATGAACCGAAACCACGCAATGGGCATGGTTCTTGCATAAGCAAGAAATGGGTTGTTTAGCACGGAAACACGCATTCTAAATGAAATTCGCCCGACAGCGGACCACCACGCCGGAATTATTTATTTACTAGTTGTAAACTTATATAATGTAAAAAGCACGGAAACACGCATCCAAAGGAAATTCGCCCGACATGCGGACCACCGCGCCAGAATTATTTTCTAGTTGTAAACTTATATTTAGTAAAAAAAAACGATAAAAAATTATCGACCCTTCCAGGATGTGAACCCAGGTACCCTGAGTTTGAGTGGTCGTATTGACTCCGGACCACTGCTATTCAACTCAGAGGCCCAAAAAACATTGAAAACGACACCCTACTCGAAATTTAATTTTCAACGACCGTAATGTTGGTTTTCTATATTTTTTGTGTTTTTTCGACTTTTTGGTAACTTAAAGTGGTCGTATCGTCTTCGGACCGGTTTCATTCGATTCAGCGCCCAAATTACATAGAAAACGACACCCTACTCAAATTTATTTTTTATTGACCTAAATTTTGGTTTTTGGTAATTTACAATGGTTTTTTCGACTTTTAGGTCACTTAAAGTGGTCGTATCGACTTCGGACCGGTTTGATTCGATTCAGCGTCTCAAAGAACATAAATATTGACCTTTTTCGCGGCAAAAAATATTAACCCTGAATTTTGCTGATTTTTTGAAAAGTTCGCTGATTCAGCAAACCGGGTTAATGACGTCACAAAAACCTGGTTTTCAATAGGGTTCGTGTCCTCCCCAAGGTTGATTTTTGCACCAAGTTTGGTTAAAAAATATTAATCCGTTCGAAAGATAGAGTGTTTACAAGAAAGTGTCTAGAAATACATATATAATATATATAATATATATATATATATTATATTATATATATATATATATATATATATATATGTATATATATATACATATATATATATATATAAAAGTCTCGCGAAAATTTTTTTTCGTCATTAGGGACCTCTGAAACGGATTTGTGTCGTGGTCCGAGGTTCGAATTCCGCCATGACGCCTATCCCATTAGCGAATTTTTTCCCAAAGGAAATTCGCTAAAAATGACTGGATATGATATGTATAACAATATAAGAAATTAAAGCAGTTTCTGTATCTAACATTAGATAATATACTATTAGAAACTCGTTTAAGATAGGCCCTTTCTGACATGGGCCAAAGGGCAGTCGAATCATGTAGGGTTAGTAATAGTAAACTGTCTGACGACGAACACTCTCTCGTATCCAAACCGAGACTGCCTACGAGCACTCCTTCTTCCAAGTACCCGGGCCTAGCCCTGACAGTCTCACATCTGAAAAGAAAGGGTCCCAGACTAGCCATTAATAACCCTATCTAATAAAACAGTAACTCAGATCTCATCATATTCTTATAATTACAATCAGACTTAATCTACTTAATATGAGAACTTCATCTTAATACTAGTGATGCTTCCATGACTATTCCTTTTATATCTAACAATACCTGAAAGTAAAGGTTATTGCTTGAATATTACCAAATTTTGCCCACTGTCATAATTTACTACTATCGCGCTATCTAGCGTTTATTTAGCACTAATTTAAAAAGTTGTGTGTGCTGGTTATTAAAAATATTTCTATCGCGGTGGTCCGCTGTCGGGCGAATTTCCTTCATTCCTTTAGAATGCGTGTTTCCGTGCTTAAAAACCCATTTCATGCTTAAGGTTCTGGTTTATGCTTTATAACCTAAGCAGTAACTCAATTATCAAGTACTGCTCGTAACTCATTTTGTCTGTAATTTTTCAAAGAAAATGCGCATAATTATCCTGTTGGTTATACAAAACTATACCTTTAAAATTATTTGCACTATAGTCTATCGACTACTTTAAAAATCTTGACAGGTCAGTTTAGGCACCACCGATTCTAAAGAAAAAAATACCCGTGCAAGAAGGGAGCGGGAAAAAACTATGTAAACAAATCAGGTTACTTTACCCATATTTTCTTGGCGATGTTTTTTTACATTTCTTTTGTGTAGTTTTATTTTTTAATATCATTTTTATGATTAATTTGGAAGTAGATTTCAAAACGATGTAAACAAAAGAAGAACCATAAACAAAGTGAAGAAGGTTATTTCCCTACTGCGTGGTGGTAAGAATTTTTTTCTCTTTTTAAGTGAGGGGTTAGCAGCGGCTTCTCTGATTGGTCAATCCCCAAAATGCTTATGACCTTGGGGATTTTTAAACTAAACGATAGACTGCAGAGCTCAATTATAATTTGACACACAACTAAAATCAGTTGACAGCGTGGGAAAATAATGCGCGGGAACCAATGAGGTTAGTCCTGGATGTAAAACCGCGCCCTCAATTTTAAATCAGGCCAACCTTATTCGTTCCTCAACTCTATTTTACCGCGCTGTCAACTGATTTTAGCCGTCCGCCGTACTATAGTGTTTATCTTTAAAGGTTTAAGCGCATTTCCTTTTACAAATATTGAAAACATGAGTTACGAACAGTGCTTGACATTTAAGTAACTGCTTACGTTATAAAGCATTTACCGGAACCTTAAGCAAGAAATGCATTCCAAAGGAAATTCACCCAACATGCGGACCACTGAGCCAGAATTATTTTTAGTTATTATAAACTTATATAACGTAATTAAAACGATAAAAAATGTACCGTTCGTACCAAGATTCAAACTCTGGTACCCTGGCTTTAATTGCTCTGAGTGATTGTATCGACGCCGCACCAATTTTATTAAACTCACATGCCCAAAAAATATTGTAAACGTCTCCCACTTTAAATATGTAGTTTACTGGCCGCATTTTTGGTTTTCGGAAATTGACAACCGTTTTTTCAACTTATTAGTCATTTTAAGTAATCGTATCGGCTTCAGACCGGTTTTGATCGATTAGATCAAAACCGACACCTTACTCGAAATTAATTTTTTTACGAACGTAATTTTAGTTTCCGGTGATTTACCATGGGTTTTTTCGACTTTCTGGTCACTTAAAGTACCAAAAAGTTGGTACTATTTCTATACTATTAAAAGTTGGTTTGGTTAATATTTCTATTCAGCGCCCCCAACAAACATTAATAAGGGCTTTTCGCGACAAAAATTCACTCTGAATTTTACCGAGTTTTTGAAAATTTTGCTGACTCAGCGAACCTTGTTTTCAATTGGGTTCGTGTCTTCCTCAAGATTGATTATTGAACTTAGGTTTTGATCAACAAATATTAATCCGTTCGAAATATAGCTTGTTTACGAGAAAGTTTCTATAATATATATATATATATATATATATATATATATATATATATATATATATATATATATATATATATATATATATATATATATATATATATATATACTGGTTATGTTGTATTATCAGGGCTAACACAGACCTGTGTTAGCGTGCAAACGTTTTTTTCGTGTTCGGGACATTTGTGTTGTGGTCCGAGATTCGACTCTCGCTATAAGGCCTACCCCAATATCGAGTTTTTACCAAAGAAAATTCACTAAAAGGGCCATGGTTTGCTTGAAATTGTGGCAATGGTTACTAAAAGAAAGGGCTATAATCTGGTCAAAGAGTGAGTAGTAATTATTGATTAAGGTTAATTTTTGGTCAAAATATTGAGAGGGGTCAAATTTTAGTCAAAATAAAGTGATATGGTTATTAAAAGAGGTCAAAATATTGAATTTAAAAGAAGACATGTGAGGGTCAAAATAGTGTGTAGGGGTTCAAGTATTATAATACACTTCAAATAGAATTGGAGATGCCAAAATATTGTAAAGTGGATTTTAAAAAAGTCATGTTAGGGACAATGTGTAGGGGTAAAAAAAAGTTTTGGTCAAATTAGTGGCAAAAATGGTTTTAATAAAGTTTAAAGGAAGTCATGTTTTAGTCAAAATAGTGACAAAATAATCCAAATGTATAAATGTATTGTTTGACTTACCGACTTACCAGACAAAGGAAAATTTTCTATAAAATTAAAAATAGTGAAAAAATAACTAAACTTGAAACCAAACTTTAATTACAAAGAATGTATTATTTTGTTATAAATTTTACTACGAAATCGATCAAGTTGTTGCGTAAATATATAATAATTTATAACCGTAATTAACTCTTCACTCTAATATTCCTACTGCTATATCTAAATAATTACCTAACTCTAATTACTACCTATTAACATTACAAAAGTATTAAACTGTTATTTATATCGGTTATTATACTTTTAAAGTACTTTATAAAAACAAAAAAAAACTATAAATAAGTACTGCTAGTTTATTATTAAATATAATTTTTCTACAATATAGTTATATTACATTGGAAATAAGACCGTCATTGGTTGACATATAAACTTCACTTTATGGTGATAAATGAGGCTTAGATAGAACTAGAAACTAGACCAATTAGAGTTTCATAAAGTAATTATTGAAAAACAAAGTCAGTTTGTCAAATAATGTTAAATTAACTTTGCCTTTAGTTATAAACAAAATTATTTATTAAATCAACTTCTTAGTAGCTTGATGCTTTTTTATCAAGAAAAACTAAAGATCGATCAACAATAGAAAAATATCCGAGCAACTTCATAAGCGTAATTGTTTGAAGAAAATTCGCTGAATAAGGGCCCTGCGCCCCGTTAGCAACATATAGGTATGATGTTAGCGAATATTTATCATATGAATCTGTCGCTACATTTTCTTTCAGGGGAATTTATTGTATGAACTGACTAAGATAATAGACTAACCAGCTTGAGGGTTAGATCTCCTTCCTAACCACCTCCCCACCCTTTGGCACAAGTGAACCCAAGAAATTTCGTAGAAGTTATCGACATATATATGTATGTAAATATATATATATATATATATATATATATATAATATATATATATATATATATATATATATATATATACATACATAAATGTGTGTATGTGTGTGTGTGTTTGTGTTCCCAGTTTGCTATTTCCACTTCCATCATCGAAACAACATCATGTTCATCATTTTCTGATGAAAATAAACTACCGTTTATGAGATGATTGACGATGTTCGTTTTACATAAGAGCTAAATATAGATATCAAAAAAATATTAAAGAAAATTGTTTTAAGAACTTATTAATGCTTGACATCTTATGAAACGAAACGGTAATACGAATAAAATAAAGGCATTCTTTTCCAAAATAAAGAAGGTCGTTTCTGTCTGGTAAAAAATTCTTCCAGCTGAAGGATCTACCCCAATATTGTTGGGAATGCCTTAATTCCGTGCGGATATTCCAGGGGGCATCTCAGTCCACTACATTAAATATTTAGTTAATAGAAAGCGAGACGGAAGGCTTTGCTAGCTATGAATTGAATCGCAGGAATTCTTCTAATAGAATTTTATATTAACGCTCTCTCTTTCCTTGAATTCTTCAATTCCTCCCAAAGAAGATCTTAATTCTTATTTTAACTTTTATTATTGTTGGATTCTTGGCCATCTTTCTGAATGAATCATTTATAAAATAAATAAACTTTATAATTTAGGCAAGACAGAATGAAACCTCTAGAAGGTAACATCTGTCTAGTGTTATAGTTATAATTATTTATTTTATTATTGTTCGGAAGCAACTGATAAAAATCAATTTATTTCGGGCTTTATATACAAAAAGGGGGGACAGGTTAAATGTTTACAAACAAATAAATATATATGTACTTGTAATTCTGAACATCTTCCCGCCCCTACAAGGAAGTACCCGAATTTAACTTTTTTAATTGCAACTCAACTTACTTTTAAATTTAACTATTCGTAAATCAAAACGAGATTTATAAACTATGGGGGAAGAAGATGTTAAAAATTACACATTGTTCCAATTTTTCAAACTTCATCTCCTTCCTCCTCTCCGTTTTCTTCAACAGGTTCCTGAACTTTTCCTTCTTCCTTTCTATTTTCTTGGAAGCGGAGCGAAGGGTGTCTCGGCTGGTTTAGACGCAAACCTTTTGCATCTGATGCAGTTCCTTATTGCCCTTTTCATGGTCCTTCTACTTCGCAGAATCCAGAATCTCTCTCGCAGCTTAGTCATAAGTGTTAGCACTCCTGCGTGCTTCTCCTGGCTGTGCGTGTGAATGATAAGCTTTCGCACTATTTCATGGTCTGACGGCAACACCATGGGGTATCTAAAATCACACTCATACTCTCCCAAGATTAATTTTGTCTTAACTCTAAACATACCATTTTCAACCTTAAACACATTTAAAACATTAAGTCTATTTTTTGAACTAAAACTTGATTTTTGTATATACCTAACTAAAACTATTTCGGCAAAGTCCATGTCATCAGTACACAAGGGTCCTTTCTGTTTATTTAACAAAATATGTTTAAATTTTAATATCCAAGCGATAGTAGTAACTATTTTTAAATAATCCGGTATATTTTTAAAAAGATCGTCACTAACAACACAAACAGAGGAGGAAATAACACACTTTTTCCTCTCACTTAAAATAATCTCTTCTGGTGGTTCGGGATTAGATATTGGCCATTTTGATTGGTCATCTTTGAGCCACGAAGGTCCTTCCCACCATCGACTCTCAATGAATTGCTTCCCAATCGCTCCTCTTGAAGCTATGTCCGCTGTTACATTAAGGTGTCCCGGTACGTGTCTCCAGTTCTCTTTGCATGTTAACCGCCTAATTTCTCTACATCGATTGGCAACAATGTGTTCCAGCTATCGTCCCTATGAATCCAAGCTAATACGATCTCTGAATCAGTCCAAAAAAATGATTTCATTTGAGGGACATTTAAAGCGCTAAATGCCTGTTCAAATAGTCTAGCACCAATTACGGCTGCAAGCAACTCTAATCGCGGCATAGAGATTTCTTTGATAGGAGCTACCCTGGTTTTTGCTTCTAAAAAATTTACGAGTATAGTTCCATCATTAGCTATAGCTCGTATAAATATGCATGCGGCATATGCTTTTTTGCTAGCGTCTACAAAAACATGCATCTCAGTATCTTTTACCCCCTGTAACCCATAACAACCAAATAAACTACGGGGTATCTCACAAAATTTAATCCACTCTAAAGAATCCGTCCAATTTAAGACCTTTTGTTGGATTTCTTTTTCTAAGGGTTCGTCCCATCCAACCTTATTTTTCCAAGCATCTTGAAGCCATACTTTAGGTAATAGTGCTACGGGACTGGTAAATCCTAAAGGGTCAAAGACTTTTTGAGCTAAAGACAATAAAACACGTTTTGTTATGACAGTGTCACTTGAATTTACACGATCTAAATTACAGGCTAAAGTATCTAATTTTGTGTTCCATTTAAGACCCAATATTGGTACTATTTCATGTTCAGCATAAACATCTAAATGCTCTTTACTACAATCACTATTATAAGCCCAGGCTCTCAATTCCATCTTGGCTGATTCCATTAAACTTTTTGATTCAATAACAAATTTCTCTAGTTCTTTTTTGTTTGAAACTGATGTAACACAATTATCCATATAGAAAGATTTCGCTAACTTTTCTGCAGTAGATTTTAATGCATCGGGAGCTAACTTTAAATGATACCCTATGCTAGCTACTAATAGGAAGGGACTGCATGTTAACCCAAAAACTACTCGGCAGTGTCTATATTCTTTAAGTTCCCCCTTTCATTCCACCACAAAAATCGTAAAAAATCTCTATCGCTTGCCTCAAAACTAAGCTGCAAAAAAAGCTTGTTTTATATCAGCTGTCACTCCAATCAATTCTCTTCTAAAATCTATCATTAAATTTGGAATTATTTCTAATAAATTTGGACCAGTTGCTAAGCAAGAGTTTAACGAATTTCCATTTTTGTCCTTAGCGGACGCGTCAAAAACTGGACGCACCTTTGTAGTAAGCGATGATTGTTTTACCACAGCTCTGTGGGCTAAGTAATTTACTCTGCCCTCATCACAAAGATTGTTTGCTTCTTCTATTATACCCTCACTTAGCCAACTACGAAATACCTGATCGTATTGCTCGTAAATTCCGTCTTTTTTCATTTTTCTAGTGACGGTTTTTAACCTCTTTTCTGCTTCTAGTCTGTTGTTTGCTAGCTCAGGGTGACCCACAATCCAAGGTAATCTCACTTCGTAGCGCCTTTCCTTGTTCATCGTGATTGTTTCCTCAAAATATGTCATAGTTTCCTGAGCTATCTCGTCCTTCTTCTTAGTTTCTACGGGATCTGTAATACCTATTGAATCAAGTCTCCATAAATTAGATACATCAAAATTCATTTCATTAATCGTCAAAAACCATATTACTGTCATTTCTGTCTGTTTTATCTTGTCCCATGACAGTCCAACCAATTTTTGTTTCAACGGCAATTAACTTATCATTAATGTCAATAATTTTTCCCGTAAGAACTTTTCCTAAAACATCAGACCCAATTAAAATGCCGGTTTCTTCCGGTTCTTCTCCTAAATCACTTAACTCAATTCCCATTCCCCTTAACTTTTCTAATGCTTCTTTTGAAGTTAAGCAGGGAAGTTTTGGACAAATTTTTCCATATTCTAGAGCTTTTATTGTAAGAGGGATCCCATTCCCTTTTGCACTACTTATATTTAGCTCATAGACTCCATGTTTTTTAGTTTGCATTTTTATGCCTCCAAAAACAGTTTGACATAACGTCTCTTCCGAAATTTTATTTAAATCTAAGCTTTTAATTACATTAGTTGATACATACGACCTTTGTGAACCAGTATCGCATAACAGTCTTACTCTTAGCTCCTTTTCTTTTCCTTTCACCAAGACTAATAAAGTTGGCAACACTGTTCCACATGACGTCTTCATAAGTGAACAATTAGATGCTTTGATTTGTTCTTTTTCGTCTTCCGCCACTTTTGAAGACTTTTCCAACTGTGGACACATAACTGCATAGTGCCGTTTAGAACACAGTAAGCATCTTACGAAAGCTTTACATTGTTTCGCTCTGTGATTTGATTGATCTAAACAAATAAAACATCTATTTTTATTTGACAGCATTTTGTTTTTTTTTCTAATGATAACTTACCCAAACAATCTTTTGATGCGTGAGTTTTGCCACAGAATACACAGATCACCTCATTTTTAGGTCGCTCACTCTTTGTTTTATTCTTATTTCCCGCTGATTCTTTCTTTTCCTCAATTGCTGCCAACGTAGCTGCTGACGGGATGTCCTGCTCTGGAGTATCGACTTTCTTTTTGTTTCCTGTGATACCTGTTACAAAACTGGACCTAGCTAATAAGAGTCTCTCCTCGTTCTCTACTTCAGATCTAAGAAATAAAAGTTTAGTTAGTCTATCTTCTTTACTGCTTTTGCAATCACTTGACAAAGAAAACCTCTGCCAAGCACGCAAATTTTCCTCTGGAACAGCGGATTCTACAAGAGGATATAACATCGCACTGTACTTGTCACTTGTGACCCCTAGTGTCTCTAAAGATCGTAACTGACACTCTAACTTGTCATACAGGGTTCTAAGTGGCATGGGTTTACCTTTCGAATGTTGTTGTTGTAATAGAACTAACCCTAATAAATCTCTCATATAAACCTCAATTAACAGGTCATCTCGGCCAAACCTTTCTTTTAGTTGGCAAGAGCTTTTTTATAATTTTCCCAGAGGGAGGAAAACTAGAGACTAACTCCATTGCTGGAGAGTTATCTTCCATTCTTTGCAATAAGTATTGGAATTTATCCTCATCTGTCAAATATTGGTCGCTGTCAATTTTCTTAAATTGTCCCCAAAAACTAATAAATTTTCTTAAGTCCCCATTAAATTTGTGAGGCGTAATTTTAGGAAATCTAATTTTTGCCTCTTGGACTTGTCCACTATTTTGAGAGGAGCCGATATTCTTTATAGCTAATTCTACCTTAGTTTTAATTATTACAAAGCTATCTTCATACTCTTCGATCGTCTCCATCTCTGAGTTGTAATCTGAGTTTTCAACGTCTAAATAGCTACTAATTTTTAAATTACTTCAGATAGCTTTTTAGATTTTAACTCTAATACATTAAATAACTCTGTCAAAAGTGACACATTTATAGGTTTATTATTTAATTCTTTCTCTACCTTGTGTCTGTTGGCGGTGAACGTTGCACGGCAGCGTGCCCGCTCCTTCTTCAATGCTTTCAGAATTTCTTCAGACATCGAGCTACTTCCAGAAAATCTTTTTAATTAACTAGCAAAGTTTTCTTCAAACACTAATTAACTTCACTAATTAAATTTTCAATAACTAACTACTTATTTACCTTCTAGGTTCTTCTAGTGATCCACGGTCGCCAAGTGTTCGGAAGCAACTGATAAAAATCAATTTATTTCGGGCTTTATATACAAAAAGGGGGACAGGTTAAATGTTTACAAACAAATAAATATATATGTACTTGTAATTCTGAACAATTATTTTATATAATAATGTGTACGCAACATAAATACTGACCTACTAGAAATCAATGTCACATAAATACTGACTTACTAGAAATCAATGTCACATAAATACTGACCTATACTAGAAATCAATGTCACATAAATACTGACCTACTAGAAATCAATGTCACATAAATACTGACCTATTAGAAATCAATGTCACATAAATACTGACCTACTAGAAATCAATGTCACATAAATACTGACTACCTACTACTTACGTATATAAGATTAATTATCAGGAAATTACACAAAATAATTTTTAATTTTTTAAAATTGGGTGATCGGCAGATGCCACATTTGGTCATTTTATAATGAATAAATTAGAGAAATTCTACGTATACTATTTGAACTAAAAAATAAATTAATTTAATTTAATCATCACGTAATTTTACAATATATTTTATTTTAATCAAACAGTACTATAAATTTATTTCCTCGTATTTCTAATACTAATTACAAACTTCAGGGGATCCGAGTAAAATATTCTAGGGATGAATAAATCCTAATTATTTATTTTCTATACCCCTGTTAAAATTTTACTTTGGGGCAAAAAGTTAGTCTGTAGACTGTCAACAGTTCTCAAAGGGAGGGGGGCTTGAACATAATGGAACATAGGTCAGGGTGAGAATGAAAATACCCATTTTTATTACGCAAAACTGAGAACATACGTTTTTAATTTACGTATAAAGTTTTTGGCAAGAATACTTTTTAACAGAATTTTTAGAAAAAGTTTATTATACACCCTTGAAATTAAAGAGACAAGTTTTATAAATAAATTGGGATAATTCTTTTAGCAAATTTACTCCGAAGAAATGTAATCAACCTTTTTTTAGCGAAATTGACTCTGCATGAAATATGATCAACCCTTTATACCAAATTTACTCCGAATGAAATGTAATCAACCTTTTTTAGCGAAATTAACTCTGTATGAAATGTGATTAACCTTTATACCAAATTTACTCCGAATGAAATGTAATCAAACCTTTTTTTAGCGAATTGACTCTGCATGAAATATGATCAACCCTTTACCAAATTTACCTCCGAATGAAATGTAATCAACCTTTTAGCGAAATTAACTCTGTATGAAATGTGATTAACCCTTTATACCAAATTTACTCCGAATGAAATGTAATCAACCTTTTTTAGCGAAATTGACTCTGCATGAAATATGATCAACCCTTTATACCAAATTTACTCGATAAATGTAATCAACCTTTTTTAGCGAAATTGACTCTGCATGAAATATGATCAACCCTTTATACCAAATTTACTCCGAATGAAATGTAATCAACCCTTTTTAGCGAAATTAACTCTGTATGAAATGTGATTAACCCTTTATACCAAATTTACTCCGAATGAAATGTAATCAACCCTTTTTAGCGAAATTAACTCTGTATGAAATGTGATTCAACCCTTTATACCAAATTTACTCCGAATGAAATGTAATCAACCCTTTTTAGCGAAATTAACTCTGTATGAAATGTGATTAACCCTTTATACCAAATTTACTCCGAATGAAATGTAATCAACCCTTTTTAGTGAATTTTATTGTTTTTTCACAGAGGCTTTATGAGCGCCTTAAGTCATTATTTAGATTTCTTGCTGTTAAATTTTAGCCAAAAAATTGCATACATATTTAGCAGATATTACCCAAGTTATTCATCATCCCAATTATTATCAGAATTCTCTGACGAAGATGTATCACGAGGGCTGTCTCGGCAAGGCATCAGCCAGGGAAGTAACTATACCTCCTTCCTCTTGGCTGTTTTCCTTGCTAAGTCACGCATCCTAAAAACAATATAGAACACAAATGCAAGTTTTAAATGTTTTATATCGATTAGTATAATATAGATATAAATATGTAAACGCATAATAAGAGGCGTAACCAGACCCGTAGCCAGCCAAAAGTGGGGGGGGGGACAGAACCATCCTAGAGTGGGCAATGTTTCCCATATCTTTAAGAGATGTCCTCTAAAAACCAAATCCTCAGAGGGGGCAAATGTTTTTTTAGGGGGAAACCCCCCCCCCCCCCTGACTACAAGCCCAGGCGAAACTAATGATTAATATTATTTATTCATAGATTTCATAATCTATTCATTGAACAATAAAAACAAAATACTCTGTTAGAATCGAAACATAAATCTTTAGGTTTAAATGAGAATACAGAACTATTTGCGCCAAAGTGGGAGCACTCTAAAGGAATGTTAATTCGTTTTTATTGTCAAGTTCCTCCCTGTATTTCAAAAAAGGCCATAATGCTACAATTCATGTTTGTAAACAGGGTGGAATATAATTTATCTCTTTTTACAGAGAATTAATGTTATTATAGATGAATAACAATATAGTTTATTCAAATGAGAAGCTAAATAAAAAAAGTACTTTGTAGACTAGGCAAAATCAAGGCAGAATGGTATAACAGATAAACATGATCTTATTATCCTAAATTGTAGACAAATTATTTCCAGAAAGAAGCATAAACCAAGAACTAAGAAGAGATGATAAATCAGGCATGAAGACAGAAAGATTGACCCGGAAAACCAAATTGCTTTTTTTAAAACAAAATAAATTTAAAAAATATAATAGTCTGGTATACATAGCATCTGAGATATTACATTGCAATAAATCTTCTCTCTCGTGTAAGACGTTTATAAGTTTGTATGGAAAGAAAATGTCACAATATCTCGCCATTACGGTAACTGTAAGTGTTACAGTAACTCTTTATTCCCCTGGACGACTTTAGCACTGCCCTCTCTACTATAAATTTTCTTTTAGAAAGTGTACTTTTTAGAAAAACAGAGCAATTGCTACGTTTTAGAAGAAATAAAATATGAGGACTATTTCCTTCTTTTACTAAAGCAATTAACCAACCTTATTCTGCTCACTTTTTAATATAATTTGTATGCCCTATACCACCTCGTAACTTATTCTTACGACATATGACTTACTCTATATCGAATATAGAAGTCAATCGTTATATTATTTACAGAGGTATTTCCTGGGGCTTGCTCCTTATCATAAAAATATAAGGAGCAAGCCCCCAGGAAATACCACTGTATATTAGTTCCCTCTAAGGACGAGTGAAGCGATTCCGAAGTAATCAGAAGACTTCAGACTTCAGACACGAACACCGAACACTTTCGACCGAAACACAGACCGAACACTTCAGACATTGGACTACTAATTTTTTCTAAGGATAAGCGTAGTGAGACCGAAGTAATGTTTGTTTACTTACGCCTTAAGTAATCATGGTAGTCTGAAGTATTCGACCTTAAGCTGGTAATCATATAATATTCAAAAGACGAGCGAAGCATGGCTGGAGTTGTTATATAATGTACCAAGTAACAACGTACCCATGTTTTTTTTAATTTTGCTAACTCAGCGAATTAGGCTAATGACGTTACAACAAGCTGGCTTTAATTGGATTTGTGACTTTACCAATCTTTGTACTATTAGTTGTACTGAGAAAATATTTCCACTTATTTACAATGTTAAATTTAAAATATTTTCTCATACATACTGTAGGCGATCAGTCCGAGTGACTGACACCGCGTGGTGGCTAAGGGCCCCTTATTTTTATGTAAAGGAAAAAACAAGAAGCAAAAATAATGACAGTAAAACTGTTGGTGATTTATTACCGTGAAAATCTGCTAAAACTACAACCAAGTCCGGGATAATTTAAAATCAAAACTTCACAAACTCAATCACAAAGATCTCAAAAGAAAAACACTTTCCACTTGTTTTAAATTAATCTCAATGCGATAAATACTACAGTTAATATATGTATGCCAATAAATATCGTCAAAACTAAGCGATAAATACGGATACATATCTTCTAAGAGAGTAAATAATAGACAATAATGTCTGTATTACATTTATTAGTATCAATAAATAATTTTCTAAAACAAAAGTTAATAATAATTGTAAAATTGTTTTCTAAGCTAGTTTTAAGTTTAGGGAAAACTCTACAAGCTCAAAAACCAAAAAGCTTACAAAATGTTTCAAAATGAAGCTCTGGGAAAGCGCTTTGAAAAAGTTGATTTTAAACAAAGAATAGAGACTCGTTTAGCAATTTGACTTGTTTTCCTTTTTTCAAAGTTTCTAGAAATTTCGGTGTTTTCTCTGGTTTCCAGCTTGATTTTTCCGCATTGTGTAAATTTTCTAACTTCCCTATAAAACCCCTTTCAATCAAGATGGTATTGAATTAGGGCGCGTTTTGTTTCAACTTTTTCTTGTTTCAAAACATCAGTAATTAAATTTAAACAGTTAATTATGTAATAATTTTAATAATTAGTTATTTCACAATTTACAATTTTGTTAAAATGTTTGGTAACACCTTTGACACAACTAAAATCTTAATACTTTACTTTTAAACTAAAGTAATATATAAACCAAGTAGGGAAACTCCTATACTAAACTGTGTAAAAATATTCAGATATGCGTGATCAGCTGATTGCTGGCTCAAAAACAACATCCTAATAATAAAATATTTCTTTATAAATGAGTCATAAATGTCCGTTGGACTTTACGTTTGATTTTTGTGGCAAGTTTCATCTCTTTAGCACGTCCAGGGCAGGAGTTACTCGTGTCACAAACATACAGAAAGACAAACAAACAGTATGATGAAATCCACTCAGAACGACATGGTCAGGTACTCTATGACGTTCTGAGTGGATTTTAACGGATTATTATGAAGATATCTCGGCTACGGTTTTTTAGGGGGGACATGTTATCAGTAATGCTCTTTCTATTTATACTTGCGATATACATATATCCACCAAAATACTCCGGCTCTCATGTTATCGGTAATTTTCCTTCATGTTTATTTACGACATTTGACGCCGTTCGTATTATTCTAAACTCAACTACATTCTGAATTAAATAAAGATAAATTAAAATGAGTAACAAAAATATTTATTTTTCTTACAGGTGCTAAACGGAGACTGTTAAAGTAAATGAAGTGATAAAATTGATAATTTTCAAAAACAACTTTTTACATAAATAGTAAGTATAATTTTCTTAAATTACTTGTTAGCTAATACTATTGGTCTATAAACTTTTAATATTATAGGTCACCCTTAAATATCTGGAACGGTGTACCTCGGAACGTTTCGGTTCTACTTCGACTACGGTATACTAAACTTTTCGAAACTACGGTATACTATGGCCGTAGTAAATTGAAACTTAGTTTACTTATTTTTTATATAATAGGAGACGTATAAATTTCGGCTCAACACAACTCGAAAATAATTTTTTGATATTTTAAAAAAAACGTATGTATGTCATTATGAACCGAGCTAAATTTTATTTACTGAGATGATCTTCTGATTTTAACTGTTTTTTACTATTTGAACTAAGTAACAATTTTTAACAGTAAAAATAAACGATTTTTAAATGTATAGATGTTATTTGATGTAAAATGAACTGAACTAATGCGAATAATGAGATGGAAGTTCCTCATCAAAACATTTCTTCCACGTTATATGCATTTTTAATTTCCCTTATTTATAGCGTAGGTATATAAGAAAAGTATTGAGAATGCGAAAAAATTCGAATCCGGGATTTCAACTGATATCAGTTTCAGGTATTCATATATATATATATATATATATATATATATATATATATATATATATATATATATATATATATATATATATATATATTATTATATATATATATAATTGTTTGTTAGTATTTGTCTCCATTATAATTGATAATATTAAATTTATGACACAGGATGGGACGTAATAAATTTTCTTAATTTTACATTATAACTATATTTCGCCTTCCTTAGCAATACAAGGCATATTCATGTTAAATAAACCTAAAAAGAAAAGAATTAATTACAATCAAAGCATAGATGTTAAAAGATTACTAATAAGTCATGCTCACGAGAAGTTAAAAATAAAGCTACTTACATACACCGTTAAAAAATTAACTGAGTCAATTCTATGAGAAATTCTACAAGGATAATAATGAATGGGAATAAATTCTACCTACACAGAAAAAACCAAAAAACACAAAAACTTTACTACAAAATTATCATTAAAAAGGAAGCATAGATTGAAAATAAGCATGAAGAAAATTAAAAAAGGTAAAAAGGGGGGACTTACCTGTAACAGAAATCAAAGTGCATAGTAATATGAAAAAGGAAGTATGACTAGCATAAGTACTTAGGATTATAGAATTACTTTAAAAATTTAAAATAAAAACCATCTAAATTAATGAAGAACCTGACCAAAACAAGTATAATATAACCATTCCAGAACCTACAAAAGTGAAATTGATGGAAAAAATTAAAACTAATTTAATTGCTGAGCTCAAACTAAGCAAGTTCATAGATGTGTAGTTGTAATTTGGTGAGTTGTATATTTTATAGACGAGCAAAGATTTATATATTTAATATTTTTAGAGTCCGAAGTAGTCAGGATAAATGTAGCAAATCCGATAGGGGGAGGAAAAGTTCTGAGGTACCCAATACCCGAATTTTTGCATTTTCTCTGAGGCATTAATGACAAGTAATGAGGTCATAAACATATTATTTCCTTTGAAGCACAACTAGAACAAGCATCAACAGAATCTTAAGTTGTTGACCAGGTGGGAGGGATGCAACGAAAACTTAAAAAAATTAAAGTTATATAAATCAAGGAATATATCGTTGAAAACCTCTTGATTAGTAAAACAAAAAATGATATGTAGTAAAACCCGATAAATTTTACATGGCGGCCATAATTTTATATAATATTTAGTTTTTTATAGTAAACTATTGGGGGATATTTTTCACTGCACCACGAAATAGAGAGGGGTTACACTTAATTTTTCCCAGTGGAGGGTATCCTGGTTGATCCGGATGGGGGGAGGGGTGTTGAACAGGTAACCTAGTGGTCACCCTGGGGTGACCGCTGGTATAAAACGAATGTATCTACTACTTGAGGACGAGCAAAGCGAGTCCAAAGTAGTAAGGATAAGCGTAGCGAATTAGATATGTTGAGGAAAAGTTCATAGGTACCCCGTACTCGATCTTTTTAGTACCCATTTATAATTCCAATACCACTTATTAACTTATCAGCAATAAATAATACTTATAATAATTAGGACAACGACAAAATTAAAATTGAAATCAAATGGAAGAAGCAAAATATTGTTCTCTTATTGAAGGATAATCCTTTTTAAATGGATTTATTTCCACTTGGACATAATCCGCAGCAGATTTATTTCCTTATTAACCACACACACTCTCCACTGATATGCAGTCAACCACACACACTCTCCACTGATATGTAGTTAACCACACACATACCCTAGCCACGAATATAATGTCACTAACACACGCACACACACACACACTAAATACGAACGTGTTATTTTAAGCCAAAGCAGAAGGTATACAGGAGTTACGTGAGTGAGACATGACCACACTCTGAACCACACTCTAAACCACACTAAAATCATGATTAATAGCTTCGCATCTCAACCTCAGTGAAAACCAATTCTTCTCTACATTGTAAAATGACTTCAGGTAAAACTTGTTGTTAAATTATTATTTAAAAACATTTCAAAATTTAAATTTTTACGAAAGGAAATGATCAATTGTGAAAATGAAGAAATTTAAGAGAAAGTAATGAAGTAATGACTATTTTTCCGCTAGTTGGGAGAAAATTATAACGAATAAAACATTTAATTTATTTTATTTTCTTAATAAAATTACTAAGGCCAAAATAAACCAATAGGTATTAATAGGTTTTCTTAAGCCAAAAATAAGACATTCATAGTCTTAGTAAATTCTTTCAAATGTCAATACTAAAGCTTCAATTTTGTGTTAAATGCCAAATTTTTACACATCGGGCTTTATCCCCGCCAAAATAGCGGTCTAGAGCAAAAATATACACAAAGCCAAATTTCATGTATTCATCCCTTAAATCAAATAGCCCTTTAAAAGTTTGCCTTCAAATTTATTTATTTTTTACTCTTTTTAAAAACAATCTGGTGTTGTATAGGACACCCATACCACACTCAAAATAACACAACAAAGTACCTCAAGATTCAACAAAGTACCTCAAGATTCATTAATTTGTGTAACGGTTCAAAATTTAGGAGGGAGGAGACTTTTGGTTCACCCTGTATATCCTAAGTGGGCAAAAAAGTGTTGTCCAAAGACCATCACTATACCATTACTATTAATGTAAGTCAACTACTACTAAAAATAAAAAAAATAATTCAATGGATTGAATTATTTACAATTCAAATTCAATTGTTGTAATTATTTACAATTTTATAAAGTTTTAAATATAATATATATAATATCATATTAAATTTAAAATATATATTATATTTAGTTTTATATATACTTGGTGAAAAAAGCATGACATTGCTTTTGTGTGTTTACAATGTGAAGTATAGATATTGCTTCTTTATCGTAAGTCTATAAAAGCTTAACGAGAAAATATTCTTACAATGTTTATGAAGTAAACAGAATTCTCTATCTACTAGACAATAAAGCATAAAACAGACTATAATATATCGAAACTATCACACAACGTTCACAATAATGCTTAGCAAAGCTATTGTATACTGAGATAAACGAGAAGGAGAAAAGAATTCGAAACTATTGTTGTGTTCTGCCATTCTATTTAAGATTGTCTCATGCTGTTGTCCTATATGTTATACCCTCGGATAAGAGTTTGATCTTTAAACCAGAAACTCCTTCAACTTACACGACTCTTATCCTTTTAAGTATTTTGATAACAAGAACCTTGTGATATACTTCTAGTCTTATTCCATCTATCTTTTACTTTATCTCAAGGCGAAGGAAGTTTCCTTATAACCAGAAACTACGCGTTCGCTCCTTTATTTCAATTCTCATAGCTATTCTTTACTTTATCTTTCTAAAGGTTTTTTTTTAAATTTATAAAAAAATCAGAAAAAACATTAAATTTCACAGTTTAGACTCGTAATCTTTGTATTGAACTCTTATCCAATGTAAACCATTGCTTTTTCTTTGTTAACCCTTTTCATTTTCAAACTTATTTTCCTCTGGTTTCTTGTTGTTTTGACTCCGTAGGCTTTTCTTTGCTAGCCGACAAGTCTTTAATCCTTTGTTATTTCAACATTACAAGCTGAGTAGTATTACTTTCAGTGTTATTCTTTTCATCTTAAGGTTCTTAAACTCTTTTGTTGATTTTTACTTAACAAGTCCTTTGAGAGGGGAAAGTAAACCGTTATCGCAGAATACTTCGGATCTAACCTTTTACTCTTGGAAAATTCTTTTAAAATAACCCTTGGTGAAGTTGTTTTTAGTGAAATAAGTAAAGTAAACAACACTCACATTGTAGTCTTAAAGAATACAAATTTTATCCAAAGGGCCAACGGGTTATTGGGTTAAGTTGGAACGAGGTAAGTTAAGGTGTGAGTCAAGTTAAGTGTGTGAGTTAATGTCAGTAAAGGTCAGAATTGTATCTATTTTCTGGCTCTCCTGGAAGCCAACCAATCAAACCATTTTGCAAAAGCATATTTTTATTATAATTATATAATATATATATATATATATATATATATATATATATATATATATATATATATATATATATGTGTGTAGTGGTTAAGGTACACGGCCAATAAACAAGATGAATGGACTTTAAACTTCCGAGTTTATTAGTCATGGGTTCAATCCCAGCATGGGCCTCTGGGATTTTTATGAGAGGAATAAAAATTCTGCGTACCACGTCCTTCAGAAGGGACGTAAAGCCTGTGCGTTGTCAGGTACTCGTTAAAGTACCTGACTACTTGTCTGGTAGTTACTACTACTTCTATTACTAGTATATATATAATGTATTCAGGATTTGTGTGTGTAATAGTCTTTACCATGGCGTATGGCGAACGATAACTTTATAAAGCTTTCTTAGTTATATTTCATTATACAACATTATATGGTTGCATTTTTATTTTTTTTTTTTTTATTTAATGTACTTGTTACAAAAATTATGAAAAATAAATTTCATGAGACAATAAATCAACAAGGTATTAATCCTACAATGAAATATTAAACTTACAATGTCTCGTATTTTGAGCATGAATCACTGACAAATTTGTTCTCTCTAAATTTATGTTTAGTTTGCATTTAAAAGAATATTTGACAAACGTTTACAATTGAAGGGAGTTCTGTCGCATTTATAATTTACATTCACATTTGTCAGATGAAAGAAAGAAGTAGTTATTTTTATCTTCAGACTGTGTTTAGACGTCATTATCAACTGGTGTGAAACATTAAATAAATTTGTATTATCGCAATGTTTTGGCGTTGTTATAGTTCTTGCGTTAGAGATTTAAAAGGTATTTTTTATTTTATGTAATGAGTTTAATTATAATTTTGTCCTATGATGGTCTACTTGTGTGAAAGTATGAAATAATGTCTAGTTAAGTTAGTTATATAATGGAATAGGAGGGGTTAAGTATGTCCGTCAACTTTTCATTAGGTTAATATTAAAGAGTAGTTGGAGGATTTCTAGAGACATTTTTAACACGAATTTTGGAATTACAACTAAGTATGAAACAAATAATGGGGTGTTCCCTTAGTGATCATAATTTTGATGATTAATCCCAACGTTTTGTTGCCACCGTGGCAGGCATCTTCAGGGAAGTAGGGCATTACAGATGCAGAAAATTCAGTTTAGTTTTGTAGAACATAATTCTGCATCTATGATGTCCTAAATCCCTGAAAAATGTTCTATAAAACGAGAGTTTATAGAACAATAAACTTTGGATGATCATCCAAATCGGATGACTACAACCAAAAATACCAAAAAAATGGTTAATTTCTGCAAAGTCAGTAATTTCCTTTGAAAAAATATCGACTTTATGTGAGTTTTTTTGGCCATTTAACAAATGTCATAACTTTAGTTGTAGTTTTGACCTTCGACTATCGATAATTAAATGAACTGAAGTACATTACAGTGAATTATATAGTAGAACGTCAAAAATATAAATCAAAACACAAACAATATGCAGGGAGCCGGAAAAAATTATTTCTTATAACCTTAACTTACTCTTAGAAAAGGTTTCATTGAGGTTACACAAAGCCCTCGAGAGCCCCAAAATGATGTTTAAGGACTCTCTATGTATTGAGATAGGCTATGCCCCCTCTATTATATATCTCTATGAAAAAATTGATTCAGTGAGAAGAATAGTATACTACGTTGCCTACTGAAAAACTGTTTTGGATTTATAATGGTTTTTACAGAGGTTGAATATAAAGCTATTAATCACGGTGTTAGTGTGGCATAGAGTGTGGTCAGGACCACACTTAACCTCTCTTGTCTACCTTGTATTGTGGTGTGAAATATGATTCGTGTGTTGCACAAGGTTTAGTAATAGATTCCAAGCTACGTATGACTGGGAACTATGTTTTCCCAGACTCTGATTTCCCATTTACTACAAATCCATTTTTCAATGACACTGAATCGAAATTCTCATTCGAATTTTGAACACTAAATAACTATTTCATATCTAATTTGATATTAAAATGTTAGTTTTATTGGACCTACTTTTGTTTATAAGAGGAAAATTTCTTCTACATACATATACACACACACATATGTAACAAAACAAATATATAACCAAAAACATATACATACATATTAAACATATATGTATAATACATATACATATATTATGATCAAAATGTGGAATATTTTCTCCTACTATTATTATAATATATATTACATATATATATTACTATATATTACATATATATTACTATATTATTAAAACTAGATTAAATTAGCTGAAATATACTAAGTGTGCGAGTATATCCTATGTATAGATATATATAGGATATATTTTTCTTTAATTAGTTTTTTTAAATAAATAATTTTTCTTTTTTACTTTTTATTTAAACAACAAAGATATAATAAATTTATTAATTTGCCTTACATGTATTATAAAAAAAAAAAAATATCTAATATTATATTATTATAGAGACAGAGCCCTCGCTCTAGGTGTTTTTATCTTTTACTGAGGGTTCTCACTTTTAATCGAATTATGTAAATTTAATGTAATTTAAAAATTTTTTAAAGTGGAAATAAATATTATTATTATTATTAATTAAACATAGATAATTAAAATTAATTTAGGAAAATAACTACACGGGAAAAAAACACAGGAAAAAAATGCAGGAAAAAAGGACAGAAAACAGTACCCAGAAAATACAGGAAAAAAGAACACGGAAAAACACATGGAAAGAAATTAAACGCATAAAAATACAGGGAAAAAGTACAGAAAATTGTACCCAGAAAAATACAGGAAAAAAAACACGAAAAAAAACACATGAAAAGAAATTACACGGATAAAAATACAGGAAAAAGTACAAGGAAAAAAAGTAGATTAGAGTACAAAATTTTATTTCGGTTTAATTAACGTCATAATTACAAACACAACACTTATCCCATATACCTACGGTATAAATGAGAAAAGTAAAAAGTTACCAATAGCTCTACTATTTTATGCAATGAAGCTTTTTTATATCCTTTCCTTGGATGGAGGTGATTAGATGTCAATAGCAAGGTGTTGGAAATCCCTTACTCACTACCTCATTACTTACCAGGTAACGGGAATAACTTATTTCCCCAGTATAATGTACAGTAAATCAGTATAATAAACTCAACACACACACAAATCTATTATAACTTTTACCTAGACTTGATAACGAGACTAGTACTAGAGGTTAATTGTAAGTAGTTCGAAATCCCTTATTCACTCCCGACTCATAACCAGCGATACAATTTTTAAATAATCGCTAAGATTTGGCACGAATGTAGCCATGTATACCACTAATATAAGTGCGATGTTTCAACTCGTTATCAGTATAACTTTAATTTTTATCAAATGACTTGTGTACGTTTTTTCAAAATTTGGAAAATAATCTAATTGAGTTGATTTTAAGTAAAAGTGTGTACCTTTACGTAAAAAGTAGTTACACCTAGTTTCGTTTAAATACATTAAGTATATCCATATATTTTTTTTGATGAGAATGAAACGGATGTTTTTAAAATTTGAGGATGAGCGAAGCTAGTCCGAAGACGTGTTGTAGAATAAATTTGGTGAATTGTTTATTCTGAGGACGAGCGAAGCGAGTTTGAATTAGGGAAGATGACCGTAGAGTATCCGATGTGATGAGGAGAAGTTCCAAAGTACCCCGTACCCGATTTTTAGATTAAATCTAAATATCCAGTCAATTATTTGCATTAAAAGTTTATAGTTTACTTATTCTGAATATTTTTTTCTGTCTAACTAATTTGTTCCCGTCTATTTTTTCCCGTGTACTTTTTTTCGTGTACTCTTTTTCCAGTACTTTTTTCTTGTAGTTTTTTCCCGTGTTTAATATTTTCTTCTACATAACAATATCGCTGAGAAAATATGAAAGCACAAATATACTATGTGTAATCCAATGTAAACAAAAATAAATACATCAGATAAAGTTGTAACTAAAATGTTTTGATATTTTATCCTTTATGATACAATTGTTAAGAATGGATTAAATTTGCATAAGTATACTAAGTGTAAGTATATTAATTGTAAACCATATATATCAGATAAAACGTTTATACAGTATAAACAACAAACAGTATAAAAATATGCGAGTATATTATTTAAGTCAAAATATCAAGTTGTGTAAAACACAGCTTTTAAAAGAATAGAGTATACTGAGAGTTACTTTATGACCACTCGATGTTACAGCTACATTACGTCAAGTAACTTAATACAGATCTCTCCACTTGTAGCTCTGCAGAAGTGTATTTAACGCTTCATGTTACTGCTTCACTTGATGTTACTCAATAACATGATATCTCTACATAGCAAGGATACTATGTTGTACTATGTATCACTGAGTTTAAACCAAACCACGAGTTCCCCAAAGAGATCTGAGTGTATTTTGTTACTCGAGAGTTCATTTGTTTTTCCTGACCAGAAACAAGAGTGTTTTCCATCACCATTTTAACTAGCAGGGTTTTTAGCAGATTAAAGGTTGGGGCTATGAAGGGGAAGGAAGGGAGAGAGGTGGTCTTTGCTGAATGAGAGAACTCATTCATATAATATATAAATATATATATATATATATATATAAATATATATATATATATATATATATATATATTATATAATATATATTTATGTGTGTGTGTGGATTGTGTCTATTGGGTTTTCAAGAGCAAAACTACTGCAGAAGAAGCACTACTGCTTAGAGTTGTAGTTGGCCACGGGTTAAATTTAGTTAAAGCTATGGAAATTTATAGTAAAGTGTCTGATGTGAATACAAAATGTCTTCTCTTGGACTTCAACTTTATAAGAGAGTTAGAAAAAGTTCTAGGAATTTTCGCAAAGTTAAAAATGGCGACTATTTACGCGATAGAAAAATTTCGGGAAAGCACAACTAGATCTAATAATTAATATTTGTATCATTTTAAAGAATTTTTGAAGAAAAATGAGGTCATGGAGGGGGGCATGGTAGGGCGGGGGATGTTTTGGAAGAGAGAGGGGACTTAAATAATAAAACAAAATACAAATTATTAATGAACTGAACTAAATATAGAGGACATTTTAGTTTTTATTTACTAATAATATCACCACAATGAAGTAGTATATATAATAAATATGTATATAATAATAATATATTATATATATATATATATATATATATATATATATATATATATATATATATATATATATATATATATATAATATATATATATATACGAGATTTTTCATCCTAGACGTTTCTTTAGGCCACGATAACTTTCGAACGCTTTGTCATATCGAAAAGAAATTTGGTACAAAAATCATCCTTGTTAATGTCCTGAACTCTAATGTTTATGAAATATGTGTGACGTCATTAACCTACAATATTGACCCCACAAACATTTCAAAATATCACAAAAATTCATACAGTGTTTAGATTGGGCTTAAATGTTTTACGCATATACTACAATGAATGGTTATGTAAAATATGAAGTTAAATTTCATTATCAGTATTAATTCTGTTTATTGATTGACATATAAAACATAAAGTATACAAATCACGTTTATTCATAAATACAAATTTGCTTATATCGTGGCAGGGGGCAGTATGCCACTTAGAAAAACATGTAATATGACGAATTAATATGGGACAACAACAACTATGTGGCCGCTAAGCCCTCCTAGCGGCGACGCCGTGAAGTTGCCAAGAGGCCGAATGTTTCTTTTAGGAAAATGGGATCATATTGTCAAGCACTGCTCGTAACTGATTTTGTCTGTATTTTCCAAAGGAAATGCGCTAAAACCTTTAAAGATAACTGACTAAGCTTAAAGATAAGTAACTAATCTTTAAATTAGTGCAAATAATAGTGCGTACTTCTAATTTTAGAGGCATAGTTTTGTACAACAACTGGATGAATATGCGCATTTCCTTTGGAAAATACAAAATGAGTTACGAGCAGTGCTTGACAATTGAGTAACTGCTTAGCTTCTAAAGCATGAACCGGAACCACGCAATGGGCATGGTTCTTGCATAAGCAAGAAATGGGTTGTTTAGCACGGAAACACGCATTCTAAATGAAATTCGCCCGACAGCGGACCACCGCGCCGGAATTATTTATTTAGTAGTAGTAAACTTATATAATGTAAAAAGCACGAAAACACGCATCCAAAGGAAATTCGCCCGACATGCGGACCACCGCGCCAGAATTTTTTTATATCATTTTGATTCTACCAAGTTTTGCAAAACTGAATAGTTGACACAATATAATTGTGCGAGAAGTCTCTTTTTTCCTTTAGCATGAACATATTTAGAACTACGGCTACGTTCATAGCACAACACATACACTCATATTTAAAGACAGACAACTTGGTAAAAACTACTCAGGTGGTCTTAGAAACACCTGTATGTATAGAATTTAGTTTAAATCCAGAGTTTGGATTGATAGTGCAAACACAGCAATCGTCCTGTATAACCAAGGTGTAAAATTAAAAAAGTTAAATAGCCACACTTGACACAAAGTAAAAGCATAAAATTAATGTTAAAAAGTATTTATAAAATACAATTGTATATTACAATATATTGTATATTACAATTACTGCCAACTAAATTTTCTTAAAAACAGATTTGGCAGTTACTTATATGTATATTAGTGCATATGCTTTAAATACAAACGTTTTGGAGACTGACGCAAATGCATTTTATATTTTAAGAATAAAATGAAACAATACGCTGATGTAATAAGGTAATGTATTATAATTAAAAATAAGTTATTTCTTTTCAAATATATCTTTAATTAAAAATGTAAACCCGAGATTGTAACATATACAGCACTGATCACGCTCAATGCTACTTAATTTTTATGATCTTACAAATATCATAGATATACTTGTCGTATTGAAACGAAACTTAGTGTACTTATTTATTAAGTAAAGGTTTAATACATTTGTACTAAATTTAATCTCAATTTAAATTTATACAATTACATTTATGATTTTATAATTTTTTTTAAAAACGTACAGAAGTCATTCGATAAAAATTGAACTAATGCTGATAATGAGATAAAACTTAGTACATATGTTAGTCTTATACATAGCATGATGCGCCCTAAATTTCAATCCGATCGCATCATTCATTCGCGTTTTTTATAAATTTTGCTGAGTCATTCATCATTGCGGGTTTATGACGTCATAAAAAATATTTTCCTAATAGCACAACTACAGCGGTAGACTGATTTTTGTACGAAGTTTATACTTACAAAGTTCACTAGGAGCTACGATGATAACAGACACACAAACACACATACACACACAAATACAAACAGGCAACTTTGAGAAAACCACTCAGGTGGCCTTTAAAACACATGAAACGGATAATTCATCATCCGAAAACGGATTTCATCCCGGTTTCGAATTTATTTGCAAACACAATACTTTTCCTATATATCTTAACATTTATACCGTAATGAGAAAAGTAAAAAGGAAAAAAATTCAGTTGAGTTGAAATTTAGTACTTAAGTGTAAACCTTTACGTAATAAAAATAAGTGCACAAAATTTCCTTTTAATACAAGTATATCCACGTTTTTTTGGATCATAAAAGTTAAGTAGCATCGAGCATGGTCATTGTCCGGATACCCCCTGGACACTCGTCCAGTAGGATTGAATCGAATGTATTTCCAATCAGAGGACGAGCGAAGCGAGTTTGAAGACGTGTTGCAATATAACTTTGGTAATTTTCATTTTCTGAGGATGAGTAAAGTGAGTCCGAAGTAGGGAGGACAAGTTTAGCGAATCCGACGTGATAAGGAAAAGTTCCGAGACACCCCACACCCTATTTTTTTGCTATCTTTGTACTTTTTCTGATAAATGGTTATTCCATTCTGTTCTTATTAAAAGAACACAAATAACCTACAATTTTTTGTTTTATACTTAAAAGTAATAACGTGAAAACTCAACTTTTTAGCTATATTTGACAATCTTAAACCTCTTCAATTACGATTTGTCTATATATATTTGTGACGTAACCTTTTAAGACTAGTCATAATAGCTCGAAAAATTCGACCTAAAATTAGTTATAATATTAAATATCCCAATACTTTATGGAACAGAAACACGCTAGACAGTTATTATTCTAAATTAGGGGCGTGCACAGATTCTATGAAACGTATAATTAAAGTTATAAGAAATAAAACCGGGTCTGAATAAACCTAGACCCTCCATAAAACTAGATGCACTCACCTTTATTAAGAAGGGTTTTTATACCGCTATTATAAAACCTATGTTCATAACACATGAAGAGTCAGGTCTAACCCAAAATCTAAACGAAAAAACGAAACAGAATAATTCTAGAAAATTTTACGACTGTATAAAAAAAAATCTAAAATCTTATTATGTAAAACACTCAACTTTTTGTTTCCTTTAGAAATTCGCAGATATACAGTCCTATGTAATAAAATATATTCTAAATTAAAATAAGAATTGTTTAAATAAAAGTGAAAAGGATCTATATTTAGACACATCAAATAAAAAAGGTCTATTTTTAGATACCAGAAATTTCTATTGCGTCTATTATTAAAATAAAAAAGATTTTTTATAGATCTGACGATTACTGAAAAGACAAAAAATAAAATTCTTATTGACTCGGAGATTAATTTTGGATCGATTTGTATGTCAAACGATGTAACAAAGTATATTTTAAGTTTAACAAGCAATAAAAGTCTTAATACTTAACTGATTCTAAAACATTTTTTAAGATGTCTTATCAATTATTTAAACTTATTGCTTATAAAAATATCTCTTGATTTATAAAAGAGTTAAAAAATAAACTAAGACGCAATTAGAAGTTTATCTGGAAATACAACGCAGTTTTACAGATTTAAAAGAAAGGTAATTTTTATCTAAAACTTCGAGAAAGGTCGAGTTGACGGGTCCTGATGATATTTGTTTGGATTTATTCAGTCATTAACGAGTTCAGAATGCGTTCAGTTCGTATATTCCTCTGTCGTACGCTTTTCAAGTTACTGTTGTGTTTTGAAAGTTTAAATGTTGTTTAATTTCTTGTTAGTGTGACTATTAAGAATTTAGTGTATATGATTTTTATATTGAACTTAGTGTACGTTATCAGTCAGTCCTGTTGGCTTGGATTCTATTAATATCAAGGTAATAACTTGAATGTAACGGATAAAGGTAAGGCATGATGATTCGACTGGAAATAAGTTGATAAAAGAAATTCTGGCACAGAGGTCTACTAGCTGGGGAATGTTCTTTTGGAATGATTTGCTTCATTGCTCACCTATCCAGTTCTTGTTAATGTTAATGTTAGGTTGTAGGTTAATGTTATCGTTAATGTTTTCGATTTGTGCTACATATAGTTAAAAGAGTTACCCTTCTATTTTTTTGTCAATTTTCGTGGATATTCAAAAGGAATGCACTAAAATAAAAAATAAAATATTATTCATATAATCTTAGAGCATAGCCCGGGATGCGAACACCGGATCTCCGGTGACGAAATCGAGTGCCTATACTATCACGGCTACAGAGGCAAATAAAAAATAAATGCACTAAAAAGTGTTGAAGATTAGCTTAAACTGTTAATATTTTGTACTGCAATCATGGTTTTGTAGCACGTATAAGATAAATAAAAGCATTTCTTTTGAGAATTGACGAACAAGTAGAAGGTTTATTATTCTGACCACAAAGTTTAAACTGAAAACCTGACCAAGCACTGAATTAGTGAGTAAGACAGCAAACATTCTCGGCTTGCGGAACTCCGTCCTAGAATGATTGTTGCTCTATAAACTTATATTATCATAATATAAAGATAAACAAATATCTATAGAACAGAGATTCAAACCCGACCCCTCGGAATGGAAAGCTTGTGTTGACTTCAGATAATATTTATAAGACAAAAAAAAACTTTATTGGGACCTCTATTTTAAATTATTCAAGCTTTTGAGGAGGAATAGGTCCAAAATAATAAATAAAAAAACTAATTTTGCCGAGCTTTCGATATAATTTTATATTTTTTTCAAGGCTTAACATAATAAATAATAACAACAAATATGTTAAGCCTTGTAAAAGATAAAATTATATCGAAAGCTCAGCGAAATCAGTTTTTTATTTATTACTTTAGACCTACCTATTCCTCCTCAAAAGCTTGAATAATAATAATAATGATAATATTAATTCAATTCAGAGCACCAACAAACATCGAACTCTGTAAGCCACGGATGTGGTTGGGGTCTAACAGGATCTAAGACTCTTTAAACCACTAAGACACTTTCTTTAGGCATAATAGTTAATAATCTTATGATAAAAGTATTTGGCACAGTATTAATTGTGTTTCATGTTATGCAAGACTCGATAGTATTAAATTATACTGAACATATATTTTAACCGGGCGTGACGCGATTTACCCGCAAAAAATTGGTTTTTTGCATACGAAGTTTATTACACGGGGGCTTGAGATGTCCCGACAAAGGCTTCAACAAAACCTTTGTCGGGATAATAATACAATTATCCATTTGGTCATAGTCTTACCTAATTTTTATGAATATTTTTAAAGAAAAAATCGGTTACAGGGTACCTCGGAACTTTTCCTCATCTCATCGGATTCGCTACGCTCATCCACCCTGCTTCGGACTCGCTTCGCTCGTTCTCAGAATAAACAATTTGCCAAATTTATACTGCAGCATGTCTTTAACCTATATCTTTAGTTTTTGTTGCGTAACCCATAGCAATAAAACTAATCTGAGGACGGGCGTAGCGAGCCCGAAGTAGGGAGGATGAGCTTAGCGAATCCGATCTAGTGAGGAAATGTTCCGAGGTACCCCGTACCCGATTTTTCATTTTTTTATTCATAATGAACGACATAAGATATTTCTACGAAATAAATATTATCCTTTTAGAACTGGAATAAACGTCATACCAACTCTCGGTAATGGGCTAATATCGCCTGTGTTAGACTTTTAACTTATTAGGGTTAAAAATCTGATAAATAAATAATCCCTTAATATAAATCAAAATTGTGTCCCTATATCGTGAGGATACGATATAAAAGGTTTCCTCTAGGGTATAATACCCGGAGAGAAATATCTTCATAGGAGAGTTTAATTTAAAATTAATGGTAAGTAATGTCGAGTATAAAGAACTAGCGTCATGTGCAAGATACTCATTCCTCTGAGACCAATTATAGCTTTTAGAAGTATTAAATTACGCCTAAGTGTTTTTTACTTGAGAATTTAGGGAAAACATTTCTCCACAGGAGTGCGTATAAATCGTATAAAACTTCACAATAATATATAATTAATAATATATATATATATATATATATATATATATATATATATATATATATATTTAATGATGCGTGTGTATGTAAATATTTTATACTATATGTATAACAACGCGACGCTGGAGTCCACGCTTCTGATATGACAAACTGTATCAGTTTGTCATATAACTAGCTTATATATGTGTGTTTTCTACGATATAAGCGAATTTTAAAATGTATTAGTAAAAAAAAATTCTGGTGTGGAGTAAAAAAAACAAGCCGAGCTTACTTTCTTTGAAATGCGCGCTTTCTTGCTTATGAATCCAATTTTGGCCGACTTTTTCGATATATATTTAATAACCTGAGCAGTAGTACCACAACTTGTTATTTAATTTGTTCGTATTTTTAAAGGATATGCGGATATTTATCCCATGGATTATACACTACACAGCACAGCATTATTTGCACACATTGAAGCTCAGTTTATGCTACTTTTTAGCACATTTTCTTTAAAATTTCGAAAAAAATTAAATAACAATTTGTGAAGCTACTGCTCAGGTTATATAATAAATCGAAAAATTAAGCTGAAATTGGATTGATCAGCAAGAAAGCGTGCAGTTCTTGCGCGAAAAAGAAAATACGCCAGGTTTACGGACCTCCGCGCCAGAATTATTTTGTGGTTATACACTTAGATACTGAAAACAAGACGATAAAAAATTACCACTGGTACTAAGATTTGAACGGAACTAAGCTTCGATTAGTCTTATCGACATTGGCTTAAATTTTTTGGATTCAGCACCTCAAACAACATCGAAAACGACACCCATTTAACTTTTTAAAGTTACCAAAACTGGTTAATGTATACCAAAATAATAATAGTAAATTTAAACTCGCAAGAATCAATTTACTAAGGATATAGACCATTTTCGAAAGTCTAGGACCAAGTCTTTCCCATCTTTTTTTAACGATTTCATGTTGTATTCACCAGAGACGAGTAGTGAGTGCACTCTATAGCACTTGCTTGTTATATACCTAAGTGATAATCGCACATTTATACTGCGTCAAGTATCAATGTTGGCCGAATTTCATATGGAATGCTTGTTTCCATGTTTATCCATTTCTACTGTACGTTTCTATTTAATGCTTTATAACTTAAGAAGTTACTCAATTATAAAGCACTACTCGTTCCTCATTTCTTTGTTTTATTACAAAGGCAATATCCCACTGTAGAAGCACAACTATGCCCCTAAAATTGTCAGTGCACATCATTATTAGCATTGGTTATCTTGATTAATACTTTTTTAATGGTTTTTGTGCATTTCTTTTAAAAAAGACAAAAAAAATAGTTAGGAGTAGTGCTTTATAATTGAGTAACTCCTCAATTATCAAAAAAAAATTCATTCTTAGGTCACTTACATTAGTCTGAAATGAAATAAAACCAGAAAAATATTTTACTCTAATTCATAAAGATTTATCGGACAGAAATAAAAGATTAGGACAAAACACGATGATTAGCAATCAATAAGAACTATGAAAACGGATAAGGGCCTCTAATGTGTATTTTGAGGCGCACTCCCTGGTCTGACTCCCACCATGACACCAGTATTATTTCTGATTTGTTTTAAAGGAAATTCGCAAAAACCCTGTAGTATCAAATCATATCATCTCATCTCATCAGCTCATTTCTTTCTTTGAAAATTTGCTAAAAAACTGATACAGTGAAATGAAATACATTGATAAAACACGATATCTATTTAATAAGTTTAATAGTAGTCCTTTCTTAGTTATTTGTCTTAATTAATATATCTAATAATTAATACACGTTTCATACATTTTCTATTTAAAATCCATGGATCTCTTTTAATTTAATACCGATAGATTAATTTGTCGTTTATATCAAATCGTTTATATTCTTAATTATTTCCCCGAAGGTACGAGTATATAAGCCGAGAATGTGAGGCTAATTAATAGCTTTGAATTTTATACTTTATGAATACTATCTATATCACTAAAATAGATTAAATTTCTACATTAATTATCTATTAAGGGAAAATATTGCATTTCATGTTATCTATACATTATACTTTAATATTGCAGATGGTAAATTTCATACTTAATATCACTAAACTGACAGAAATAGGTTCTTATTAATAGAGATAGATTATTTTATTTTAAATTAAATGCGTCATAATTACACAATGACGCATTTGAATTTATTTTCCTATTTCATTACCTATACTTCCGTAAATGTAGAAGAAAAGAAATCTCTGCACTAAAATTTATAAGATTAAAATATCACCTGAATTTTTTTTCAGGTGAAAAATTCTTTTCAGGAAATTCAAGGTTTTATATATTTTTTACTTTTCCTTATTTATATGTATACAGGAATTATAGATATTATAATTATAGATTATACAGGATATTATAGGTATTATAATTATGATTATACAGGAATATAGGTATATAATTATAGATTATACAGGATATGTAGGTATTATAATTATAGATTATACAGATATATAGGTATTTAATTAGATTATACAGGATATGTAGGTATAATAATTATAGATTAACAGGATATTAAGGTATATAATTAATTATATACAGGATATTATAGATTATAATCTATAGATATACAGGATATTATAGTATAATATAGATATACAGAATTATAGATATATAATTATGATTATAGGATATATAGTATTTATAATCTATAGATTATACAGGAATTTTAGGTATACAGGAAAAGTATTGTGTTTGCACAAAAACCGAAACCGTGATGTGACTTGAATTTTCCGTTTCTGGTGTTTTTAAGGCCTTCTAAGTGGTTTTTACAAAGTTGTCTCTCTGTATGTTTGTGTGTTATCATCGTAGTTCTCAGTGTATTTATGCTAGAGAGTTGAAACTTTGTGCAAAATTAATTCTATAAAAGTAGTTGTGCTATCTTGAATATATTTTCTGTTAGAGAACAGCGCAAAAGATTTAGAAGCATTGTCATAAACACTCCAGAGATCTACCTATCCTGTATTAGGTTTGACTGGGGCTTCTTCTGTAGGTAAATAAATCCTCTTCAGATTATATTTATTTTTCCCATTTATACCATAGGTGTATAGGAAAAGTATTGTGTTAGCACAGTAAACCCGAAACATAATTTCAACATAATTATTTGTTTCACGTGTATTAAGACCTCTTGAATGGTTTTTACTAATAATTTTTCTATATACTTACCTAAGGTATAAATAAAGAAATGGGTGAATCCATTTCAAGTGATCCAGAGATGTTGCTCGAAAATAATAAAAATTGATTTTTTTTTCCTTGTTTGTCCTACCCATAGGTAGTTCAAAACATCTAGTATTAATTTTTTCTACAGATTTCTTCATTTTAAAAAATCACTTTTTAGTTCCCGAGACACCCAAATTTTGCGGTTTTTTTGCCAATTTTTGAGGCTTAATATTTCGGCTTTGGCTCAACCTAGCTTTTGAAATCAACCTAGCGTTTGAATCCTGGTTGAATTATTGTTATCGTGTTTTTACATTATGTAAATTTATGACTACAAAAGGATTTGAACCTAGGTACTCTGTCTTTGAGTGCTTTTATCGACTCCGGACCACTCTCTTTCAACTCACAGGCCCAAAAATATCGAAAACAACTCCCCACCCGCAATATGCAGTTTACTAGCCGTATTTTAGTTTTTATGGTAATTGACCACTGTTTTTTCGATTTTTTTGTCACTTAGGGTGGTGATGTCGAATTTATTTACATAAAAAATTATTTTATACCACTAATTATGTCTTACTAGCTAACAAACCTCAAAGTAAAACCTATTTTCTATAGATATCAGTATATTTTTTTGTGAAATCATTAAAATTTAAAAATGCTGATAGAGTACAATTTTAAAAATTTGGTAGCTGTAGAGTACCTTCAAACCAAAATAAACAACATGTAATATATTAGGCGTTTAACTGCTATGTATAGAGGTCATTTTAAGCCCTATTTGAAAAAAATCGCCCCAGTCCCATTGGAGGATAAAACGCCCTGAAAAACGCCAAAATCATGTAAAACCTCAACTTTCAATATTTCATTGACTCCAAAAGGTAAAATTTGGAACATTAAAATATTTTTTTTTTCTTGTTTCTTATGGTCACTTTAGTAACCAAAAAAATATTTTAATTTTTTCCGATATTTTTTTCCTTGTTAAAAAAAATAATGAAAAAGTGCATTTTCAGTCTTGTGGTCGAATCTATTGTGCATACTCACGAGTAGATTAGCAGCAGTAGAACAAAAAATATTAGTTTTTATGTAAAGCCCAAACAGGACACTTTCAAACGAGACTTGTTTCATTAAGCTAGCTTGAGCCAAAGCTGAAATATTAAGCCTTAAAACTGGCAAAAAACGTAAAATTTGGGTGTCACGAAAACTAAAAAGTGATTTTTTAAAATGAAGGAGTCTGTAGGAAAAATAATACTAGGCGTTTTGAACTACCAATAAGAAGAAAAATATACTACTAACACTACAAACTAACTACTATAAAAACTAACTAAAACACAGAAAAAAATTATCAATTTTTATTTTTTTCGAGCAACATCTCTGGATCACTTGAAATGTATTGACCCGAAATGTAAAAATTAATTAGAACAAGCTTAACATTTTGTCAAAACTACATATCATAGTTCTCGCTCTTAAATTCAACGCGTCATTTAATATTCAAAAGAGATTTCTATTTATGAAAACTACAAAAACATTAACTAAAGGTCAGATTTAATTTTTTAAGTTTCTATGATAATTTAAATCAACAGTAAAGTCACAAATATTCCAGAGACAAAATCTACTTTTAACTGAATAATTTGCAACTAATTTAACTTTCAACTATAATTAATTCTCAAATGACAACTATCTGCTGAAAATTATGAATATAAACAGTCAGAATATATTTAACGCTTAATATGATGCCCTACATTAAACCATAAAACAAAAGGTCAAAACATTGTACTAGACAGATGGAAATGGTATATTTTTCCAGAATATCTGACTTCACGGAGTTCACATTAACCTAATTACGGCAATTTCGTCACCACATTTAGTAGCTTTTAAAAGATAAAATAGAGGCACGAAACAAAAATATCGTCTTTTTTAGACGCAGCATCAACTCGTTAGGAATGGGATATTTAATATATTCGTATATATTTGGTAACTTAACATATAAATATATTTGGTAACTTAACATATATCCATTCTTGATATATTTGGTAACTTAACATATATCCATTCTTATATATTTGGTAACTTAACATATATCCATTCTTAATATATTGGTAACTTAACATATATCCATTCTTATATATAACTTAACATTCCATTCTTAATATATTTGGTAACTTAACATATACCATTTCTTAACATATATATTCTTGATATATTTGGTAACTTAACATATATCCATTCTTAATATATTTGGTAACTTAACATATATCCATTCTTAATATATTTTGGTAATTTTACGTTAAAGTTATAGTTTAGTTAGTTAAGTTTAAGTTTTAGTTAGTTATAGTTCAAAACCAGACGGCACTATTATTGGTAAAGTTTATTTATGTTTAACAAGAGCTTGGTGAGAAATGTCGGGAATAAATTGAATTTGGTATAAAATATCTTACGCTTAAATAAATATTATAAACCAATATACATCATAATATATTCATATTTGATTTTCGTAACGTGATTTTTACTTTTTCTCATTTATACCGTAGGTATATAGGAAAAGTATTGTGTTTGCAAAATAATCCGAAACCGGGATGTCACCGGAATTATCTATTTCAAATGTTTTAAGGCTTCCTGAGTGGTTTTCACAAAGTTGTGTGTGTGTGTCTGTTATTATCGTAGCACCAAGTGTATTAATGCTAGAGAGTTGAAACTTTGTAAAAAAAATCAGTCTACCGCTGTAGTTGTGCTGTTCGGAGAATATTTTTTTATGACGTCATTAACCCGTAATAATAACTCAGACAAAATTTCGGAAAATCATAAAACGCGGAAAAATGATCGTATTGAGATTTGACACGCGCATGTATCTATGTATAAGACTAACATAAACGTATATGCTAAGTTTCATCTCATTATTAGCATTAGTTCAATTTTTATAAAATACGATTTTTAAAATATTGTAAAAAATCCAATTAAGTTTTAATTCACTGCAAGAGTATACCATGATTTTTACCATCCATGATGTTTGTGGGACCATAAAGTTTAACAGGATCGACCGTAGTCATTGCCTGGACTTGTGACCGCTAAGAACCCATCAATACAATACACATACTACCGAACTAACAACAGTATACATTTGACGAATTTTACATTTTGAGGACGAGCGAAGCGAGTCCGAAGTAAGGAATATGAAAGTAGCGAATCCGATGTGATGAAAAAATGTTCCAAGGTACCCCATGCCCGATTTTTTTAAATTATAACAAACATTGCACATGTGAAAAATAGTTACCAAAACAATTCTCCTCACTCCTCTTCCTCTTCCATGGCCCATATCTCATGGCTCATTTTTCTTTAAAAATTTTCTAAACAAAAAAAAAAAATAAATAACTTACAAAATAAATCCCTAGAGGTTAATAGTAAATAATGGCAGATCGAAACTAAACATCAACATTTGCGACTTTCAAATGTTTAGTGGAATTTTGGCTTTTGGGAAAATCTTTTAGTTTTTTGAAAATAAACAGATTTTTAAAGGGGTTACGTTGGATAAAAAAGTTAATAGCAAGAGGTCTTCAGATTTGTAGGTGCAATATTTGTTAGTTTAGATGTGGCATACTGCCAAGATATAAGCCCATTTACTAATGTATTGTAGTCGAAAAACATGATTTGTTCACATATAATTATACATGGTTAACAATGAATTTGGAATTAATCATGTTAATAAAATCAAACTTTGTGTATGTGTACAGGCATGCGTAAGATAACTTATCGAGGCTTTGTAACCTTTTGCTCAGATATAGTTGAGGGTTATTGAGGGCATACACATTTCATTAATAAAAGGGCTCTGCAATATGTTAGAAATTCATAATGTTATACAACTTGATGTAAACAAGCCATACGCATTCGGAGGTTATAACCTGACTATTTTATGAATGACGTGTGACGTCATTGCAAGAATCGGAATAAGAGGTTAACATTAAAAATACTCTGTTTATTCCTGCAATGACGTCAATTCCAGACTATAACCTAGTATGGAAAAATTTGTTTCATTCATTATAACCCTCCAACTAAATAAGCTAATAAACTCTTATCAACTTGAGGGTTCTGGATATTTATGAAGTCGATTTTTTTATCAAGTTCATTCAGATCCCAATGTGATTTTAAAAGTTGTTGAGGGTCACAAAAACATAAAGAAAAACAAATCACGTACAACCACTTCGTCCCTCTCCATAACTCTAACACCATTAGCCGATTTTCCTTTAGAAATTCGCTGGATATAAAAGTGATAAATTAATTTGAATAAGGAATAAGATATAACAGGAGCCCGAGTTATTAAAATTAATTTATTTCATGTCAGAGCTTTCGCACAAGCGATGCTTGACATCCTCAGTGAATCTAATAACAAGCAAATAAAACTATAAACCAATTACAACACAGAAATCTAAGCTCTGACATGAAATAAATTAATACGAATATAATAAAACTCGGACTGTTGTCTTCATTATCTCTTATTCCTTATTAACGTTTCTCACAATCCATTAAACTTAATTTTTAAATAATTAATTTTAGTTAGTACGATAGTAATAAATATGAGTCAGTTCGACAATGATATTGAATGGTTAATGAGATGTTTATTTTGTCATAAATAACAAAGTAAGTAATAAAAAAATTTCATCAACAAGTTATAATCAACACAAAGTAAAAAATTATAATTAATGACTCATTAACGTCCATAACTATGTAATAACTTATCTTGAGTTTTACTAACACTACTAGAAATTAAATAATCGCATTTGTGTTTGTACAACGTATTAAAAATTCAAATACGGAGCTTGAAGACGGGAAAATCATTTGTTTATTATTGTTGATGTGTGTCATGTCATTCTGTGTTATGACATTGTATTTTATTAAAAATTTGTAATGTGTCTTTATAAAATATATTAGTGCGTTATCTATTATAAAACACAATAGGTTACGGGCCCAGTAAGTGGATTTCAAAATGGAAACATCCAATGTAAAAACTATTCCTATTGGATTATTAGAAGGTAAATCCAATTGGAATACCTGGAAATATAAAGCACTTATATAAATATAAATGTTGCCTTGAGAGGCGTAGCGGGAGCACTTGATGTGGTTGAAGGTAAGAAAAGAGCACCGAGTGACCCAGGTCAATCCGCTACCCCAGATGAAAAAGCCAGGTATGAAACAGACTTAAATTATTTTAATAAAATTGACAGTTATGCTCTACTCCTTTTAACAACAAACATGACAGAGGAAACTTTGGAGAAAGTCATGAGGTTCCATACATCTCACGAAGTTTGGAAGGAACTAAAGAGGTTGTTTGATGGTTCATCTGACGATAGAGTATACGATCTTTGTTTACAATTTTTTGGTTTTAAAAAGAAACCAGATGATGATATTATAACACATCTTTCCAAAATAAAAAATCACTGGAATTCATTAAAAGCTGAAATGAACCGTGATCCAAATATTGCTTGTGATTTACCTGATCTTTTGTTAATATGTAAGATTTTAGATACTTTACCCGAGGAATATTTTTCCTTTAAATCAAGTTGGTTGTTGGTCTCTAAAACTGACAGGACTGTTGAAAATCTAACTAATCAGTTATGTTCTCACGAAAGAGCTCTGAAGGGAAAAACTGAAGAGGAGTCTGAAGAGGCACTGTCTACTGATAGGTTTAGGAATTATAGAAGGAAAGGTAGAAAACAGTATAATAAAGACAAGCATAATGATGTGAAAAGTCAAGGTAAACCCTCTCATTCTCATAATAATAATAATTATAACAAAAATAACAACCATGATAAATAATAAGATAAGTCTTTTGGCAGAAACGTCAGCTGTCTTGACGGTGAAACTGATTATTCATGGTATGTTGACAATGGTGCCACGTCACATTGTACTCATCAAAAGAATCTGTTTACGTCATTTCAAAAATTTGATAAAAATTCCCACTCGGTTGTGACTGCCAGTGAAATTCTATAAATGCCGTGGTAAAGGAACTATTCAAATTAAAGTTTCCTATCAGGGTAGATGGGTCGATGTTGACTTGTGTGTGTGGTACGTTCCTAATATTAGGAAAAATCTTTTTTTCTGTTATTGCAACTCAAGACAAACATCCAAATAGTGTGTTTACATCTAAAAGTGAATTATGTACTCTTAATATTAACAAACATCTTACTATTACTGGAGTAAGAAAACGTGGTGGAGGACTGTATAAACTTGCAATTAAAAGTCCTAAACACGATAAAACAAACGCAAACCAAGTTAATGCAGTGTCCAGTGTCGATAATTTACAATTGTACCATGAAAGACTTGGACACCAAAATAAACGCCATGTTAGAGATGTTATTTTAAGAGAACTAGGTGTTAAAGTGATAGTTGACTGTGAGTTGTGCGAAGGTTGTGCGTTTAGTAAAGCTCATAGACAACCATTCAGAAATCGAGTACGAGCTACTAAGCCAGGCATGCGTGAGTGCAGATGTGTGCGGTCCGTTTCATAAATCGGTATCCGGGTTTCAATATTTCCTGTTGTTTAAAGACGATTTCAGTAAATTTAGGTATGTTTATTTTTTGCGTAAAAAGTCTGAAGTTGTTGATAAATTGAAAGCATTTTTAGCAGAAGTGAAAAAATTAGGTCATTCTGTTTTTGAGCTGCACACTGACAACGGAAAAGAATTTGATAACCGCGAAGTAAAGGAAATACTTGAACTTTATGAAATCAGACAACGCCTTACCATGTCGTGTCCTCCTGAACAAAACGGAATCAGCGAGAGAGAAAATCAGACATTAGTTGACAGCTAGAACTCTAATGCATGCACGCGGTAAGTTCCCTAAAAATTTATGGACAGAATTAATAAACACCTCGTGTTATATCTTAAATTTATCCACTGAATCAGGAATTAAGGATAAATCTCCATTTGAAGTCTGGTTAGGTAAAAAGCCTCGAATCCATCATTTGAGAGTTATTGGATCTTTATGTTATGCCCATACTCCGTCTCAAAAGAGGAAAACGATGGACAAAAAAACAATCAGAGGAAGACTGATAGGTTATGATGGATATGAAAGGTACAAAATTTGGTCTGATGAAGAAAATCGTGTCATTCGATCAAGAGATGTAGTTTTTAAAGAAGTAACCTTAAATCAAGATATTTATTCTCCTGATATACCTAACTTAGATAATAAACCTGATAGTGATGTTGAAAATGGAAGAACCAGTACTGATGATTCTGAAAATAATAGTACTGATAGTGAATCAACTAGGGCTGGTATATGTTCAGACGACAGCAATGAGTCTAGTTCATACCAATCAAATTCTGAAGATGAACAAGATAATGACTATGACATCAATGATGACTCTAAAAATGTCTCAGAGGAACAAAATGGATCAACAGAAAACCCTAAAACTGAAAATACCGTTGTACTTAGGGATAGATCAAGTTTGAAATTACCTTCAAAATTTCAAGATTTTGTCATGTCGGCTGCTGCTCAAGTTATACAAGTTTCAGAATTATACAAATCTAAAATATAGTCAAGCGATTATTTTAGGTAAATTACGTCAAAAACAAGGGAGGGACTTAAAGAAAACGTCTAGCCCTGCTTTTCGTATAAAAAAAAAGACGAAGTTTGCTGATCAACGATCCAAACCTCGGGTATCTCTGACTATCCAACACTGCGGAAGCTCTGTGATGGCATTGGAATAAGAGGGATATCAATACTACAGAATGAGGGAGGGACACACATCAACATGTGTGTCATGTCATTCTGTGTTATGACATTGTATTTTATTAAAAATTTTGTAATGTGTCTTTATAAAATATATTAGTGCGTTATCTATTATAAAACACAATAATTATGTATAATAATGTATAGGCAGGCATATATTGAATGTATAGGCATATTCTTTGTTTATAAGCAGGGTTGGACGTTGTGATTCAATTAGGACGGTCATAGCCGTTAAATGAAGTAGAAGTAGTAAGAAGTATTATTAGAGAGGCTATATTAGTTTGTAACATCGAAAGAGTAATCTGAACACTTTTGTCTCTTAATATAAGCAAATATGATATAGAGAAGTACTGCTCATGTCTGGTAAATACTTCACATTATATTCTTCGGAATTAAGGTGAAGGGTGGAGTGAGTTCAGACTGTCGGCGTCCTGATAAGTTAGACGTAGCAAAACAAGGAGCTATATGACATGTCGAGCCATCAATAATGACGATTGTCGAATGATAAAACTTTAGAATACTATTAATATAGAAAGAATAGAACCGTGTATACAATAGAATTCTACTAATAACACGAAAGCCAGTTCACAGATGGTCTTAAGTAGGGTTACCACCCTAACAACAAAAAATTATTTTATAATGTAAATATTCATTATTGAAGAAAGTTCGTAAAAAACAAATATAATAACTTAAAGATCAGCTAAGAATTGAATAAAATCGGTCTTAAAAAGCAAAAAGGTTAACTGATTACGTAACGTACATTTAATTGTTGAGGACTACTTTTAACATATTTTTGATTAAAAACATTAAAATGCTTCAAAAATTATAATGCACCAATATTTATATTAGTGTTTAATGAATAATCGAGCGTTAATTAAATATATAACTTAATAATCCAACTAAAAGTATAGCTAACTTTTTTATAAGAACATTTTATATTGTTAAGGTGGCAGTATTACTGAAAACCACCAGTAAACCGGCTTTGCTGTTATCAGTTGTGCTCCTTCTATGTATAGTATTATTCTAAGCAACAAGGAACTTATACAAAGGGGAAGGAACAAATCAGGCCTTCTCAAAGTAAATAAGTGCGCTAGCTTCTACCGCTACCACCTCGGGCACTCGTAGCACAAGTACATCCTTCCTATCGTCAGGTTATAAACATTTTGAGTAAAATTTTAGTTCTTTATTAGTGGTTAATTGTACATATTTAATGTTATCCTTACATTGTTACTAAGAAAAAAACGACACTAAAGTTTGTTGACATTAAGCGTGTAGACCTTAAAATTAAAAAACACAAACATTATACGCTTCTCTAATACTTTTAAACTCTATATGGGACAAGTTGTCCCATGCTCATCTATTTTCCTTGAAAACGGTGGCGACACTTTTTATCTTGATGCCCCCTGTGCTAAGGATAAAACGATTCCCAGGTGTAGCATACAAATGTTACATATCCTAGTTGTCTTCCGCACAATTATAATAATCGTGTCAATTTTCAGTAGGCTCTAACACTAACCATTCTAAGGTTTCAAACGAATCTGCTTATGATCAGCAAGCGTTGTATACGTTTTTTTAACTATTTTTCAAAATCTATTTTTATGAAAACCTAAAGCTACTTTTAAAGGGATTTATTTATTTATTTTTAAGAAGAAAAATGTTTTCAAGCTTGAATATGCTTTCTAAACATTTCTCAGAAAGACATAATAATAAATCAACAAATAAAAGAAAATCTGAATAAGAATACATTAGAATTGATTGATTCCTGGAAAATATCAGAAAATATTTTTGTGAGTTCTGCGGGAAGAAAATATAGCCAATTGAGAAAATCAAAATGGAATAGGATTATAAGTAGGGCGTGGAGGAAAAACAACAAAGCAAGCCAAATAAAGTTCAGCGGAAAACGTATTTTAAGTTAAACATACAACCCTGAGTTTGTTTGAAGTATTTTGAGTAGAAAGAGACCTCAAACACATCTAAGTTAGCACAGCTCTTAGGATATATAAATAAATGCCCAAATTTCTTGTAGAACTCGCTTGCTCATTAAGAAATATTATATGCTTTTTTAATTTTTAAGCCAAGGTAGAAAAGCCTCGATCCATAATTGACAGCTTGTTTCTCTTAAAGCAAATTTTCATAATGGAAATGACGCTTAAAAGGTTGTTCGGATGACAGAAGTTGAGAGGAAAGTAGGGAGTTGAAAGGGAATCGATTCAATTTGGCTTCCTTAAATCAAACAATAATATACATATATATATATATATATATATATATATATATATATATATATATATATATATATATATATATTATATATATATATATATATATATATTATATATATATATATATATATATATATATATATATATATATATATATACTTGATCTGTCCTCATTAGCCTACTGTCCTAGAAAGACAAATGTGTAAGTCACAAATGACTTACACGAAACCACAGCAAGCTAAGCGGGCTCGCAAAGCAGAAGGACCTCCGAAGGGCTTTTAAGTCCCATGGCCTACGGCTATGGCATTCTAAAACGATTGGAACCTGTTCTTAATTCAATCGGACCATTCTGAGTGACGTTATTGGCAACTAGCTAAATTATGACGTCATCACCAATCAGTAAAAAGAAGGTTTCTTTTACTATACAGTTAGTGTCAGTATTTGATAGCGTTGATAATTGATCAACGCTAGATAATTCATATTGTATATTTGTATTCGTCTATATGACCCCGAAGGGGCCACATTGATAATTACAAGCCTGCGTTGCGGGCCTGTGAGGAGAGGCGACGAAAATTCACTAAATATAGGGTAGAAAGCCGTGTAACAACCAATCATATTAAAACAACAAATAATACAATACAAAAACAATGTGGCCTCTCTGTGACCAGGGGGCCTCTGGGAGACCCCTGGGGGCCAAACACCGCGGTGCGGCCGAGGCATAATTTGTCTTTCCTCTTTTAATCGTTTTTTAACGATAATGGTTTTAGCCAATTTCCACCATATAATGACGCAAATTGGCAAATGGACGCAATTTTCATTATTGAGGGGATATGTTGGGGTTCGATTTCGCTTTGCCTGCTAATTCAGAAAATATTTCTTGTTTTAAGCAATGAATATAGTGAGCACTAAGAAGTTGTGTCGCAAAAATTTACTTTATACAGTTATTATTATAAGTTTAATTGAAACGCATACATAGACGTTTCATATAAAATGGAGCTCCTTTTTTTAACATTCGCCCATGTTTTTCTTGTGTCTAAAGGTTTTTCTTCTTTTATCATCTATCATCTAATCTCAAGAATAAAATTAAAAAACAAAATATGAAAAGAAAAAAAAAATAATAATAGTTTTGAAAGTATTAAAAAAATGAAAACTATATAAAAAAGAATATTATTTGAATAAAAACAAGACGAGGTTGGTGGTTAAATATAAAGGGATTCTAAGTGCTCCGAGATGATGGCTTGCATATTAAACCAGCTTCTAGAGTGCTTCCACTTACAGCCTCCTTGCCCTCGCGCCTCCTCCCAGACCCCCAGAGATAATAAACTTTCCACTAGTGGATTGTTATCTTGCCACTAAGCCCTCCAGTTTTCTTAAGCCTAACTTATTGGATTATGAATGCCTATATGGTTCTGGTTTTGTTTCAAAAATGTATTTTAAATATATTTGGATGAGCGCATTTATTATTGATTCCATAGAAACAACATTCTAAACAAAGGGATACTTATAGATGCTACGCCGCGCGTCGGCCCCCCGGACCGCGAAGTGCACGCATATATATATATATATATATTATATATATATATATATATATATATATATATATATATATATATATATATATATATATATAGACACACACACAACACATATACATTTTTCTCGGACATATATTATTGGTGTCAGAAAAATTAACGGAGTTAGTTGATCCCCCCTTCCCTTTATTCTACCACTTTTGTCATCGGACAACTCAATGCTCCTTAATTTTTATGATCCACCTAAAAGCATAGATATACTTGTCGTATTGAAACCAAACTTAGTGATCGGACCACTTTTGTCATCGGACAACTTTATTGCGTCATTTTCATTATGAAAATTCCCTAAAAACCATAGAAGGATCCTAAATAAATGTACCTTGTACTACAAGTAGAAAAACCATCAAATTATCTAAGCTTATGTTAACCGAAATTCCCCCCAGTAATGGGAATTTTCCATAACATAATGTGCCACGCATTTTTCTCTACATCTTCGAACTATTCCATCGGAATACTTCCATGGGAAGTTCCTTGAGGTGTGCGAAACTTCGACTCTTCTAGGATTATTTTCCCTCCTCCCTTCAGGTTTTGCCTGCCTATGGGCCTGTTTATTACAGGGTTGACCCCTCTGACGAAGTTGTTTTTATCGGAAGTTTCTCTAGGTGCGACAAACATCGACCCCTCTAGTATTAGTTTAGTACTGATCCGTTATTTTCAAATCTTTAGTAACTAATATAGAAAATAACAAACTCGTTGGTGAATCTTTTTGTAGCATAAGGTAGAGGTGAGTCATTTCAACCCCTCCCTCCTCCCTCCCTACAAGTTTTGGCTGCATATGGACCAGTACTACCAAAGATCTTGAATAAAGGGGATTCAAGTCGATTTGCCATACAAAAAGTGACCCCATCGAAAACCAAAAATTAGAGAGAATTCAACACGATACACACGTCAAAAACCAACTGCATATGCTTGGTACAAACTGCGCATGCTTACAATTCTTATAACAGCGTAGGTCTTAAATTTTAGAGTCAAACTTACCTGTCAATGGTTTTCCATTGTTTATTGCTTGAGAAGGTTATAACAAAACACGCTTAAATTATCACTCACTAAAGTGGCTAAGTATAGTCCAAAATTTAAAATTAACTAAGCGGAAATTACTTAACAAGCACCACAAATGTAACAATCACGAAAGGCACAGAAGAAAGTTGTGAAGCAAACTCGACAACCTTGCTACATGACCTGGGTTAGCTCCTATTTCTCTATCTCATACAACTTCCATGGGGTCAGAAATTTACAAGATCCTTGGTAACTACTGAAGAAAATGAACCTCCTTGAAGGTTATCACAATTCGCAATCATTAAAAGTGTAAAAGAGGACTAAAATTTTTTCTTAAAAAATATGAATAGCAAATTGTAGAATTTTAAAAAATAAAAAGTTCATCATTAATTTAATCTACGATGTACCAACACGTAGACTAAAACTTCAGAGGTCAGGGGAAAGCTAGCTACGATGAGGGGAGGCTCATTAAAAATTTAAATTAGCTGCTCGTTTGTGAATCTTCAACACCTTTTGTTGCATATCATTAAAGTAGAAGTGAGCCTTTTCACTCCCCCCCCCCTCCGTCCTTCGTAGTACATTGAGTTCTGTTTGAAAGATTTTTTACGTTAAATTAAAAATGATAAGTATAATTTAGTATTATAATATATTATACTACTAGGCTGCAAAATGTAATTTTGCAGACGAGTTTAATAAATTAGCCTCCGAGCCAAAGGCGAGAGCAGGCTATGGAAATTTCCAGCCGAGGCGTAAGCCGAGCCTGGTAATTAGTCCATTTGGCTGACGAGGCGAAGCTGAGTTAGGCAAATGGCGATTTGCCACAAACGCGGAGCCATTGCAGGTGATTGCTGACATGAGTCGGTAATGTTTCCTTTGCTGCATAGTAGCATATACTATTATATCTACTTACGACTGAAAATAAACATAAGAATATAATTCTTTACAATGTTATGTTTAATTTTTATCGGTTGCAGCTAAAATTAAGATTACAATAAATTCTTAAATTAGGATAAGAAACTTATAGCTTGTTTATTTATAAAAGTAGATAAAGGTTTTTAAATATTTGCTACGAGATATTAGAGACAGCAAATATTGCTTTAAAATTGTTGCAACAAGCACAATGTCAGGTAGAGTTGGTCTTGTTATTTTTCAATCTTAAAAATATGTCTGTTAATTTTTTTCACTATTAGTCTTATTCACACATATTTCATAAACAAACAGGGTACGAGACATTAAGAAGGTTGATTTTTATACCAAGTTTAATTTTGATCCAATAAAGCGTTCAAAAGCTATCGTGCCCCACAGAAACGTCTAGGACGCATATATAAACCTAATGTGCGATTTTATAAAATTTTAAGCGTGCACTTAAAATTTCTGAACTTGAGCTGGCCTCCAAACTAAGTTCGAACTCGCTTCGCTCATCCTCAGAATGTTACTGGTCATTGAGGTCATTGTTACTGGTTACTGAACTGGTCATAGAGGGCGAGGGCGGCAACCCTATTTGAGCCTCTCAGTGAAAAATAAACTTAAAAAATGATTAACGTACTTAATATTAGATATATTCATAACATAAGAGTCAAAGGAGCCCAATGCTCTAAGGTAGGGCCTAAAGAGTACTAAACATATTCTCAATTTGTTACCTAAATTTAGGTCTTTTAAGTCTCATATTCATTATACTTGGACCATAGACTTGCATTAGGTGAGGGTAATGTAAAAATATAAACATACATCTTTTGAAAATTAACGGTAACCAAAAATATTGTTGTCATTTAAAACGTACATATTTAATTATTTAACAAAACCCTTTTAGTCATTTCATGAAATAGATAAATTTCAAGTTACTCTGTAAAGTAAAAGATTTCATTCTTCAACAGTAACACGTCATTTATTATCTATGGGTAATATGACCATCACTTCACTCTGTGTTTTAAGTCATAATCAACACAGTACATTCCCTAGTTATGTTACCCAAGGTATTGACATCAAGGAAGGTAAAAATAACCATATATACATCGTAACTTGCACGCGCTCAAATTTCAGTTTCTTTTCGTGAGTTTTCAAAGGTTCATAGAGGAGGGAGTGGTAGATTTCTTGAAAAGGGGGTCTCTCTTATCAAAAATATATTTATTGCTAGTACTATGCTGTTCGTGTACAAAACTTGGAGAGAACATGTTTTTAGCTAATATAATTTCCTATTAATCCAGAGTTTATTTCTCAAAATCGGATAAGAACAACCCAAATTATAGTTTTGGCAAAAACACCAAAAAATTTATAATTTTTTCAGTCAGAGAATTTCTTTCAAAACATTATTACGTTTTTAGCATTTTTTATATGTCAAAAACTATACATATTTAATAAAAATTAACTGTTTAACTTTTTTTAAATAAAATCTTTAATTTTATTGGAAGATTTTATTTAGTCTTTTTATTTTAGCAGACTCAGCAGAAAGTGGCCTGGGGTCCAAAGTCTTGATCTGTTGTAAAGACAGACCACGTTAATCTTTCTTTATCAGGAGGCCAAAATTAGTTTATCCAGAGGTTTGAAACTTTAGTGGCCTACGATCACTTTTTAGAACATTTATTTTAGAATATGTTCCCCAGACAACTAAATTCTGGTGACTATTCACATAGTTATTTTTAGATCTATCATAGTGTGTTGATAGAGTTCTAAAATGTTATACAATTATGCTAAAAACTCTATGTTCTTGTCCTCTGAGGCAAGCCCCACATCTATTTTTGTAAACTTTTTTGTATAAAAACGAGTTCTTGCAGTTTTAAAATTATACTTTTCAAATATTTTGTCTAAAACTCTATCATAGTAAAACCTAAAAAGCCTCAGTATTCAAAAAACGATCAAAGCAAGTCCACATTTGAGAGGCAAAGTCCCGAGCCACCCCACACCCGATTTTTTTTTTATTTAAAACCAGAGATAAAATTTCCAATTTTACCCTCCCCTCTCCTTTTTAAAGCGAAAGAGTTTCAAACCTTTAATATGACTTTTAACTAAACCTATGTTTTGTTTGGAATTTTCACACAAGCAAAGCCTTACACGGTAAATCCCAGGTCAAAACATTTTATATTAAAATCAAATATTTTTTAAAGTAACTTTTTAATAAAAATTTAATATTACATTTTTTACTAAAAAAAATGTTAAAAGTAGGTGGTAGACGGTTTGGTAACTTTATACAAGCAAACCTCACCACTTGGTTAGGTGTTGGGGTGGGTAAATCCTCTAGGCCTAGCCTACCCCTGTATATCGGTAGGAAAGTCCTTTAGCCTACACCAATGTATGGGTAGGTAGGGTGTTGGGAGGGATACATATTTATATTAAAGTAGATATAAATCTCCAGTTTGAGAACGTTGTGGGGACGAAAGGGAAAATCTTGCTTCACAAGGTTTCTTCAATATTAACTTTTAAAACGTCATATATAACGAAAAAAGTTAATTAATTAAGATTATTGGAATTTAATAAAGTTTTTCTTACCTTTACTCATTCATACCGTGATTATAGAGAAAAATTATTGTATTAGCACTGAAAATCTGAAACTGAAATTCCCCTCTTTTAACTCTTTTAGGGCCTGCGGGGTTTTCACGATGTTTTCTGCGTTTGTGTATCTGTGCGTTTGTATGTGTGTGGCTCTTTGTCATCGTAGTATTTATGCTAGGGAGTTAAAATTGAGTACAAAAATCAAGCTTTAGGTCTAGTAGTGCTATCCGGAAAATAATGTTTTGTAACGTCATTAACGTAACGTAATTAATTTTTGTTTTTATTGCATTTATTTGTACATTATAGTATAAAAAAATCATAAGTGATGTAAGGAATACGTTTTGTCACATCCGATAGAGGTTTAAGTGCGAATCTTTAAATACTAGGTTTGTTTAAATGACTTTAAATGAGCGGCTAATTAAACTTTTTTTCGTGTGCACTTCATACTTAGTACATTTTTGCGAGTGATTTTTTGTGATTTAACTACTTAACCTACATTTTTTTAATATAATTAAAGCAATCGTAATTTCAAGTCATAATCAAGACAGTACACTGACTCTGTCTGTATACTCTTCAAAATCTTAATAAAAACAAGTGATATACTTTTACAATTGATTCTCTTTTTCTTAAACTAAATTATTTTAATAATTATTTCACAGATTTTATTACAAAATCATTAAATCAGCTCGTACATATTAAAGTACGAAAACTCGATAAAAAGTAAAGTTCACCTGTTATCGGTGTTACAAGATTAACCAATCGTAATGACACGTTCTTGTACATGGGCAGATAGTATGCTATAGGCTCAAATGTAAACTCACAAAAATAACCAATTATAATATCATGTTCTTGTGCATGGGCAGATAGTATACTATAGGCTCAAATTTAAACTCACAAAAATAACCAATTATAATGCCATGTTCTTGTGGCAGATAGTATGCTATAGGCTCAAATGTAAACTCACAAAATAACCATTATAATGCCATGTCTTGTGCATGGCAGATAGTATGCAAGGCTCAAATGTAAACTCACAAATTAACCAATTGAAATGTCATTTCTTGCGCTGTCTAAATGAGCGGCTAATTAAACTTTTTTTCGTGTGCACTTCATAACTTAGTACATTTTTGCGAGTGATTTTTGTTGTGATTTAACTACTTTAACCTAAATTTTTTTAATATAATTAAAGCAATCGTAATTTCAAGTCATAATCAAGACAGTACACTGACTCTGTCTGTATACTCTTCAAAATCTTAATAAAAACAAGTGATATACTTTTACTATTGATTCTCTTTTTCTTAAACTAAATTATTTTAATAATTATTTCACAGATTTTATTACAAATCATTAAATCAGTCGTACATATTAAAGTACGAAAACTCGATAAAAGTAAAGTTCACCTGTTATCGGTGTTACAAGATTAACCAATCGTAATGACACGTTCTTGTACATGGGCAGATAGTATGCTATAGCTCAAAGTAACTCCAAAAAAACCAATTATAATATCATGTTCTTGTGCATGGGCCTATAGGCTCAATGTAAACTCACAAAATAACCATAATATCATGTTTCTTGTGCATGGCAGATAGTATGCTATAGGCTCAAATGTAAACTCACAAAAATAACCAATTATAATGCCATGTTCTTGTGCATGGGCAGATAGTATGCTATAGGCTCAAATGTAAACTCACAAAATTAACCAATTGAAATGTCATGTTCTTGCGCATGGGCAGATGCAGCCAACAACTACGAATCACATAATTTCCTTTTTATATTATTACTATACAATTATTTATTAATTATCTCTATATGTTTCAGATTTGATTGAACTCATTGTAAATTTATTAAGGTAATTAATTTTACTTATTTATAACTTATTTACATGTTTTTTTAATTTACATAAATTACATCTTCGTTAATTTAATTGATATTTACATGTTTAAATATCTTTATATAAGAATAATATACTAATGCTTTATTAATAGATAATTTGGAAAAATATTGTGATTACCCTAAAAGTACGAAACAGATGTTAAAATTATCGGTTTAAAACATTTTCTTAAATTTTCTGTGTGTTTTCCATTACGCTGTCTGAGTCACGCATAACTTTCTCTATACTTATGCTAGAGTGTAATTTGGCGCAAATTTGTAACCTGAAATTCTAAGTGGTAAATTAATCTACGGAATTGCATTTTGATATTGATAAGCATTTTGAAAATACGTTTTAAAGTTATAACTTTGACAATCTTTAATTCTGTATCTTTTTTAAATGCCTTTTGACGTATAGCATATCATTAAAACGCGTAACAATGATCAAGTAGAAAACACAATTCTTTTCCTACATAAATGAGGAAAAGTAATTAATCCGGCAACTCATAAGCGTTTTTTTTATGAACATTCGCAATAAAGGATGACTTTTTAACTTTCATTATTTTTAATTAGAGACTATAGATACTTGACTCAATGGGTAGAAAATTTGGATTTCTGTCGACACTAGCACGGCGGGGGACCTACCTTTCAAAAGAGTCGTGTCTTAAGGAGATCCCGCAAAGAGTGGGGGTAAAAATCAATTAAACGGAAATATCTCTGGTTCTAAGCAAAATATCAAAATTCTAGACGGTATTCACTTCTAATTTTACTCTGCATATTTTAAGACCCGTTTTCAACCTTCTGGAGCAAAAAACAGTGGTGCAATATGAGAACTACAATTTTTAAAGTAGTTCTCAAATTGCGCCACTGTTGTTTGCTCCAGAAGGTTGAAATAAGTCTTAAAATGTGCAGAATAAAATTAGAAGTGAATACCTTAGAATTTTGATATTTTGCCGAGAACCGGAATATTCCATTTAAGTGATTTTTCCCCCCCCCCCCCTCTTTGCAGGATCGCCTTAATTTCCCGCTTCTTGCCCACAAACAGTTTAAAATTGAATTTTTTGTATAGTTATACTTCTAACCAGCCGTGCCGCTCGCACGGCCTTCGTCGCTCTTAACTTACACAGAACGCTGCTATACAGTAATCAGCGTCTAAGTAATCAGTAATAAATTAGTAATTACTTCAGTTACTAGGTTTTTCATTCAAGTAATTTATTATTTAATGATTCAATCAGGTAATAATGAAAATAGTGGCTAAAATTTACACGTGCTAGAAGATAGATTTGGCATTTTAATCAGCCTGTATTTTAATGAAATCCGCAAGATGCTGATGTAATTAAAATGCACATGTTATTAATGTAATCATCAGATAAAATCGACTAAATCAATAAATTAATTAAATGAAATTTACATTTACCTGCCATCAGTAGCGTTCTCTGGAAGTTTTAAAAAATATTGTTTTTACTTTTAGTGTCAGAATTTTTTTAATACAGAACATGACAACGGCGAACCGTTTTGTGAAAAAAAAATAAAGAAAACATTTTTTAACAAAAATAAATGTTGCTGTCATAACCAAATATTGCCATGGTATTCATAAATTTAAATATAAAAATATAATTGGTTCTTTTTGAAAAGCTATTGGGGTTAGTTCATGAGTTGTCTGCACCAGTCCGCCGCAGTGTTAATTTTTAGTAGCTTGCGATAGTCGAATCCAAACTTTTCCTTATTTAAGTTAACTCCCCCCCCCTGGTTTAATTATATACAGAGTTTGTTTACATCTGCACAAAAATTTAGGTTCGTGTACTCGAACATTTCCTTACCACTCGAGTACACGCTTATCCTACTACGGACTCGCTCGCTCGTACTCAGGACATATATCACCCAAATTTATATTGGAACACGTCTTCAAAGAAGCTTCGCTCGTCCTTAGATAGTATATATATATATATGTATATATATATATATATATATATATATATATATATATATATATTATATATATTATATTATATAGTATTTTTATTCCCATCCAGGCACTGATCTCGCTCGATGCTGCTTAATTTTTAAACCGTTGCTATAATTGGAATATTAAAACTCTAATAGAAAATTTATTGAATTGAATTTTTTATTAAATAATTTCTATGATGATAATGAAACTTAGAACATATTAGTCTTATATATGACTATACATGCGTGCCATGTCTCAAATTAATTAATACATTTTTCCGCGTTTTATGAATTTTGGAAATTTTTGCTGAGTCATTATTTCGGTTTAATGACGTCATAAAAAATATCATACGGATAGCAAAACTAGACCTGAATATTGATTACCGTACAAAGTTTTAACTCTCTAAAACATCATAACTACACTGGGACATACAGACAATACAACAACACGCAAACACATACAGACAGACAACTTTGTGAAAATTACTTAGGAGATCTTAAAAACACCTGAAACGGAGAATTTAGGTAATCCTGGTTCGTTGGGCTAAAGTTCAATTCTGGCGGCGTATTTTCAATGTCTGAATCACAATTCATGATTATTTGATAATAATAAATAATTAATAACTCACTTTCCGAAAATAACAAAACTTCGTAACAAAAAAGTTTGTTTATTTATTTGAAAAAACAAAAGAAGAACAAGGAAGGTTATAGCATAAGCTTGTTGTAAACTACTAGCGCCCACCTAGTGGACATTTATGGAACTTCTCCAGCGACAGTTTCGTAGTTTTTTACAGTCGCCGACAGTAAGAAACTATACGAAACTGTCGCACACTGTAAAAAACGCGTTTCACCAATTTTTTTCGAGGATGTTAAGTGCCTACTTTACAGCCGCCAAAAGTTTTTCCTAAACTACTGGATTGAATGGTCATCCACTATAATTAGGGCCTACGTTAGGGTTACTTAAACAGTCATGCTACCAATTGATCTTAGGAAAATGTTTTATTCAGAGGTTGAGCAAAGCGAGACTGAAGTTATAACTCACTATATTAGTGTAAATTATTATTTTATGTTCATGTGAAACGAGACGAGGAAAGCGAGTTCAAAGTTGTGAGAAAAAACACCGTACCCGATTTTTTCCCAGACCACCATAGTAGATCTAAAATAACGTTTTCCTTTAGAAGGAAAAAAATTAACTTTCAGCCCTTATTTTTAGGGAGGAAAACCCCCGTATAACGGCCTGTTTGTGAAAATAAAGGAGGGAAGAAAAATCGGGGCGGAAAGTAAATCACTTTCCACCCAACTGTTTGGTGCAATCAGTTAGACATTTGCTTGGGAATCTAAAGATTCGTTGTTCGAATCCAGTCCGGGAAATATTGTTTTTATCGTTTTACTATAAACCGGGGCATTAATTAACATTTTTATCAACACATACATGCATTTTTATGATATTGCTGCTGTTTTAGTGTGTCTAAATAAGAAAAAACGCATCATTTTTACTTAAATACAGCAGAAATAAAAATGGCGTCAGTACTTTTCTTACCTTATCTTTACCGTGTTTTAGGTAAACAACACAACGTAGTAACTAGACTTATATTACAATTATTAAGGCGAAGTAAAGACAAATCACACCTTTAAACTGCATTTAACTTTTCTTCATTCAAAAGTAAACAAAAAAACTAATAAACAATCAAATAGTTTCTTTTATTTCTTCATATTATTTGTTTCGGTCTAAAATAATTATGTTTGACAGTGTTGTAGTTATTCATTGACTTAAAACTTTTGTTTTTTAAACAACAAAAACAAAAAGACAAAATATACGTAAAAGATCAAATGAAACGAAGATAATGTTTAAATAAATACTTGACAAAGTTGTTTATTGCTCGGTAAGTATTCTAGATAAAAATCAGTGTTGTCTTTAAATTAAAAGTAAAATTTAAGTTGGCATTCCTGTTAATTTGAATTGAATGACTAAGCAAGCCAACCTCTGTATCTTTTTATTTATCTATGATTCTTTATTATTTTTTATTCATTTGTTGTTGGGTAAATAACAATTTTGAGGTTTTTATGAATATTTAGTGTTATTGTTGTATCTAATTAAATATTTTAAATAATACAAAAGCTTGTATGTTTAAATAAAATAAAACTCTTATTTGTTAAAATTTTCTTCCTTCTAGAGGAAAAATCTTGTACGTACCAAGGGAGAAAACAGTCATAACACCCCTCTTAAAATTCCTTCCTCGGCTACGCCTCGGGAGTAAATTTGCTGGTTTCCTCGGCTCTGCCTCAGAAACCATCCCTATAAGCCCCTCGGCTACGCCTCTGGGTTTAAACATAATAGTTCCCTCGGCTTACGCCTCTGGACCCAACGAAAACCCGGGGCGTAATGACACTGTTTCCTCCCTTGGTACGTAAATAACTATTATTTACTTATTTTATTTTTTATACAACACGTCAGTAAATTTATTTAAAACAAAATAAAAACTTCAGGCGAAATGAGAAAGAATTGTTTTAAATAGAAAATTTAAAATAGAGAAGGAAATTGTTTTTATTCCCTATCTAGTCTCTCAAAAACTTTTAAAGCTATATACGTTAGGTAATAAGTTGAGTACCTAATTATTTTCAAATCCATCCGAACTTTAAATAGTATCAAATATAGTAGAATTTTCTATTTGTATCACTTAATAACTGTTTTTGAAATATACTATGCTCTAATTATTAAAATAACAGAAACGAATCAAGGAAAATTGCGGGAGTAGAAAATTAAAAAGAAGGGTTACTGCTTTGGAACTAGATTGATTTTGAAGTCATGAGCTCGGAAAGGCTTCCACATAATTCTTGGTTGAAAAAAAACGTCCCATTGTGGAAAATCCGAGAGCGACAAAACATTAAACTTGCATTAAGCTCTGAGAGAGAATTTACTAAACTGAAAACTGAAAAAGCTTTTAACGCATTTTAAAATGATGATGAAAATTCACTTTTGTTTTAATTGGTAAATCTTTGGTATAATTAATTAAAAACACAATCAATTATATCAAAATCTGTCTGTATAAATTTGTAAATGAACTAAGTTCGTACCATTTTTGTTGTTAATGCTAATTTAATATTTAATACCAGGCTATTAAAAATTATTATTAAAAGACACAGCGTACACAATAAACATGCGCATTTCTTTTTAAATAAAATTAAGCATGTACTCATGCGCAAACCCTCACGCCAAATATTTTTTTTTCTTTTTAGTGTTTTAGATGTATACATTACAAAACATATTTTATGTAAAGGGTCCTAGAATATACAAAGATGATTGCTAGATGATTGAATATCTGGTTCTTATCTCTCCTTCGTAACCATTACCATAATTAATAACATAATTTAGGATAAAGGGATAAAATAATTAAAAACATAATTATAGTATACCTATAAGTATACTATATTTAAAATAGAGAAGGAAATTGTTTTTATTGTCTATCTAGTCTCTCAAATACTTTTTAAGCTATATACGTTAGGTAATAAGTTGAGTACTTAATTATACAGCTTATGTCATATGAATATGTGCAATATTTGAACTGTGTGTCAACTCTTGTATATTGGGAAATGAACAAGGAATGTACGTTCATGTATCATAAATATTTATTAATAAACAACGAAAAGACATTGTGAACCGTCTTTCACGGCTAAACGATCTTTAAAAACAAAACTAAACTAATTATTTCTTCTCATTTATACCGTAGGTATATGGGAAATTGGTTGTTTTTGCATAAAATCCGAAATTCCACCTATATTATTCGTTTTAGGTCTTTTAAGTGCCTCTTAAGTGGTTTTCACAAAGTTGTCTGTCTGTGTGTGCAATGTGTGTGTATGTGTCTGTTATGATCGTAGCTCCAAGTGTACTTATGCTAGAAAGTTAAATCTTTATACAAAAATCAATCTATGGGTTCAATTTTGCTATCCAGAAAATAATTTTTATGACGTTATTAACCCGCAATAATGACTCAGCAAAAATTTCGAAAAATCATAAAACATGAAAAAATGTTGTGATCAATTTGAGACTTGGCACGCATGTAGTCATGTATAAGACTAACATATGAACTAAGTTTTATCTCATTATTAGCATTAGTTCAATTTTTATCAAATTTCTTGTGTACGCTTTTTTTAAAAAAAATTAAATAAACGGAAATAATCCAATTGAGTTGAAATTCAGTACAAGTGTATACTTTTACGTAATAAATAAGCACACGCAGTAAGCAAGTTTCTTTTCAATACGACGAGTATATCTATGATTTTTGTTGGATCATAAAAATTAAGTAGCATCAAACGTGTTCAGTGCTTCGATGGATGGCTGCTGGGAATGAATTGGATATATTTAGTATCTGAGGACCAGCGAAGCGAGTCCGAAGTAGGAAGGATGAGCGTAGCGAATCCGATGTGATAAGAAAAAATTCCGAGGTACCCCGTACCTGATTTTTGAGATTGATCTTTTGTTATCTTTTTGTATATTATATATTTGCTTGAAATAAGAAGCATCAAGATAGAATCTAAAAAGGTTTTGTTGACGCAATCCTAGGGTATAACCTTAACGCGGCATTAATATGCATCTATTCACTACTTACCCCTCAATAACTCAGATAAATGAAATGCAATCGATACAGAGATCGATAAATGAGATAAATGCGGTATCGATAGTATTAATCACATTAAGCTGTAAAACAATAAGTATGTTCGGTTATTCATCATAAAATCTTAAATTGCTTATACATTGTAGTAAACAAAATAACCGAGTTAGGTTATAGCTTTTCCATTTTTATGTCTTTAAATAAAGTGCTGCATGTTTGAGTGCGTCAGCGTCAGTGTCTGTGCTTGTTAAAAATTATTTATTGTTTTAATGTGTTTAAACGTGTTCATACCCGTTTTAACCTCCGTTTTATGATTCGACCTTTTTTTCCATTTATACCAATATTTTTCTACCTTTTTCCCCTTCTTTCGAGAAAACATGTTTTAATAATAGCAATAAACTATACTTTATGTGTACTGGGTACCTTCCTGAAACCAACGTATGCCATTTTGCCTTCAGTAACAAATTTAACATACCCCTCTAACTTCTTCACCTGGCCAAATGCCTCCCTTTATCTCATCCATTTTCTTTTATTCACATTTCATAGCTCCAAATAAAAACTAATAAATATTTCAAATTTTTGATTTATTCATTTCACGGAAGATTTGAGATTGGTACTGATAACTGATTCATGGCTTTCAATTAATAAAATAAATTATTTTTAACCAATGAATTCATCATTTTAAACTTAAAATGCCAAAACATGTTAAAATGTTTGCCCAAAAGAGAGGAATCAGGAAAGAAGGAGATCTTTTGAAGAAAGCCTAATTTACAGCCGAAAACTCTAATTTGTGTTTTTTTATCTGACCGTTGCCTCATAAATGTAATATTGATAAAATAATTACTGTTTTGCTCTTTGATTTTTTGCCTTCTATGGAAGGGGCAAACTGTAAGGGATACCAAACTAAATAATTAATAATATTTTTAAGGCGATTTGTTTTCTTTAGATAAATAAGTAATGCTTAACACGAAAAATTTCTCTTTCACTAATTTGCCTCAAATCATTGGTAGTTATTACGGAATGTATCTCGATATTAAATGATTTAGGTAAATCAAATACTTTTAACTACCAGAAAACTACTTATAAAATACTAAACAGTACATCAAATAAAACATCTTTAAATAATAAAATTTAATTAAATTCACGAAAAACATTCTAGGTGCGACTTCTAAAAAAGAAAAATTTAGAAAAAATATCGCTCTACATTTCCATGGCTTCATTAATTTTCAAATAATTTCCTATGGTTTCTCTCTTTTGAAAACCGTTTAATATAATTGTGTACTGTTGTCTACTAATGTTGTCATAATGCTTGTTGGATTTAGTTTATAGATATAGCTATATATTTATAGACGTAGCTATATAAAATTATGTAAAATAAACTTTATTTACAATTTTACCTTTGATTAGTAAACATTTGTAATAGTTGTGTATGTGCTAACAGACATAAATTACTATTTCATATCGGAAAGAAAATTAATGTTGCTCAGGAAAATCTAATAGCAAACTCACACTTAACATATTTGCAATCTATATATTCTGGCACTTCTTTAGATAGTTACTCCCTTTTTGGGGAGTACTATACTGCTTTTTTTATTTATGTGACCATCTTTAGATTGTTACTCCCTTTGACAGATCAGACTGGTTACTCCCTTTTTTGGTTACTCCCCCTTAGTTTTTTGATTTTATTGCTAATCTTTATATATTTTACCTTATTATACGCTCTTACCCGGGGATGTAGAAAAGCATTGGGGCTTTTGTTGGGGTTAGAATAGGGGAAAGACAAAGATATGGCATCTTAACTGAGGGGAGTAACCATTTAAATAAGGTCTCTGAGTAACCTTCTTCAGATGGTTACTCCCCAACAACGCTATGAGGGGAGTAACCATTTAAAGAAGGTCTCTGAGTAACCTTCTTCAGATGGTTACTCCCCAACAACGCTATGAGGGGAGTAACCATTTAAAGAAGGTCTCTGAGTAACCTTCTTCAGATGGTTACTCCCCAACAACGCTATGAGGGGAGTAACCATTTCTGAGTAACCTTCTTCAGATGGTTACTCCCCAACAACGCTATGAGGGAGTAACCATTTAAAGAAGGTCTCTGAGTAACCTTCTTCAGATGGTTACTCCCCAACAACGCTATGAGGGAGTAACCATTTAAAGAAGGTCTCTGAGTAACCTTCTTCAGATGGTTACTCCCCACCCTGCTATGAAAGGAGTAATCTTTTTCAGATAGTTACTTCTGTACATCGCTATCTTATATATATAACTCATGCTCATCTCATGCTCTATAGTTAAGTTAGTACCAAGTTATGTATTTTTTCCATATTTACAATTATTTAATGTCATTTGTCATTTTAGTTTGACATTTTCATTTAATTTTTAACAAATACCTATATCTATTAAAATCTTTAATCTATTAGTAAAATAATCACAGTTCATTTTTATTTGACCGTGGAAATCTCATTGTGTACGTTTTATCTCAAGTAAAATCGAATTGATATTGATATCATAACTATACAAGTGTTTTCAAAGTAAGTAAAACATTAGAATGTCTTTACTTGTATGTTTCTGTAACTCTTTTATTTATTGTGCTTTTATCAAAAATGCTTCTCTGTTGTCTATTAGGTTTTAGTAGTTTAGGTCTGTTGTCTATTAGTTTTAGTCTTTTAGGTTTTAGTGTTTTATATTTTTACTTAAACTCATCATATATTACTTACACATTATTTATTATAACTATTTATCACTTTATTATTAATTTAAGTACTTTATTATTCTATAATTATTATTTTTATTTTCTATAAATATTTACCTATTTATTTTTGATTTTACTACTTATTTATTTTATTTCTATACGTTTTTTCCAATATTCCTTTTGTGGTACTTTTATAGAAAAGGTGTCCCTCATGTGTCCATGTATTATTAACTCCTGTCCCATTAAAGATTAAATATCTCCAACTTACTTATATTAAATTCATTATATTCAATACTTTGTCTATACTGTCGCCCCATGAGTATTTATATGGCAAAAGGACCACTTTTAGAGGATCCCTTTCCTATTAACTTTCCCTTTTCTTCGTTTTTAATAAACATTTTTGCCCTTCAACCTCTCCTTTTCTTATTTTGTTATTAGGGAGCAAATATCTACATCAAATCCTTGTTTACTCCCTTTTGGGGAGTAACCATCTGGGGGAGTAACTATCTAAAGAAGTACCTATATTCTAATATATTCTTCTAGAATAACTACAATATTATTTAAGACCTGACCACCATTACTAAATATGAATTTAATTAACTTATATTTATTTTTAACATAGCAAATAATACGGTAATATAAAGTTAAAAACTTTTCGCTGAAAAATTCTTTCTTTACAATTTTTCTGGAGCTAAATCGAATGAAACCGTTCCGAATTGGATCACTGCTTCTTTTCTATAAAAATAGAATATATAGATTGGTCACTGCTAGTTGTTTGTAACGATATGAGTCTTTATGACGATATGTAGTTACGCATGTAACTACACATGTAGCTACACATGTACCGTATGTTTATTACGGTATGTAGTGACGATATTTCAAAAGCAGGATTAAAAATAAATTTACTGGACGTCTGAAAATTCAAATCTCAATGTGATAAAAATTACGTTCAATAATATAAATTAAATTTACTGGATCACTTTACCACTGGGCAGATGTACATGTGGGCTAAATTTTAACTCAATAGGTCATTTTTGATTTTTGACGATTCTTTAAAATTTTTGACAATTCCAATTCAGCATTAGTTCTTTACGGTTTCAAAATTATAATTATTTTTAACCTATTTTAAATAGGAAAAAATGTAGATAATGTACATAGTCCAAGAGCCAGGCCTACAAAATGTGACTCATTTTGTCCTTCTTGAAACCATTCTTTCTGAAAATATACCTTAAATTATGAAGGAAAAGCATAGTCGCCAATCTTGAGTGGAGCCCTTCATATGAATGCGCTCTCTCAAAATATTAGAAAATCGTACAAGTTCCAGTTTTTTTTTGTAATAAGTGGTTCCCTGTAGGTCGTGTGCAAAACATGAAGAGAACTTTTTTTAAAGCTCATACAACTTCCTATAAAACGAGTGTTTTTTCGTCAAAATCGGATAGCCACAACTAATGTTATAGCATTTGTTAAATGGCCAAAAAAGGCAATATTTTTTTAAAGAAATTCCCTGACTTTGCCAAAAAATTAACCATTTTTTAGGTATTTTTGGAAGAGCCATAACTTTGGTTGTCGTTATCTGATTTTGATGATTAATTGCTCACTTTATTGGGCATTTCGTCATCTTTAAAAAATCATCAATTCATGTTTTGCTTATGACCCACACGGAACCACTTATTTCAAGGAAACTGAAATTCGAGCGCTTTTATAAAATTTTGAGCATGCGCAATCATATGAAAAACTTATCTCTGGATGGCCAGATTCTGTTTTTTCGTCATAACTTAAGGTATATTTATGAAAAATTTGGTTTCAAGTAGTACAAAATGAGTCATATTTTTACAGGTCCGGCTGTTGGACAAACAGTAAGCAAGATGTAATAAAATCAAAACTGCATAATTTCGAACAACCCTTAGTATAGCATATTTGTTGAATAGTGCATAATAGAACACCAATTAAATAAGGCAAATGTAACACAAATTTTCTTAAACATTATTATTAAAAAAATCAGGGCGTAAGATGTGATATTTAATATCACATCTTAAATCCCCTGGCTTCTGATAGATCTGATACATGCTCCATGATAGTTTTCGGTTAAATCTTGACATCGATCATTTCCTTTGTAAAACATTTTTCCATACTCTAAAATTTGCTATCGAACCTTCGTATGTCCGTCAATACAAATACAAACAACAAAGTATTAACAACACCTTACTTACTTATATAGCAATTAATCGCTTGCCCCAAGGCATACTCATGTCTACAAACAAAAATTAATAATTAAAAAGGTAAGGATAGTCTAAGTTAGATTACTAATGCTATAAACAACATCTCAGAACATTTTTAAACAAAATTTGTTAGACAGTATTTGTGTAAAATCTCACTTTATTTCTCATTTTCTATTTTGTACATTTTTCTGCATAATATTCCTATTTCTCTCAAACACAAACGCCAAACTTTTCCACCTTATTTAAAGTTGCTCAGAAGAGAGTGAGGGAACCTGAGGCCCCGAGGGAGGTGAAGTAATTAACTCAGCTTTATTTCTCTTTCATCCCTCTCTCTATTGAGTCCCAGTCACAAAAAAAACTTTCTAATAATGATTATGAGGGAAATTTTTGTTGAATTTTTCCTCACTTTCCTCAAACACTTCACAACAGTTTTAATACATTAATGAAGTGTCAAATCAGCGAGGGAAAGAGAAGGGGTCATAATCCCAAAATTAAAGCAAGTTAATTAAAGATTACTCTGTCGTTTTTCTCCGTCCATATTATTTTAACAAGAGACTGACTAAAATTAGAATTTTTAATATAGATTTAAATTTTGAAAAAGCAAGGTGAATTTTAAAGAAATGCTAAATTTACGTCCTTACAAGGAAGGATGTGTCATAAATATACTCCAAAACTTTTTAAGTTGGTCTTACTTACGTTACCATGATTTGTTAGTACTTATTCCTCAATTGGGCATACTTGTGATTAGCTTTCTTTCAAATACATTATATTTTAACTGGACACCAACTCTTAAGTTTCCGAACTGTCTGAACTAGCTACTAGTTCAGAACAGTTAACTAGTTATTATAAAAAAGTTAACTAATAATACCATTCCGATCATAGAGATATATAATAGAAAGGGCATAGCCTATCTCAATACATTGGGAGGCCTGAAGCATCATTTTGAAGCTCTCAGGGGCTCTGTGTAACCTCATTGAAACCTCCGCCAAGAGTAAGTAAAGGTTATAATATATCAATTGATTTCGGCTTCCCGCACATTGATTGTGTTTTGATTTGTATTTATAACATTCTACTAAATAAGTTATGGTAATGGTGTACAGATTATTTTATTATAGTTTTAGCGACGATGGCAGTTTACTTTTTCGATGTTTCAAAATGTAACTTATAGGGCCCCTCTTGTAATAATATCTATTATGCTAGAGTCTATATATCTCTAGAGCATAGAGATATATTACTATGCTCTCGTCTTTTAAATACGTTGAGACGCGTGAAACATCTTTTTGGGGCTCTCAGGGGCTCTGTGTAACCTCATTGAACCCTCTTTAAAGAGTTTGTTAAGGTTATAACTAATAAATTTATTTCGGTTTCCCGCACATTTTCTTTTATGTCTATGCTTCTCCTATATAAGTTACTGTATAATTTTGTACTGATTATTTGATTATATTTATATAATCAAAATATATTATATCAAATATTATATTAAGGTGGTCAGGTTACTTTTTCGATGTTTAAAAATTTAACTTATGGGGCCCCTCTAGTAATAATATCCCTATGATTCCGGTGCTGTTTTACTAAAGATTAGTTTCACGATAGCTTTTTTAAAAAATATCAGGGTAAACGCCCGTATTTAGTCATGACTTGGTAAGATAAAGAATTGGCTTAACTTAATTATCTATGTTAGTTTTAATTATATAAACAATAATGAGATCGAAGCCAGGTCCAGAGCATCCTCTGAGGTCTGAAACTGCTTCCACAATATCATTTTTACTTACTTGAATTTCTTGTAAACTGTTTTACGCCGTCTTTCATCAGTTTATCAGCCAATTCTCGCCTATTGTAGAAAAAAAAATATTATTACATTTGGAAATTCGCTTATTTCGATGCAGTATGCCACTTACATAAACTAGTAATATGACAAACTAAGATTGTAATATGACAAACTAAAAAAACAACCATGTGGCCGCGAAGCTGCCCCCAGCACCGATGTCGCGAAGGTGTCATGTTTTTACAGTGGGGATAATTAAAATGTATCCTCTTCATTTCCTAATGAATATGGATATATTTTACAAAAAAAAATCAAGTTTAAATTTTATCATAGGTACCGACTGTAAAGGTCAACTAAAAATTTCTCGTTTAGAAAAGCTTATTTCCCATTGATATAACAAAACTAATGATATATTAGTGCTAAATTTTAGTATAAAGTGTTAATTCTAAACCCATACGTTAACAATCATATTATCAGTACAGCTCAGCATCGACCACTGATTCCTAACACTACTCTTTATTTATTACTTTAATCAATCCCTTCGTCAAAACCAGTTATAATTTGTAGTTAAAATATCTCACCCTTAATGAAAACTCGATTAATCTAAACAGGAATACATTGAAAGCCATAAAATAAGGAACATCAGAATATAGGTGAAATTGGGTCCAACCCTAGCTAGAGATGAAACTATTCTATATTTATGACCTGATCGTAAAATAGACTCTAGAATATGAACACCTAAACATAAAGTGATAAAACTCCATAGTGTTATAGCAGATAAAAATATTATCCCTAACTCTTAACGTCTACTTTTTCCTCAGCCATTTTCATGTTTTTCCATTACCATACTCTTCTCGTCTGAAGTCATGTTTTTTATAAAATATTTGTGTAATTTTGTTTGAACTTTTTTAAGAATTGTCTCTATTTCTTTAAAGTGTTTTTTTTTTACTTTGCCTCACTTTCTATCGTAGGTACATAGAGAAAGTATTGTATTCATCTTAAAAATCCGAAACCGAGATTTTGCAATAATCATTCGTTTTAGGCACTCTTATATGATATTCAGAGAGGTTTTCAACATGTCTCTGCATCACCCATAACTCCTACCGTTTTCTAGGATAAAAACTTCTTATAAACTTATAAAACTCTATAATATAACACATGGCTAAAGTCAGTTGTCGGTGCGCCAAAAAATGTGAAAGGGAAAGTATTCTATTGGTTTAGACTAGACTGACCGCGCCCGTTCCCCCTCCACCTCATGCTAACCTCGGAAAAAAATACCTTTTTCGTAAAAAAATCATAAAAAGGCAACATTGGGAGTAAACATTTGTAACCTCGCGTTGCTTTTATTTCCCTCATTGTACATTTTTATCGTCAGTTCAATTCATCCAATTATTGCAGAGTTATAATATGATCTGAGTGCCTATATTTAACGCATGGACATTGACGTATTCTTCAAGCATTTCTTGCTCTTTGAGTAGCACAGGGTCTGTCAACCAAGAGACATCATTTTTTTTTTTTTTTTTTGCAAAATGTCATTTCTTTCAATAGATGACAGTCTTGACTTTTTTAAATCATGAATGAGTATTATATCATATTATTTTTTTTAAAAAATATAGTATATTTTTCTAAAAAAATTACAATAAAGTAAAAACAAATGATAGAATTTAAATAAAACCTGGGATTTTTTTGTTACTTAAAAGACGAGATTTTTTTGTTGAAAAAAGAGGGTTGAAAGCATTGAGATTTTGGCAAGCTGTCAACTGACTTTAGCCGTGTATTATACTATAGTTTCAATCAACTTGGCGTAAAAATTAGACTTACGACCTACAGTTATGCTGCCCAGATATTAAAATATTATTTTTATTTCAATGTTGTGACTTAATTTTGTTAAGGGAATTTGCTAATGAGATAAGATCAAAGTTAAAGTTCAAATTATTTAAATTCTAAGGAGAATTCAAATATTTAGATTAAATGATTCAGATGAAAAACGATAATCTTAGCATTTAATTATGACTAAAATATTCCATTTTTATAGAGATTACGACACCTTTTTATCTTCTAAGAATAAAAAGATCCTTCTTCAGGAAAAAGGGAAAGTTTCTCAGGCGGAAGGTATAAGGTAATGAAAAGACTCCTTTTCCTCGCGACACCCGGCAGGATGAAAAAAGGATAGAAAATGAACAGAGGAAAGAAAAATCAAAAATCTAATTTATATTCTTAAGCAGGATTAAACAAAAAGAAAAGGAAACTGATGAAATAAAAATTAAAAGGATAAACTTTATTTTTATTTATATATATAATTTCCAGCTAAAACATTCATACTAAAGGATTTAACGACATTTAAATACTACGTCGTTAATATTTACTTTCAAAGCAATAAAGACATTACTTCCATGTCGTATATAGTATGTATTAACACGATGAAGTATTATAGATGATTAAGTTCTGTGACGTTAATATATACTTTCAAAGTAATAAAGACATTACTTCCAAGTCGTATATACTATGTATTAACACGATGAAACCATGATGAAGTATATTGATCATTCAGTTCTGTGTCATTAATATTTACTTTCAAAGCAATAAAGACGATACTTCCATGTCGTATATACTATGTATTAACACGATGAACCATGATGAAGTATTGATGATTCAGTTCTGTGTCATTAATATTTACTTTCAAAGCATGAAGACAATACTTCCATGTCGTATATACTATGTATTAACACGATGAACCATGGAAGGTATTATTGATCATTCAGTTCTGTGTCATTAATATTTACTTTCAAAGCAATAAAGACAATACTTCCATGTCGTATATACTATGTATTAACACGATGAACCATAATGAAGTATTATTGATCATTCAGTTCTTTCATTAATATTTACTTTCAAAGCAATATGAAAATACTTCCATGTCGTATATACTATTTATTAACACGGTGAAGTATTATAGATGATTAAGTTCTGTGACGTTAATATATACTTTCAAAGCAATAAAGACATTACTTACATGTCGTACATACTATATATCAACACGATGAAGTATTATAGATGATTAAGTAATGTAATACAATTTTTTAGCTCTGTGAAGTATTATAGACATTTAAGTATAATCAAAAAAGAAAATAACACTTTATTGCTATGTCATGCGTACTATTTCTAAGGTTTCCATCAACATTTAATTACTATGTCGTTAACATTTACTTTTCAAGCAATAAAACACTACTGGCCTGTCTTACTTACTATTTCCTTTAAAGCAATACATCTTTTAGGGAATTTTCAAAGAAAATGAGCATATCCCGGTCATAGAGGGGGGAGTAGGGGGAAGTGAATTTTTTGGAAAAGGATCAATAATATATAACCATTTTTACGTATAAATATATATATATATATATATATATATATAATATATATAATATATATATATATTATATATATATATATATTTGTAGTGTGTGGTGATATTTTTTTTCTAGATGTTTCTATGGGACACGTCAACTTTCAAACTCTTTCTCGGATTGAAGTGAAACTTGGTACAAAAATCAACCTTGTAAATATCTCTTTCGTTTATGAATTATGCGCGACGTCATATTAATAAACGACAATAATTTGTTTAATAACATAATAATGACTCAGCCATAATATAAAAAAATCGTAGAACTTCAAAAAAAAATGTTTGATCGCGCTGAAATTTAATATATACTGTTAAGACAGGAAGGTTTGCTAGAAATAGCAATTATGTGTAGCTCCCTCCTGTCCTGACACTTAAACCTTAAAGTTGTGATAATTATTGATTATTAGGGTTTACAGTGGGGAGTCTAAGGGCCTAGAGTCCCTACACCACTGCTTATTCGCCAGTTAGCAATCACCTCACAGTGTATCACTATGGCCTTTATTTCAATTTTTATAGTTAACATAACTAACGTAACTTCAGTGTGCAGTTTTTACGGGTAGATCTTCCTTCATTAACCCTATCCATTAATCCTTAATCCATTAATCCTTAATCCATTAATCCTTAATCCTTAATCCATTAGTCCTTAATCCATTAATCCTTAATCCATAAATCCTTAATTCATTAATCCTTCATTAATCCTTAAAACAAGGTAAACCTTAATTTATAGCCAAAATTCATAATTTATTGTATATTACAATCAATATTATATTTTTTTATCCTTTTTTATTAATTTTTGTTTTTTTAATTATTTTGCTCTACCCAGCTGCCCTAACAATACGTTACTTATATGTATGGTATGAAGTTTAAAATATATTATCAGCATTAGTTTGGGTTTTACTGATTCACAAATATAACATAACGTAATTAAATCACATTTTATCAGTAATACATTTGGTTACATTGTGGCAGTGTGCCACTTGTATAAACTAGTAATATGACAAACTAATATAGGACAACAACAATATGGCCGAAAAGTGGCCACACCGAGCGCGGGGCCGCAAAGTGGTCTCCGTCGCCGACACCACTTAGCGGTCTTGTTTTCTCTTGGACATAAGATATAAAAATAATATGACTCTAATGGATCCTTTAAGTGGTTTAGTTATTTGGTCTCAAAGTCTAAATAGTATACATATTTATAATGAAACTTTATTCCAGGGACTATGATTTCGTACTTTATGGTTTTCTGTCACACTCCAACATGATTATGTTGACTGTTCGAAGCCGTACAGATAATATTTTTAGCCAAGAATAAACAGTAATAAACAAAATTAAATTTTCAAACACAATACAGCCGAATACTCAAAATAAGAGTCATTTTCATAATGAACATTCGCTAAAATGACTCCAACACAATAACTGCTAACGCTAAACAAATACGACGTTCAGATATCCGAAACTCGATAGCTAAACAAATACGACGTTCAGATATCCGAAACATATAAGGAAAAAATAACTCAAACACAATCACTGTTAACGCTAAACAAATACGACGTTCAGATATCCGAAACATAGAAAGGAAAAAATAATTCAAACACAATACTGCTAACCTAAACAAATACGACGTTCAGATATCCGAAACATAGAAAGGAAAAAATAATTCAAACACAATCACTGTTAACGCTAAACAAATACGACGTTCAGAATATCCAAATCATAAGAAAGGAAAAAAAATTCAAACAACAATCACTGCTAACGCTAAACAAATCCGACGTTCAGATGTGTGATATCCAAATCATAGAAAGGAAAAAATAATTCAAAACACAATCAATGACGCTAAACAAACACGTTCAGGATATCCAACATAGAAAGGAAAAAATATCAAACACAATCACTGTTAACGCTAAACAAATACGACGTTCAGATATCCGAAACATAGAAAGGAAAAATTAAATAAATAATTTCCACGAGTCTTTTTTTGATATATAATTTAAATTGAAAAAGTAATAAATACATTCCTGTTTCACTGAGATAAGGAAGTAACAATACGTCAGTAAAAAAATTCTTCTTCGTATATAAAGTACTCAAATATAAAAAAAAATTAGCATAAAATATGTAATTCAGGTGTATGTTAAGGAGTTAAACTACAAACACACCTGACACACACACAATATATATATATATAATATATATATATATATATATATAATTATAATTATATATATATATATAAAGCTGCTTTTTTGCTCTCTAGTAGGGCCATGTAACTTTATTAGAAATTCAAATACATAAGGGATGCGAAAGCATACCACCTACCCCAGAAATGGTTGTGTAAAGCCTCGGACCGGTTCTTTTCCTAACCCATGTTTTTGCATCACTCTTGTACCTTTTTTGAATATTCTACTTGCAATTAACTAAAAAAATATTCTAGAAAAAAAATGTATCCTTAAAAAGGTTTAAAATAATAGAATATTGTGAAAGGTAGTTGAAAATACTAAAGTTTTAACAGGGAAAACTAATAACAATGTTAATAGCGGACTTAGTTATTAATGAGCAGGTTTGATTACCGTACGTGAAAGTAATATTTATCTAATTATAACATAGTGATAGTGTTTAACAGGTTTGCAACTGTTTTGTTCGCTTAGAGATCGCGCTTTTAAAAAGAAAACTACAATCATGTTAACAACATGATTACATCATAGAGTAAAGGTGATATGAAGGATTGTATAAATAGGGTTTAAAAGAATGATTGTGGGGTCACGTAGAGATGGTTTCAATAGGGTAGTGCTGGAGGTCTGGTTATTATAGAGATATGAACTATAGAGCACAAAGCTCTTCAGAAAGCATCTCTACAATAGAGTCCCTGCTAGAGACAGAGGGTACTTGAATCCACAACAAAACCACTTAGCAATATCCTACGGTCACTATCACTCAACCTCTGTAACCATCTCTAACTTTTCTCTATAACTATTTGTTTTCAAATTTTATTTTATTGTTAAATGGATTGCGTTAAGTAATATAAACATTACTTGAGTTTTAGAAAAATTCCGCTTCTTAAATAATAGTTATATATTTAGGTCAAATATGGTTTAAACTCGGGGACGAAGCACATCGAAACTTTTTCTCGTGTTATCGGATTCGCTACGCTCATCCCCACCACTACGTAATCTAAAACATTGATGACGACCGTAGATATACCTGCCGTATTTAAATAAAACTTCGTATACTTGTTAATCATATCAAGAAACTCACTTGTGCTAAATTTCAATTGTTTGGATGTTTTTCCGATTTTAAACGATTTTCTAAAAAAAATATACATGTAATTCGATAAAAATCGAGCTAATGCTGATAATGTGACAAAACACGTTATCAGTATAATCTGTTTTATCAAATTCGATCAACTTTTATTACACGTGCTGTTTGATATCTTGCTGTAACTTAGTAGGCGTTTTTCAGTATAACATAATCGATTGTGGAGACCCAAGTAAAAGTAATATGTAACTTAAGTTGGAAAATAAATGCGATTTTTGTCAGACATGGCATGTAGTTCACCTTTTGTCCACCAGGGAGTTGGCTCAAAATTTCATATGGGCGCTGTCATTTTGTTTTATCCTTGTAAACATAGAGATATTATTACTAGAATGGCCATATAGGTTAAATTTTGAAACATTGAAAAAGTAACCTGACCACTTTCCGTTATAAATATAATGAAAAAATCAGTACAAAATTACTTATATAGTAGAACGTTAAAAATAAAAATCAAAACACAAACAATGCGCGGGAAGCCGGAATAAATTGATTTATTATAACCTTTACTCAGTAATGAAGGAGGTTTCAATAAGGTTACGCAAAGCCTCTGTGACCCTCAAAAAGATGTTTCAGGCGTCTCAATGTATTGAGATAGGCAATGCCCCCTCTAGTATATATCTCTATGGTTGTAAATTTAAACAAACTATTCACAGTATTCAACATTTTTGTTTTTATTTCATTTCTTCCTACACTTTAGTGTAATATGTTTGTAATTTATGTAAGAAATGTGTTTTGCCACATTCAATAGAGGTTTAAGTGATTCTTTAAAAACTAGGTTTGTTTAAAATACTTAAAGAGAGCGGGTAACTAAACTTTGTTTTTGGTGGCACTGCTTAACTTTTTATATTTTTGCGATTGATAAGTGTTTTTTAATAGTTGTTGGTAATTTTACGACTTTAATCTAAAGTATTTGAATATAATCATAGTTACCGTAATTTTAAGTTTATTTTAGCGAATTTCCTTTGGGAAATAATTCGCTAATGGGATAGGCGTCATGGCGGAATTCGAACCTCGGACCACGACACAAATCCGTTTCAGAGGTCCCTAATGACGAAAAAAAAATTTTCGCGAGACTTTATATATATATATATATATATATATATATATATATATATATATATATATTATATATATATATATGTATTTCTAACACGTTCTTGTAAACACTCTATCTTTCGAACGGATTAATATTTTTACCAAACTTAGTACAAAAATCAACCTTTGGGAGGACACGAACCCTATTGAAAACCAGATTTTTTGACGTCATTAACTCGGTTTGCTGAGTCAGCAAAAATTTTAAAAAAATCAGCAAATTTCAGGCTTAATATTTTTGCCGCGAAAAAGGTCAATATTTTATGTTTTTAAACGCTGAATCGAATGAAACCGTCCGAAGTCGATACGACTACTCTAAGTGACCTAAAAATCGAAAAAACCATTGTAAAATTACCAAAAACCAAAATTTAGGTCGATAAAAAATAAATTTCGAGTAGGGTGTCGTTTGTATGTAATTTTGGGCGCTGAATCGAATGAAACCAGTCCGAAGACGAACGACCACTTTAGTTACCAAAAAGTCGAAAAAACCACAAAAAAATAGAAAACCAACATTACGGTCGTTGAAAATTAAATTTCGAGTAGGGTGTCGTTTTCAATGTTTTTTGGCCTCTGAGTTGAATGGCAGTGGTCCGGAGTCATACGACCACTCAAACTCAGGGTACCAGGGTTCACATCCTGGAAGGGTCGATAATTTTTTATCGTTTTTTTTTACTAAATATAAGTTTACAACTAGAAAAATAATTCTGGCGCGGTGGTCCGCATGTCGGGCGAATTTCCTTTGGATGCGAGCTTCAAACCCAGAGTACCTGGGTTCAAATCCTAGTAGGGACAATAATTTTTTATCGTTTTTTTACCTAATATAAGTTTACAACTAAAAAAATTCTGGCGCGGTGGTCCGCATGTCGGCGAATTTCCTTTGGATGCGTGTTTCCGTGCCTTTACTTATATAAGTTTTCAACTACTAAATAAATAATTCCGGCGCGGTGGTCCGCTGTCGGGCGAATTTCATTTCGAATGCGTGTTTCCGTGCTAAACAACCCATTCTTGCTTATGCAAGAACCATGCCATTGCGTGTTTCGGTTCATGCTTTAGAACCAAGCAGTTACTCAATTGACAAGCACTGCTCGTAACTCATTTTGTCTGTATTTTCCAAAGGAAATGCGCTAAAACCTTTAAAGATAACTGACTAAGCTTAAAGATAAGTAACTAATCTTTAAACTAGTGCAAATAATAGTGCGTACTTCTAATTTTAGAGCATAGTTGTACAACAACTGGATGATTATGCGCATTCCTTTGGAAAATACAGACAAATGAGTTACGAGCAGTGCTTGACAATTGAATAACTGCTTAGGTTCTAAAGCATGAACCGGAACCACGCAATGGGCATGGTTCTTGCATAAGCAAGAAATGGGTTGTTTAGCACGGAAACACGCATTAGAAATGAAATTCGCCCGACAGCGGACCACCGCGCCGGAATTATTTATTTAGTAGTTGAAAACTTATATAATGTAAAAGGCACGGAAACACGTATCCAAAGGAAATTCGCCCGACATGCGGACCACCGCGCCAGAATTATTTAGAGCAATAAACATTCTGTACGTTTTCAAAATTTTGGAAAAAAAACATGTGATTTAGCTTTAATTTGTTCCTCTTTTTCTTTAGCAATTATCAAAACAATTATTTCACAGGATTTAATACAAAATTTTAAATTAGCAAGTACAGTACATATTTAAGTACGAAAAAACGTTAAAAAACTCACTATGTGTTATAAGTGTTGTCAATAAAATAAAGACAAAAAAGGAAAATCCTGAAAGGCTCATGTGCAGTTATTTTAATTTTAGCGATTTTTTGAGCCAACAATCAGCTGATCACTAATGTCTGAATTGTTTTACATGGTTTAGTATAGGAGATTCTCTACTTTGTTTGTTTGCTATTTTACCCAAGACTCAAAAGAATATCTTGAAAACGCTTTTACACTTCAGGTGAAAATTTAATAAAAAATAAGAAAGAATAAAGAATAAAATTAAAAAAAAATAAGAATTGAGCATTTGGTTTCAGCATATAGTTGAATTAAGAGTAAAGTATAAGTTACATAAAACTTCATATATTTTAGCAAACTCATTTTCTGTATTTAATGGTCATTTCGTACAACTTTAAAAAAAGGAGATAGTTTTGGAAACAACTTCTAATTTTTTTTTTTTTTTCTTTGGTGGGGGGACACAATTTACAGCCAAACTGCTGTTGTTAAAAGGTTATAAATCTTAGTTTCTTTCCAATTAGCAGTAACTTAGTTGGAAACATTAAAGGGCTGGAGGAAAATGTAGAACATACCACACTACAGGTTGTTTCAACAAAAAGAAAATTGTTGAAAAATAAACAGGTAGATAAGAAAATTACATGAGGGGAAAAAACTTTCTAGAAGAATAAAGCAGATAAATGAAACTACGTTCAGAGAATAAAATATAGATAAGAATAAAGGATAGAAAAAAACTAATGTAATTCGTGTATTTTATGCCCATTGTGCTTAAAGCTGAGAAATAGATTCTGTAATTTAGCTTTTACGGATATGTATAAAATAAAGATTTATTTAATATAAGACAAGAATACAGTTTATTAGGATATAAAGACTAATTTAAGATAGGAATATAGTTTATTTAAATATACTAATATAAGTTAAGACTGTAGTACATTTTAATATAAAGACAAATATAAGTTAAGACTGTAGTACATTTAAATATAATGACAAATATAAGTTAAGACTGTAGTACATTTTATTATAAAGACAAATATAAGTTAAGACTGTAGTAGATTTAAATATAAAGACAAATATAAATTAAGACTGTAGTTTATTTGAATATGAAGACAAATTTAAGTGAAGGCAGTAGTTTATATGAAAATAAAGAATATTATGACAAGCATGTGATTTATTTTAAAATAAAGACTGATATAAGTGATATAACAGTATAATATAGCAATTATAAGTATAAACTCGCGGACAAATGTCCAGATCGATTTAAAATTTGGCAAGCCAAACGTGTCAAATTACAACTAGACCTAAAAATTGATATTTGTACCCTGTTTCAACTCTCTAGCATAAACACTCTAGGAGCTACGATGATAACAGATACACACACAGGGGCGGACAGGCCAGTGAAGGTGAGGGCGGCAGCTCTTCTTGGGTCCCTCAACCAAAAATAAACTTGGTTCGTTTAAATAAAGAACAACGAAAATTAAATAAACATAATTAATATTTTTAAACTTATATTATAAAAATACATTTATTTATTATATTTATGTAATATATGCATATCATCAGAGTCAAAGAGGCCCTCTGAGGGCCTATAAGGTATACTCTGAGATAGGGTCAAAAGAGCTTCTAGAGACAAATGTTTTAGAGTACTTTAAAATATTCTTAATTTGTGATTGTTTATATATTTATATTACTTGGACTTTTAAGGGTCCCAGGAAAACTAGGGTCGATAAGGGCCCTAGCATACTCGATACAAGGCCCTATAAAAGCATAATAGAACTTCAGATATTTGTTTCTTTTAAGTAATAAAACATACATTCTAAATAAGGGACCTAAAGCAGTTCAACAGGGCCCTAGATATTAAACATAAAATAGCTTAATTAAATATTACATTTAAATGAATAAAAATAAGTTTTATTTCTGTTTATTTTAATTTTACTTAAGTTTATTTTATACCAAAAATAAACTTAAATAAGCAACAACGAAGATTAAATCATTTTTAAATCATAATTAATATTTTTTATGATTAATATAATAATGCTAGCTGTATAGTCATTAATACTACTCTAGTTAAAAGTAAACCCCTCTACTGGGGAAGCAATATATAGGACTCCTTCTCCCTCCTCTATTTGGCCCTTTGAGATCTTGGCTTGGGCACTTTTTGGCTTACTTAGCCGCTACACATACATACAGACAGATAACTTAAAAACTTCTGAATTGAATAATTCAGTGGAAATGCCGGTTTCGGATTTTAAGTGCAAACGCATTACTTTTCCTATATATATACCTACACGGTATAAATGAGAAAAGGTAAAAAATGTTTATAACTTATTTTCTTACGACCTAAATTAAATGTATACCGACATAAAAAGTAATTAATTTAATAAAATGAAATGTTCACAGTTTTACTGTAAGAAATAAAGAAAGCGGGTTTGGTATGCGTCACACAGACAGGGGCTCTAAAATCTTATTTATAACTTTCTTTATTGTTCTTTATATCAGCCTTACATTTTGACCGTAAAACTTTACGGTTTTTTTATTCCATAGGTTTTTACTGACTTTTTAAGTCTTATTTATAGTGCATTTTCAAAGAAAATTGCATTTATTTTCCTCAGTCTTACACTATTTAGAAACAAGGTTGAAATTATAGATTTGACGAAAACTTAGTTCAATAATTATTAATAATAAATAATTAAATTAAACGTTTCTCCTCAAAATAAAACTTTATTTAACGCTTTCAACCTAGCTAGAGGCCATCATCAGTTCAAAACTGTTGAACAAATTAAAGGAAGAAAAGTGAGTCTATGATTTAGCTAAAGCCTATACCTATAACTAAGTTAGTAAGTAAGTACCTATAAGTAACTAGTTATAGCCTATAAATCTATATCTAAAGCTAAATCATACCCTCTTCTTCCTTTTATTTTTTAATGGTTTTGCACTGATGATGGCCTCTACCTATGTTGAAAGCGCTTTGCCAATTAAGTTTTATTTTGTAAAGACACTTTTTATTTAATTATTTATAATGAACCTAATTCACTTTTATTTTCAAGATGTATTTACTATAAGTTTCAAACTGTTGTATTAGAAAAACATAGATTATTTTATTGTTAAAGTTTTTGAGGAGGAATAGGTTCAATCGATATAATTTTATCTTTTTCAAGGCTTAACATAATAAATAATAACAGAAAACAGTTACATGGTTGCTAACAAATAGATTTGACAAATGGGACAACAACTATAGAGTACTGACAAATACATTGGACAACAACTATAGAGTAACAGACAAATAATTCCTTTAAAACAAAAAGGTAACAATGGGGTTGAGTTACATTAAGTTCTATAAATCTTCAATGTTATTGATTATGATTGCACAATTTTTTTCTAATTATAATTTATTTATTTATTATAATAAAATCCTCCTCAAAAGCTTCAATAATTTAAAATAGAGGTCCCTATAATGTTTTTTTTTTGTATTATTTTATTGAGAATATTTAGTTGTATTTTTTAATTAGGATAGAACTTTAACCAACTTTTTATCCTAAGGAATTAGCCAAAAGGGCCTGAATTACCTTGACCCGAAAATAATTTAGAAACAAGAACAACCTAACCTATTTTTATTTGTTTTATAAATCCATTAGAGTAACCGTTTAATTTTCATTCTATTTCTTTCAAGAAGAAAGGCAAAAATGTCAGCCCGATTTTTTGAGCCCAGCTTTTGACGTGTGTTTCGTGTTGAATACTCTCTATTTTTTGGTTTTCGATGGGGACACTATTTTTTGGTTTTGTATAGCAAATCGACTTAGAGCGTCATCCCCTTTATTCTAGATCCTTGTTCGAGACATTATCAAGGTTGATTTTTGTAACAAGTTTCATTTCGATCCGATAAAGTGTTCGAAAGTTATTGTGTCCCATAGAAACGTCTATGAAGCAAAAATCTCAAACATAGATATATAATATGTATGTAAACCACTCAAGAGGCTTTAAAAACGTTTGAAACGGATAATTCCGATGACATCCCGGTTTCGGGTTTTGTGCAAACAAAATACTTTTCCTATATACCTACGGTATAAACGAGAAAAAGAAAAAATAAAAATAAGTTGAAATATATATTTCTTTTTACTTTTCCTCATTTATACCGTAATATAGAAAAAGTATTGTGTTTGAAAAAAAAATCGAAACCGATGTCACCGACATTATTTCCGGTTTTTTTTAACCTACAAATGTAATTTTCACAATGTTGTCTGTCTGCATGTGTAGGTTTATCTGTTATCATCGTAACTCCCAATCTATTTATGTTAGAGAGTTAAATCTTTTCGTACAAACAGACTATAGGTGTAGTTGTGCTATTCGCAAAAATTTTGAAATATCATAAAACGCAGAAAAATGATGTGGTCAATTTGAGATTTGGCACGCATGTATAACATAACTAACATATGTGCCAATTTTAATTTTATTATCACCATTAGTTCAATTTTTATTAAATGACTTGTATACGTTTTTTTTTTTAAATTTGTTGGATCATAAAAGTTAAACAGCATTGAGCGTGTTCAGTGCCTGGATGACCGTTAGGAATAAAACGGTTGTATTTACAACTTGAGGACGAGCGAAGCGAGTCCGAAGTAGTAATGTGGTAAGGAAATGTTCCGAGGTACCCGGTACCCAGTTTTTCTAAAAAATATATATCATTGAGGTTTTTTAATACAAAACCTAACCTCATAGAAAATTAAATTGCATTTATTTATTTTAGTGTATTTCTAAAAGAGGAAAAATAAGTTTGTTTTTATATCCATTATGTATTTGTTTGTATAAACATTTTTCTTTCAAGTAACAAAAATGCAATTTATTTGCTCACAAAGGAGGAAAAATCAAACAATTTGTTAAATGGATAATGAAACTTTAATAAATAAATAAAATTATGCTAATGTAACATAATAGAAATTATGTTATTTATATTTTTATAATATAAAATTTATAATATGTATTTGTATTTTTAAAATAAAATAAATAATTTTAGTTTTCAAAATACATATTTTAATCATCAAGGGTTTTTAAAAGAACTAATTTGATTATCTCTAAGCGTCCATAAAATTTCTATTTAGTAGAATTAAATGGATTTTTTAACGCGGTAAAAGCAAAATAATTTTAAATAATGCAATATAATTTCTTTATAGAAGAGCTGATTCTCTAAGTTTTTCTTTCTCAATTAAAACCATTATTTCTGGTCCGGGAAAGTCTCGTATTCCCTCTTTTTCCCTCCAGCTTTATTTTCTCGCTTCTTTCCCTACAACAATTTCCCCAATTTACTTTTTATTCTATAAAATATTAATCTGCCCCCAACCCAAAGTGAAAAAGTTCGGTTGATGAAATATTCAAATTTAGTTCGTATTTCCCAATTTGCTCATCCATAGCAATGAATTTCAATAATTAAATTAACTTATTTAATTTGATTTAATTCGTTATCTATACGTTGTTACATTTTAATCATTGATTTTTATTATTTTCAGTTATTTTATCATTTATTAACTACGATTTTTTTAAACCGTAAAATATGTAGCGTTTCATCTATTACTAAGTATTTGAAGAACATCTCAATGAAAAAGCGAATTTTTCCAACAGTTGCAAGCAAATCGAAAACAGATATATCTATAACACTGGCATGACTCCAACAAAGCGTATCTCCACAGTTTTAATATTATTACAATTATTATTACATTACATTATTACAAACATGGCAACATGCTATTTTTTACTGCCCCCTTTGATGCAGAGAGAAGCTTATTAACATCAACTCTTGTCACATGAGGATTTAAATGTTACTCAAAAGACTAACATTTTTCAAATTTATTAATTCTTTAAATTTTGATAAACTAAGTTTGTGTAATATTCTGCTGTTTATTTTATTATTATAATATTTAGAGAATTTAGTTTTATATTTTTATCTCTTTACAATAATATTTAGAGTTTTTGTTCTTATATTTCTGTCGCATTTATATCTTCAATACCTTTTTAAAATAATTAACTTCCTTTACCTTATTATTTACCATTATTGTTAAGTTTCAACATTTACTATGCTTAACTATATTGTCTTGAAATCGAAATTATTAACCTTTATTTTATTGTAACTACTACCTAAATTTCTTTTTCCTAGATACAAAATTGTTTTTTTAAGTATTTCATGTTATTTTGTCCTCAGTTAAGATATATAATAACTATCAGGTAGTTAGACTGTTATCGGCTGATAAAAGTCGATAGTTATCACATTATCACAGCATACCCGATTTTTTTATTTGAATCTTAATATCCAGTAATATGTTAGCATTAAAATTGTAAAGTGTAATTATTCTTAATATTTTTTTCTGTCCAATTTGTCCCCGTGTATTTTTTTCCGGATACCGTTTTTAAGACCATCTGAGTTGTTTTCACCTTTATGTGTGTGAATTCTAGAGATTTATTCTTTGGGATTAACACCTTTTAAGTAAACTTGGTAATAAAAAGCTAAGCTTGTTAAAATGTAGGCCTGTTATGCTAATTTTTTGAGAACTATGATAGTTTCCTATACCTTACATCTAAAAATGCATCTTTAATCTCCAATCCTAATAGACGACTGCTAAAGTCAGTAGAGGCCCCCTGGAAAAACGTTCGCCTCCTTTAACGAAATATTTTTCAGTGGAAGTCCGTCATAGATGTATAGATATCGCCCTTCCCCTCTCTTCTGGGATTGGTTTCGCCCATTACGAGTTTTGGCTAGCTACGGACCTGGTTGGAATAAAGTGGTAAAAGAATCTAAAAATACTCATACATTCAGAATAGTCTTGCATATTTATGAGCCAAACACCTATATTTAATTAAGTTAGCTTTTAGATGATAAATCCTATTTATCAATTTATGCCTACACCTCTGCTTCAAACATTTCTGGAACTGAGACCCGCATGACAAATATTCAAATAGGAATGAAGTCAATAAAGACGCTGGGATAGGGTCTAATTTGAATTACAAGTCTATCTAACATATGAGAGACCCAGATCTCTTTGATATAAAGGAATGGGTCTGAATTAAAATTCAAATCAAATTCGAATCCCTTTACATACTGAAATTTAAATTTAACTTTTAATTTAATAATTTCAAAGTTTCTTACTTTTCTTGATTGATAAGTTTAAAAACATAGATGAATCGATTCTAACCTACTATTAAATAAGAGAGCATAAGGAGGTAGATGTAAATAAGTAAGTGTAAATAAGTGCTTATTACTTCATAGTGAGTAATTGTATCTAGTTTATCGAGACAAATGATACTATTCTGACTAACAACAAACTAAGATTAAATAAGCTCACTAGATTGTTTCTCTGCCAAGCCTCTAAGCCACTAAAACCATACGGACATTACTACAAGAGGGGCCCTATAGGTTTAACTTTGAAATATCGAAAAAGTAACCTGACCACTTTCGGTTATAAATATAAATATATAATCAGTACAAAATTACAGATAACTTAGATAGTATATCGTTAAAAATACAAATATAAACACAAAAATGTGCGGAAAGGCGAAAACACAATAGCTCAGTGGTAGAGCGCTTGCCTTTTGACCTGGAGCTTGAGGGTTCAAATCTAGCCGGGGGAGGACCTTATATGAGGTTATCCTGGTACCGTAAACTCAGGAGTTCTTGAATTCAAGGACAGCCAACCCAGCCAGAGTTTTACGTGGTTTTCTTGGCTGCTAATACGCAAATACGGGGTTGGTTCCTGTTTCATCAGAGACAAGTCTGGAACCACGTTTCTGTTGTCTCTAGCTCACGAAAAGTTAAGGTTCTGCAGGCAGGGGGAGATTAAGGTAGGAAAGATATGTATCTTATGTCCGAAAACTTAAGCAGTGAAAGTAAAGGCAGTGACACGAATAACTTAAGTGACTAGTAACGAAGTGCTTGGTTCTTGAAGACAGACGTCTCCTAATAGCACCGCGAAACTTTGACTTTCAGGTCAAGGCTAAAGAATGAGTTCGTGCACACTGGAGTTGGGTTTGCCGGAGTTCTTTGTTGGGTGGCGCTGGACTCGCAAGAGCGGTAAGCTCTAACTAGAGTCTAGTGATGCTAGAGGAGCTGATGAGATAGGAGAGACTGATTGAAAAAGGGCGGGCCAAGTAAGACTTAAGTGAACAGAGGAGCCAGTAAGGCTAGATGAACTAAGCTCACAGTGAACTAGTAGTCGGCGCTAGCCAGAGCGGTGAGTCTAGCCAGAGTCTAACTGGCCTAAATAAACTAGGCACACTGTGAACTAGCCACGGATACTAGCACTAGCCAGAGCGGTGAGTTTGAATAGAGTCTACATGGACTAGATGAACTGGGCACACTGTGGACTAGTCATATGTGCCTCCATGTACGGAGGGTGTGCTCCCTAGAATGAGTTTGTACAAACTCTGGGGTGGATTAGTTGCGTGAGATTTGAGTGAGGTAAGCGCTAAAATGACCCTGCGGGTTTAAGCGGAAAAATAAGCTAATTAGTAGAAATTAGTGCTATAGTAGTATAATTTAGTTAATAAGCTATTAGTAGAAGTTAGCACTAGTAGTATAATTTAGTTAAATTTAGATTAAAGAAGCTATTTGTAGGAAAAAATTGTAGAATAATTCAGAAAATAATAAAATTTTATTATTAATCTAAATAATAAAATTTAATTATTATTAAATTAAATAAGCTATGAGCCGTAGTAAGGCGTGGTAAATAATTCTATGTAAGATGTCTCTGGTAGCTATTCAGTAAAGAAATGATTTTATATCCTATTTGATAGTATTCTACTCTGCAGGAAGGAGGAATTGGATTTTTTACTCAGCTTATCTAATAGTTGCCCCTAACACTGCGTTTAATACTGCGTCATGTATTGTAACAAAAGAAAAAGTGCACGTTTAGACGCACTATACATAAAATATGTATAGTGTGAAATAATTTTGGCCCAGAAGCCTGCAACACGGACGAATTTTTTTCAGAATGCTACATTTCTTGCTTAGCAGTCCACTTCGTGCTTAAAATTTCCGTTTAAAGTAGGAACAGTATGCCTTTCTCTCGTTTGTCAATTTTCTTGAATTTGTTAATGGAAATGTCAGTTCTGAAAAAAATATTCGACAATCATACTAAGCTCAGAGTATGCTTATCTTTTAAATAGTGTCGCACATTTCCTTTGAAAAATTAATGAAAAAAATTACAAAGAAGTAAAAGTGTTTCTGTTTCGACTATTAAGCACAAACCGAAATTTCAACTAAGAACTAGTAAGCAAGAAATTTATTGTGTGTGTTTATGTGTGTGTGTGTGTTTAGAAACCTGCTCAGGGACCTCTGAAAATGAAATCTACTTATTACAAAAGCAAATATATTATCGAATTGTCGTCAAAGGAAATTCGCTAAATAGCATCTCCAAAAGCAATAAAACCCTGTATAGACGGGATGATTTTTTACATGTAAAAGGGTATTTGACTCGGTAAAGTAGACTATGTCTTTCAATACATTGTCAGGCTGTAGATAGCTGGCGGGGTTTTATATAGGTCAGAGTACAATGTATTGAGTGTCCAAACAGAGGAGCATTTTAATTTCACACGAACCTCTTCCCTTTTATGTCTTTTCTTTTTTTACTGTCAAGGGCTGTAAAATAAAAAGGTTGTTAAACTGATAGTCGTCGTGTAGACCACGCAAAATTGGCTTCTATTAATCCTAAATTTAAAAGAGCTAAGGTTAATTTTAACTCATTGGGTCGTATGTTAATATAGGAAAGAAACTTAATTGGTTTTGAAATTTGTTTTTTAACAAAGCCTAATGATAGTTAACATTTGTATTAGGCTTAATAATAACTACTTTGCTAGCCATGGCGCAAGACTATTTTTTTTAATTTTTAAACTATACGTCTTAACAAAATTAAACTTTTAAAATATAAACACTGTAATTATAAATAAATCAGTGACGTAATTAAAATAAAAGATTAAAAATCAGGGCCTTTGTGTTTTATGAGTTAGATAAATGAGACAGGGAAGCTTAGTTGCACTTTGTGTTTTATGAGTTAAATAAATGAGACAGGGAAGCTTAGTTGCACTTTGTGTTTTATAGGTTAGATAAATGAGACAGAGAAGCTTAGTTACACTTGGCAGATTGTTTGAAATATATCTTTTAGTGAATTTTATTTTTCTATGTTTCAGTCAATATTTTTTTTTATTTTTGTATGTTTCAGTCAATATGTTTTTTATTTTATTTTTGTATGTTTCAGTCAATACGTTTTTTATTTTAGTTTTTTTTAAGTTTCAGTCAATATGTTTTTTAATTTATTTTTGTATGTTTCTGTCAATATGTTTTTTTTTTTATTTTATTTTCGTATGTTTCAGTCAATATGTTGGGAACGTGTAAAGCGAGTTACCAGATGAAGAACCAAATGAAGAGGCATTTACTATCATGGACCATAGCGAGGCATAAATCCAACTCGTCTGCTAAAGAATACACACCTATTAGGCATAATTCGGGCTCATCTGTTGATTACAAACCTATTAGAAGTGTTTTAGTTGCTAATAGAGGTATGTTACCACCATAGTACATCAAGATAAATATAATAAAAGAATAAGGTTATGCTTTATAAGATATACCTGTAATGACAAATAAAGACTATTAATCATAATCAAAAATGGTGTTCAATAATATTGATTAAACGTTCCTTTTGAAAAAACTGTCATTTTTCTAATCCAGAATAATAATAATAATTATAAATATATCTTAAAAAGTTTATTTATCATTATTCAGTAATAATTTTATTTTATTTATAACTATTGCAATTTTATAATATATTGAAGTACCTTAATTTCTTCAAATTATAAACTATTAGCTCTTAAGTTTTGATCTCTTTAATTTGTTTGTTTTTTAAGTTTTATTAACTATTTTTTAACTCTTAACTTGTGTTCTCTAACATATTTATATTTTCTTTTCTCTCTCCTTCAAATTTTAAATTAGAATTTATAAAGTACAAACAATTCCTGCCTTTAACCTTTGTATAAAACTATTAATTATAACAATAAAAGCCCCTCACACAGGTCAATCCTCGAGGGATTGTTTTATTCTTCTTAATCATTTTTTCTCTTTTATATATTTTTATATTTTGTACTTGGAGGTTTTTGAAAGGTTTCCTTGGTGTAACACCTTTTTTGTACTTATATTTGTAGAAAAAAACAATAAAAGGATTTTTTGATTTGATTTGAGAATAATATAAACTGTAGAGTATGTAAGGATATTTTCTATACGACAGTGGAGGTAGCACATTCTAGTGAGCAAAGAAAAAACTAAACTTAATAACCAAGCACGGTCTACAGAGACCGTGCTGCCATCTAGTAGCCGAGAAACTTACTACATCTCCAAACGATACACAGGTTCGATTCCCGTATGGAGAAGATATTGGCAGTAAAATTTCATGAAATTTCGACTAACCATTTGCTTCCTCAATTCATCCCGGGGATGATTCTAAAAAAACGGGTACGTATCTCGCTTGCGCGAGCGTGCCATATGTGTTGATTCCATCCTTGTCAAGGGGAGTGCTAAACTTCTCTCCTTTCATTCAACACGACTTTTATCTTAAAAAACTGTCTTCATAAACAGACAACTACATTACTTTAAATACCAAAAGAGTAACACAAAATTCAAATATGTGTATGTATGTACTGTTCTTTTGTAACGATTTTATAAAATAATAAATAAAACCGGTATATTCCATTACTTTATTTAAAAATGACTTGTTCGCAATCCCTTTGAGTTACGTTGTCTTCCTTACTTTTTTCTGACAGATATATTAGGTTTGTCCGGCGTATGAATTGGAGTGCACTACTCTACCCAGCTCTACACTTAAATTATTCATTTATCTAGGATAATGTAGAGTAAACTGCGGATTAGATGCGTGCGCGAACAGAAAAAGGGTAAAAAAAAGGTGGTGGGTAATGTAAATATATATATATATATATATATATATATATATATATATATATATATATATATATATATATATATATATATATGTTTATGTATTACTTTAGTGGTGGGTTAGCAAGCAGAGGACAGTGAGCGTTTGCTTACCTGTAAGCACTGTGTGCGTTTTTGAGCGCGGAAACATGATACATATAATAATATAAAAAAGGAAAATAATAAAGAGAAAGTATAGCTTACCGAAGTAATTAATCCCAAATAGCATAATAAAGCAAATTGAAGGTGAGGCGGCAAAGTGTAGGATGTATAAGTATGTATAAAATTGTTTTTGTTTTAGGCCCGTGTAAGTAAATTATTATAAAAAGAAACCACGTTTAAAGAGATGCAATGAAGTTGGATTCGAACTGATAATTTTAAGCTTTTACGGCACATCTTTATTTGCGGAACACAAAATAAAATCTACTTCGGAAAACTAATTTCGAATTTGCAAAAGCCGTTTGATGTTCAAGAATACATCATCCACAAGCCCTAGCTAACTTTACTCATAGACGTACTATACTAATAGATAAAATAAAACAATAGATGCTGCCTAAACATACTCCCTTGCTAGAGATATATACTAATGGGGTCATAACCTATCTCATTACTTTGAGAGGCCTGAAACATAAGTGTGAGTTAAGGTTATAATAAATCAATTGTTTTCGGCTTCTTGCTCATTCCATGTATTTTGATTTGTATTTTTAACGCTCTACAGTATAAGTTACTGAAACTTTGTACTGATTATTTAATAGTATTTATTAGCGTCAGGTTACTATCTCGAAGTTTCAAAATATTTATAACCCATAGGGCCTCTCTCGTAATATATCTCTATGCTCCCTTGGGCATGAGTAAGCAAAAAATCAGTAAATCAAGTTATAAGAGCGATGAAAAAACACTGTAGAGAAAAAAAATAGTGAAAGGGAGAACTTTAAATCTACGTCGAAGTAAATAATAAAAGCTCAAACTTGAAAAAAAATAAAGTGATCTCAAATAAAAGTAGAAAAAATAAATTCTTGCTCAAATGTCCATAAAGAAAAGTAAAAGACGCAATTAAACTAATATTTTTTTTGTAAATAACTACAACAAAATTGTTAACTACTATTATTTTGTTCTAAATAAGTACAATTATTAATATTTATTAATAATGTTAGTATCCTAATTAATATTATTTGTTGGTTTCACAGGTGAGATAGCTATCAGAGTATTTCGAGCATGTACGGAGTTGGGAATAAGGTCAGTGGCTATTTACTCAGAACAAGACAAGATGCAAATGCACCGTCAGAAAGCAGATGAATCCTACTTGGTGGGAAAGGGTTTACCTCCTGTTCAAGCTTACCTCAATATCCCTGAAATAATTAGAGTTGCTAAGGTAAGAATTGTTATTTATCAACGACAATGTGTTTTTTTTCATATTTTTGTTATTTGTAAAATAAAATTTTCCATTGTTAAGTAAAAGACTTCAGTTTCTGTGGTTTACAAGCCTACCTGGTTGGTTGAAAAGTTATTTTAGCCAATGTTAATTAAATAACATTTGCATGCGTATCGTTACTTTATTACTTTTCCTCATTTATATCGCAGGCATAGAGATGTATACTAGAGGGGGCATAGCCTATTTAAATACAATGAGAAGCCTGAAACATCTTTTTGAGGCTCTCAGGGGCTCTGTATTACCTCATAGAAACCTCCTTTAAGAGTGACTTAAGGGTATAATTAATAAATTTCTTTCGGTTTCCCGCACATTGTTTGTGTTTTGATTTGTATGTTTAACGTTCTCCTATATAAGTAACTGTAATTTTGTACTGATTATTTGATTATATTTAAAAGCGAAGGGGGTCAGGTTACTTTTTCGATGTTTCAAAATTTAACCTATAGGGCCCCTCTAGTAATAATATCTCTATGACCGCAGGTATAAAGAAAAAGTATTGTGTTAGCAAAATATCCGAAACCAGGATGTAACTGGAATTATCTGTTTCAGCTGTTTTTATGCCCCCCTAAGTGGTTTTTACAAAGTTTTCTGTCTGTATGTGTGTTTGTTATCATCATAGCTCCCGGTGTTTTTATGCAAGAGAGTTGAAACGTTGTACAAAAATCAGTCTATAAGTGTAGTTGTGCTATCCGGTAAATATTTTTTATGACGTCATTAACCCGCAATAATGATTCTGAACAAATTTTGAAAAATCATAAAACGCGGAAAAATGATGTGATCCAATTAAGATTTTTCCTGCATGTAGCCATGTATAAAACTAACATACCAAGTTTCATCTCATTATCAGCATTAGTTCAATTTTTATCAAATGACTTGTGCACATTCTTAAAAAAATGTGAAAATCAGAAAATAATCCAATTGAGTTGAACTTGGTACAAGTGTATATCTTTAAGTGATAAATAAGTACACCAAGATTTGTTTCAATACGACAAGTATATCCATGATTTTTGTAGTATGATAAAAGTAAAGCAGCATCGAGCGTGGTCAGTGCCTGGATAGGTGACCGCTGGGAATGAAACTGTTGTATTTACACTCTTTAAAAATTAAATATTTAACGTCTTGTACATTCTGAGGACGAGCTAAGTGAGTCAGAAGTAGAGGGATGAGCATAGTAAATCTGATGTGGTGAGGAAAAGTTCTGAGGTACCCCGCCCATACCTATTTTTTTATTTAATTGTATTCTTGAAATTTGTATTATTTTTGTTTTTAGGAAAACGATGTAGACGCTATACATCCAGGTTATGGTTTCCTCAGTGAAAGATCAGACTTTGCCAAGAGTGTTATTGATTCAGGAATAAGGTTTATTGGTCCATCACCTAAAGTAGTGCAGCAGATGGGAGATAAAGTAGCTGCCAGGCAGGCTGCCATAGACGCTGGTGTACCTATTGTTCCAGGTAAGATTTGTTCCAGTTCTTAGTGAGGATAAGGCCTAGCTTTATTTTTAGCTTTTTTATTATTTTTATTTTCTTAATTTCTCTTTATTTAATTAATTACAATTTTTAAATCTGCTAATTGATCTAGAGAATATCCCTGACTAGAGGCGTGGCCTGTGCTGTGAGGGAGAGTCTGTATCAGATTTATGTAAAAACCGACAGATCCTTATTTTTAAACTGTTCGCTTTGTTTTGAAGATAATAATTTCATTAGTGAACTGAAATTATTACATTTGTTATTGTCTTACCCATTCCTGACAAAATCACAAAAATACTTTAGCTACTTACTTTATTTTTAGCTTTATTATTTTTACCTTTTTTATATATATTCCTCTATGAGTATAGGTATGATAAAACAGTGTCTTAAAGACTCTAGACAGTTGTCTCTAGGAGCTCTTTAAGCCGTACCTTAGAGTATTTGGCCCCTTTGACTATGGTGTTTTGAATATATTACATAATCATAATAAATAAATATATGTTTATATTATAAGTTTAAAAATATTTTAATGTTTTGATCATTTTTTCATTTTCATAGTTTTTCAACATTTATTTTTGGCTGAGGGGCCCCGGGCAACTCTCTGGCCAGTCCACCCCTGCCTTTAAGTATTAAATGAGTATACTAAATGTTTTAAAATGAGTATACTAAGTATACTAAGTGTTATTGCAATACGGCAAGTATGACTACGGATTTTGTTGGATCATAACAGAGAGGTCAGTGCTTGGATGGGTGACTGCTGTGAATTAAAATAATGTATTTACTATCTGAGAACACGCAAGTCTAAAGAATTGTGGTACAATAAATTTGGTGATTTTTATATTCTGAGGTTTAGCAAAGTAAGTCTTAAGTAATGAGGAAAAGTTCTGAGGTACCCCTAGCCCGATTTTTAGGCTCAGGCTCACATTAATCTTTATTGGCTTTTTTACTGTTGCTATGACTTTGCATTAATTTGGTATTGACAGTTTTCATTCCTTCATTTTCTATATTAATCTGTTCACATGTTGCATTTGTAGGTACTCCTGGTCCGATTACATCTTCAGACGAAGCCATGGAGTTTTGCTTGAAACATGGATTACCAGTCATATTTAAAGCTGCATATGGTGGAGGTGGTAGGGGAATGAGAGTGGTCAGGAAAATGGAGGTACCAATTATTTTATATACTTCCTCTATAGCATAGAAGCTTAAGCTATCAAAGTAAAGCTAACACTATTAGGAAAACTTATTATTGTGAGAAATAAAGTGGAATTTGCAATGTTAAATATTTGTGTTTACAGTCTATCGTTTAGTTTAAAAATCCCCAAGGTCATAAGCATTTTGGGGATTGACCAATCAGAGAAGCCACTGCCAACCCCCCAAGTTAAAAGAGAAAAAAAATCCCCACCACCATAACTGCTGTAGGGAAATAACCTTCTTCCGAAAATAATAATAATCGTTCACCTTCTTCCGAAAAATAATCGTTCACTTTGTTTGTAGTTCTTGTGTTTACATCGTTTTGAAAACTACTTTCAAATTAATCATAAAAAAGATATTACAAAATAAAACTACACAAAAGAAATGTAAAAAAACATTGCCAAGGAAATACGGGTAAAATAACCTGATTTGTTTACATAGTTTTTTCCCGCTCCCTTCTTTCAGGGATTTTTTTCTTTAGAATCAGCGGTGCCTTAGAAGACCTGTCAAGATTTTTAAATTAGTTGATAGACTGTACATATTGATTATAGTATTTGATGTTATATTTTTTTATGTTTATATCCATTATCAATTTAGCATTGGAATGGAATACAGATTGTAATGTATTGTGTACTGGCCCAAAATTCTTATATTACTTATTTGATAAAAAGATATCAAATTTTCAGCTTATGTATCAGAATTATTACAATAGGTTAACAAAAAAATAAATTTATAGTAGATTAATTGTTACACCTTAATTGTGTAGTTAATTATTTTCCTTGCATATGATAAACCTTTAAACTAATACATTAGTACATATATATATATATATATATATATATATATATATATTATATATATATATATATATATTATTAATTTACATGTAAGTTATATTTTTTTAAATAATAAAATTTGATGTAAATAAAGACACTTAATATTATTAATTACTATATTTATTTTTGTATGATTAAATAATTTTATCTGTTCCTAGGAAGTGAAAGAATCGTTTGAGAGAGCAGTCTCTGAGGCGGCTGCAGCTTTCGGCGATGGCTCTATGTTTATAGAGAAATTCATTGAGAGACCGAGACATATAGAAGTACAGCTTCTCGGTGACAAAGCCGGTAATGTTATTCATCTTTATGAGAGAGACTGCTCGGTACAGAGGAGACATCAGAAAGTTGTCGAAATGGCTCCCGCTCCATTCCTGGATCAAAAGGTAAAAAAATCCATCTCCCCCCCCCCTCCATGACCCCAACCTCATAAGCTCATTTTTTCTTCAAAAATTCACTAAAATTAAGTAAAATTTAAATGTATGACTTAATGAAGGTAATATGATTTTTAAGGGGGTAATATCAAACCAGGGGGGCTTAAGCCCCCTTAACCCCTCTTGAATCACTTATGGTCTACTCTCTGATCCATAAAAACCCATTTAACATATTTTTAGTTATATCTTGTTTTTTACTTTGTATATTATATTTGTTTTTGTGATATAAAGAGTTTTGAAAAAACATAATTTGAAATTGATGTTATCACTTAAAAACATTTAATTAAGAAATTTTTGGTAAAATTACAATCTTTATTAACTTACTTAATTTGAACTAATAATTATTACTCTAAATTTATAGTAAACGTTATATTATTTCTATGTTAGATATTTATATTTGTCATACCAATTTTTTATTATTTTTTGATGCTTTAATAAAGAAAATCAATAATAATCTTTATAAACAAGAATCAATAAAATATTCAAGCCAAATTATTACAACCTGCACAGCTCAGTTTATTTATTAATCTATTAATCTAATTTATTTTTATTTTGTATTTATAAAGAATTTGATTTAAAAAAATACAGTCTGTTTCGCTGCTAGTTTTCATCAGAATATTTTGTCATCTGACAGTTTTATTTAAAATCCACCTATAAGACAAAACAATCAATATTGAATGAGAGAATATTTTATTTTCTCTCTTATGTTTTGTCTTATTAGATTCTCGATTTATGGATTATCCTAACCTTATTTAAGATTGTGTGTGGTGTTTTAGGCTCGTCAAGGTATGTTAGACTATGCTGTGAAGCTAGCTAGACATGTTGGGTATGAAAATGCTGGTACTGTAGAGTTCCTAGTGGATGGACAAGGAAACTATTACTTTATTGAAGTAAATGCTAGATTACAAGTAGAGCATACAGTTACTGAAGAGATTACTGGGTAAGATACTTTGTGCCCTTAAGCATTGCTTCTAGAGTGTTTGGCCGAGTTTGGCTTAGTCGTGAGCAAACTTATTAGTGTAAAATAGATGTTCAAGTGGTTTAGGACTAATTGTAATTTTTAGGTTGAAGTTTCTTTCTATATTATATTAAATGCAAAGTTAATAGTTATTTACATACCAAGAGAACAACAGAGTCAGAGTTTTACATACCAACAGTCATTACACCCAGCTTTTTCAAAAAAAAATTCAAAAACTTCCTTTATTGCTTAATAGATACAATTATACAATTTTTTTGTTGGTTCCTGAGGCGTAACCCAAGGGAAATATGTAGGGGTTTTAAGAATTGTTCATGAGTTGCAGCCGAGATAATTAGGAAGATTTATCCCTGATTTTTGTTGTCTCCTGTGGTACGTAGAAGATCCTTCCTCTGGTAGGGAGTAAAGTTAAACAAATAATACTTTTATTTTTACTGCATTTTATTTAAATATTCAAATTTTTACTGAATTCAAAATCTGAAACTAGTTGTACCCATACACTGAATTTCAACTAGTAAAAGCACTAAATTCACATGAAAACCACAGAGTTTTCATTTATTTAACTGCAAATAGATTAAAAATAAAAACGAACTACAGATAAATTTAAAGTAATCGGTTTTATTAAAACACACAAAAGCCGTTATAAAAAATGTAAAAGTTTCTTTCTTTCTTTTATATTATAAAGAACATAAAAGTACATTCTCGTATTGTTAAAAAAATTATTAGATGATCCAATATTTATTAAAATGATAAACACAAAGTTTCCTGAGCTAGATTTTAAGAATGAATCACTAGATTTTTTTAAGCGAAAAGTAAAATACTTTCTTATTCTTTCTTATCTTATTCTTTATACTTTCTTATTTTTTTCTAATTTTTGTTTCATCTCTTATTTTTACCAATATGCTTATAGGGTTCCTTCCTTCCTTTAAAAAAAAAGCTGGAAAATTATATTAAACATGGTTATGATAAGTTGACAGCATGAGAAAATATTGCTGAGAAACCAATGAGGTTTGCCTGGTATGAAATTGTGGGCGTGGTTTAACATCCAAGAATAGCCTCATTAGCTCCCATTATTTTCCCACTCTGTCAACTAATTATAACCGTGTGTTATACTATTAGCTACTTATTATAAAAGGTTTCATTTACTGCAAGTTAATGAACCAATTGAAGCACTCGACATGCTTACCTCACTTGCTAGATGGTGTTGAGCTGAAATCAGTTCAGGGATATCCATATCTGAGAATAAGTATCAGTAGTAGCTGATTTCTTTATTATTTGATACACTCTTAGAAGTTTGTTTTATATGATTCATAGGAAGTTGATTCTTTTTCTTTTGTTCAAAGTATTTTGAACAAAAGTTGGTTTTGTGGAAAGAGTACGGTATCGATAGTATTTTATTATCTATATATAGTATGGTATCTTGGTTCTAAGTATGGTATCTAGAGTAATCTAGATTTGTGAATCGTGGAATGATTTGCAGAAAATTGTTCTCCTCCATCCCTTATATTATATGATTGCTAAAATAGTATGTGTTTGCAGTGTTGATTTAGTCCAGTCACAGATTAAGATAGCTGAAGGAATGACTTTGCCAGAACTAGTACTAAAACAAGATCAAATATCTCAGCTTGGTTTTGCTATTCAGTGCAGAGTTACCACCGAAGATCCTGCTAAACAATTTCAACCTGATACTGGAAGAATCGAGGTTAGTAACCCTGGCTCATTGAGGAATATTAGTTTTTATATTTACCAAGAAATGTTTAAATGTTTTAAAATATTTTTTGTGGTCGTGTTTCTCGTTTATGCCACAAACTTAATGAAGATGGCTAGTTCTTACTTTATTACTGGTTACTAACTTTCTTTGTTTATATATATATATATATATATATATATATATATATATATATATATATAATATATATATATATATATATAAGAATCATTTCTTTGTTTAACTTAGTCATGATTGTAATTTTATCTACATTACCTAGAACCTCCATTGAATTTGAACTTCAATATTGTCCAATTTGTCAAAGATTAGTTAGAGAAGGCATTCTATTGGCCCATTTTCAGCCTACTCCTGTCAACTGAACTGATACAACTAAAATTATAACAATATGTAAGGCTAGGTAATTAGAAATTATTAATGTATGGCATGAAATTAATTTGAAAAATTATATCTTCCATTTGGTTGAGTTAATGGTACCCTGAATTGCTGGTAATTATTTGGAATGTCATTAACCAATGCTGTTACTATAACTGCAGATTCTCTAGATATAGTACATCCTTTTTGGCAAAATCATGTTAAGAACTTATGAGCTGTTATTGATGTTTTAGCAAATTTTCATCATGAAAATGAAGCTTTGTTACAATATAATGTTATTTCAATTTATAGGTTTTCCGCACAGGAGAAGGTATGGGTATAAGATTGGACAGTGCATCAGCCTACGCTGGAGCGATCATATCTCCTTACTATGACTCACTGCTGGTCAAAGTAATCGCACATGCTCAAGACTTGCCTTCATCATGCGCTAAGCTGAGCAGAGCTCTGAGAGAGTTTAGAGTCAGAGGAGTTAAGGTAATAATTTGTTTTTTATAATTCCACTTATTACTTATATAAGTAATAATAAAAGTAGTAAGTTTCTTGTTAACAGTACTTGTTCATCTCAAGTCCTTGTTACTGCTTCACTTCTTTAATAGTGCCAGATCAAATCTTGCCATGTGTCATACTGTTTAATTAAATTTAATTTCTTAGGTATTAGAAATATCATTAATAGGTTATTATTATTTATTTATAAATCCTGTAGAATTACAGTATCTTAAGATGGAATTGCTGTCACAAACTTCAACCAAAATTTTGAAGTTTGACCTTTTCAGAACTGAGAAAGTATAATAGGGGTAGAGTAGGTGAGTAAGCCCTCATGAATCTATAATTGGTGGTAAGGATTCCTTTGAAAGTATGATCTCCCCTAGCCTGGTTCCTACAAGCCATGAACACCCCCAGTTCGCATTAATTTATTCCTTTTTAAACACTGATCGTGATCTCTTAATTCATCCAGGCACTGACCACGCTCATTGCAGCTTAACTTTTATGATCCAACAAAAACCATGGATATACTAGTCTTATTGAAACAAAACTTAGTGTACTTATTTATTACATGAATATGTACACTTGTACTGAATTTCAACTTAATTGGATTATTTATAATTAAAAAAATTCACAAGTTATTTGATAAAAATTGAACTAATGCTGATAATGCATTGAAACTTGGCACGTATCTTAGTCTTATATATGGCTACATGTGTGCCAAATCTCAATCGGATCGCAACATTTTCCGCACTTTATGATTTTTCAAAATTTTTGCTGAGCCATTACTGCGGGTTAATGATATCATAGCACAACTAAACCTATGGACTGATTTTTATACAAAGTTTCAACTCTCTAGCATACATACTCTGGGAGCTACGATGATAACAGACTCAAACTCACACATATACAGACAGACAACTTTGTGAAAATCACTCAGGAGGCCTTAATAACACCTGAAATGGATAAGTCTGGTGGCATCCAGTTTCAGATATTTCTGCAAACATAACACTTTTCCTATATACCTACAGTATTAGGTGATGAAAAGCAAAAAGAGAGTTAAATGCAAAAGGAATGAAAAAATCCTCTGTGAGAAAATTTGTTGCTAAAAAAACTTTTAAGCTTAAGCTGGAAGAGGTAGTCACCCTTTGTACAATAAGATTATATATTTTTCTTTTTTAGACAAACATTCCGTTTCTACTTAACGTGCTTGAAAACCAGAAATTTATCAATGGTTCAGTCGACACTTACTTTATAGATGAGAACCCGCAACTTTTTACTCTTCAAACTTCTCAAAACAGAGCTCAAAAACTTCTCAACTACCTCGGTCATGTTCTTGTAAATGGACCCATGACTCCCCTTGCTACTCCTTTGAAACCTGCTGAAATTGAACCCCATGTTCCTGAACTCAACTTAGGTATGATCTAAACTTTAAGTAAATAATTTTTTTAAAATTCACATTGGAGTTGGTTTTCTTTTGTACTTTATTTAAAGCTTGATATTCTTATTTGTACTAATTTATTTAAGGCTCACTTTAAAAAAATTGGCTTTTGAATTAATTTTAATGGTAAAAGGATTTAAAAAAAACACTCTATATTTTTTTTTATTTGATTTGCTTAAAAATAATTACCTAATATTTTCATTTATTGTGGGTATTTGAAATTAAAATTTGGTTATGGGAGTGGTATTTCTATAACAATTAATAATTTGTTTGAATGAGAAGTTAAAATTGTATAGATTTGAGCTGTTTTGCTTGTAAAATAAAGAAAGCTGTTTGATGTACTAGTTCACTGGGATGACAAAAATTTGGGGATTTGTATTTATTTAATGAAATATTTTGAAACATTTTATTAATTTTAATTTTGTAAGTTATTAAGTATTTGATGAAGGTCTTCCGCTGGTGGCCGCATCAATCCAGATGATGAATCCAAGGTTTCGCTTTCAGTCTGAGTGTCATCTTCTGGGACGAAGGAACTCACTGGTTCTAATCCCAGAGTTTGAACCAGTTTTAAAGTCCAGGGGGTTCAATGCCCACTGTTTCAAGGTTTTTGAAGCTATTCAGAGCTTACGTGGTTAACCCTTTCTTTGTTACAGTGTTACAGAATTGACAACTGCACTAAATTTCCATAGTTGGCGGCAACATTGTCATGATAAGACTGGACTGATAAGTCATTTTCTAAAAAAAATGCCCGTGTATTAACATATGGCCAAATCTTTACGAGGTGTTTTTTAATATACTTTATTGTATTTAAGTGTTGAATTATCGGAAGAAAAAAAATCAAATAGATTAGTTCAATTTTTCTGGAATTAATACAATACTGAAACCTAACCTTTTTTGGGCATTTAGGACTCGTAGATTTTTTTTATGTTTTTAATATGATTAGTTTTATTTAAGCAGTGAACTGTTATAAAATCAAAAGTTTATATCTATTTTATAAGAAAGAAACAAAAAAGTGAGGTTTATTCAATTTTTCTGAAACAAAATATGGTAGTAAAATCTAACCTTTTTGTGTATATTTTGAATTTTTTGGTATATGGTGTTTTTTACTATTTTTTATTTAAATTTCTTAAAAATATTTGCTTATGATTCATTTTTAACTAAAGAGGGAGAAATAAGTAACAGAATCTAATTTTGTGCATTTAAGGATTAAGACGCTGGACCTTCCCTGGATTACCTCATCTAACACTATATAAAAACTCCATACACAATAGCTACTCCAAAAATGAATAAAATTTATTCATAAGCAGATTCTTTTCATGATATCATCTTAAAAAGAAGTAAAAACACCTGAAACCAACACCTGAGTCCAAAATGGGTTAGATTTCACTTCTGTATTTATTTCAGAAAAATTGAACAAACCACACTTGTTCATTTTCTTTTGATAAAATAGATGTATATCTTTCGATTTTATAACAATTCGATACTTAAGTGCTATAAATTATATTTAAAAAACGCCTCAAAAAGATTTGGCCCTATGCTAATACAGTGTTATTTTTTTTAGAAAATGATGTAGGTTACAACCAGCTATATGAGGTTGCCAATAGGTTACCTTTGTCTAGCTGTCTATTGATACTGAGTCAAGAGAATGTTTTACTTAACTCTCTACCATGAAGAAGTTGAATTAATTTATCCAATTCGTGCCCTTAGTTTATATCAACAGTATTTGTAATATAAATATGTTGCCAACTTAAATTAATACTTAGTAAGATATTAGATGCAACCCACCTTTGGTGGATCTCCCAGGGTAAATATCCTGATTGGCCAAGAGACTCTAAAATGAACATTTATTTATTTATTAAGTATTTTGATGTATTTAGTTTCAGATGATAGTTCAGATATGTATGTGCAAAGAGGTAAAACTTAAAGAGCTTACGAGCCTACCCTTAAAGTGTCTTTTCCTAAAATGATTCCTTAAGTTTTCTCCTTTGTTGGTTCCTATTGTTTCCTGCATTTTGGAATGCATAGTCATGCATTAAATGTGTGGACTTGTTGTTCTGATGTCTGTAATATTTCCTCTATAACCCTAAATAATTAAAGTCAGAGTATTCCGAGGGTTTTGTTTTATGATTCATTTCTATTATTTCAATATTTAAATACAAAATTGTTATCTAATTGGTTTAATAAATAAATGTTGTGTTAGTTTAATATTTAATTGAAAAGCCATTTTCTTCATTTTTAATTGAATTGATTGAAAACAAGTTGCTCTAATTTGAAATCTCTAAAATATTTAATGGTTTTTTGCAACTTTCTTTACTCACTTTTGATTTTTTTTATAAATTGTGCTATATAGGCAAAACTTATATTATGCTACTTATATCTGCTAATTTTTATAAAATTATTTTAAGTAAATTAATTAGTAAATAGTAAATAATTAGTGTTATTTATTTTTATATTATTTTAAATCTTTAGTTTTCTTGATCTCATCTGCCTAGCATTTTTTTGTACAGCTTTTTTAAATTTATAATTAAACATAAGTTTTAAACTTTGTTATAAATTTGCATATGAATTTTATCGTTACATTTTAGCGAACGTTACAAATCACCTGTGCTAAAAAATATCCTTTAACATTGCATCAACTTTTCCTCTTTCCTTTTAGTTTCCTTTCTTGACATAGTTTTGCATCTTCTTTTGATTTACCTCGTTATAGATGGGTTGTGTTTTGATATAGGCCAATTATTGTATAAAATATCAAGTTGCTGGCTGTTAATGCGCTTTTAAATTTGTATATAATTTGGCTGTACATTTAAGTTGTCTATATGCTGATATATATGTGCAGATTACTCAAAGGTCGTCTACAATGAAGATGGAGAGATGATAGGTGAGAACTCATTCATAAAACGTTTTTTTTTTTTCAAAAATTTCAAAGTTTATTTTTTAAGAAGATTTTTTTCAATTTGAGTTTTCTAAAAATACTTTTTAGAAGCATTTTTTACTTTTGAGATAATTAATTCTTACGCTTATTATGTAACAATATTAATGTTTTATATTTTAAATTTAGCTGATCAGTATCATAAAACTTTATGATTACTAAGAGAGACCTGATAAAGGTAAATAAAAATATTTGTACCATTTAAACTCACATATTGAATGATTTAAACTTGTAAATAAACACTAAAATATAATAATAATTATTTACTTTAACTTATTTGTTTTAAGTCTTAAAAGTCTAATTACACATATGTGTAACTTATCTTTATTTAACTTACCGAACTTTAATGAAATTACTCTACTTTTTTTACATTATTTACTTTATTTTACTTTTACGTACTGTAATTTCTTTGCTTCACTCTACTGTATTAACAGTATTTAATTTATTTTACTTACAGTACTTCAATTTCTTTATTTTACTGTACTGTGTTTACATTTATTAATTTATTTTACTCACTGTACTACACTTCCTATTCTTTACTGTACTGTGTTTACATTTTTTTTAATTTTACTTACTTTACTTCAATTTCGTTTCTTTACTGTACTGTATTTACATTTTTTAATTCATTTTACTCACTGTACTTCAATATCTTTACTTTGCTGTACTGTGTTTACATTTTTTAATTTTTTTTTTACTTACTATACTTTAAATTTTTTTTCTTCATTCTACTGTATTTCCTTTATTTTTCTTGTTGTTTTAAGAAACCAATTATTATAAATAAATGAATAAAAACGTTATATTGTGATGTCAAACATTATATAGACCTGATGTCAGCACTAAAAGCATCAAAAGCGTATGTTATTCATTCTTATAAATGTTTACTTGATGTTAACACATTCTGCCTGCATGGATTTGGTGTAGGTTAAATTCATTTTGTTTTATACCTATTTTAATTTCATGGTTTTAGCAATATCATAATTAAAGCATGGTTTGTAATATTAATTATTTTCTTTTCTCTATTTGTTCACGAGGCATGGTGATGGAGGTTTTGGTAATTAATTATAATGTTAAATATTATGTTCAAAATTCATTCAAAGGTTTAGGAATGATTAATTGTTGATGATTATCATTAATAGTCATTTTAAACACTATTCTACATAAGCATTACATTAATAGACTATAAAAAAAGTTTGATTAAACCAGATGGAACATTTTAGATATATTAATATAAGTATGACATTAAAGAACTATAATAAAAGTCTGATTATACTAGATGGAACATTTTAGATATATTAATATAAGTATGACATTAAAGAACTATAATAAAAGTCTGATTATACTAGATGGAACATTTTAGATATATTAATATAAGTATGACATTAAAGAACTATAATAAAATTCTGATTATACCAGATGGAACATTTTAGATATATTATAAGTATTACATTAAAGAACTACTATAAATTTCTGATTATACTAGATGGAACATTTTAGATATATTATAAGTATTACATTAAAGAACTACTATAAATTTCTGATTATACTAGATGGAACATTTTAGATATTAGCATATTATACATTAAAAACTATAATAAAAGTCTGATTACCAGATGGAACATTTTAGATACATTAATATAAGTATGACATTAAAGAACTATAATGAAATTCTGATTATACCAGATGGAACATTTTAGATATATTAATATAAGTATGACATTAATGAACTATAATAAAAGTCTGATTATACCAGATAGAACATTTTAGATGTACTAGTATAAGTATTACATTAAAGAAAATAATATATTCTGAATAAATATCATGCAAATAATTAAAAAAATTTATTAATATCCGAAAGTGATACATTCGGTTGTGTAAACAGGGCACCACCTTTAACATTTGGAAAGACAATTTGAAAATCACAAATGAGACTTCTTATTCTTTCGTTTTGACTTCTAAATTCCCTTCATTAATAAGATATATATTCCATTCGAAAAATATTTAATTTTTTAGTAACTTTTAAAGCTATGTCTAAAATACTAAGTTAAGTCTAAGTGAAGAATAGAAGATGAGGAAAATTACTAACAGAGTTAGGGGAGGGAAATTACTCCAAATTAGCCGGCCTTTTGGCCAGTTGAATGGTTTGTTTAAATTAACTTAAAGAAAAATTCAGGTTGATAAGAGCCCAAAGCCTTATTACATTACAATAGCATTTTTTAAGTGTTTTTTCTCTGAAATAAACAAAGAATTTATTTATTTGTAAGTTTATCATTTAATTTTAATTTATTTCTTATTAATTTATTTTAATATTATTATTTTTATATTATTATGTTTAACTTTCAAGATTGTGGAGGTATTTATCGTTCACTTGAGTCAAAAGAGTGATTAGTGTTTTTAGAAAATTTTTTAAAAGAAAAAACTCTATTCTCCTAGTTTTTTAAATATTCTTTCTTATTTTATATATTCCCTTGTATTTAACATAGCATTGTAGGCATTGCTTAGTTTTTTAAATTTATTAGTGAAATTTATATCTCTGAATAAAAATAAAAATATAAACAATGTTGTAACCCCATCAATAATAATTATTGAAATGATTGCAGCTCCTCCTCCTCCTAGAGGCTTACGTCAAGTACTGAAAGAAGAAGGACCTGAAGCATTCGCTAAGGCTGTAAGGAATAACAAACATCTACTGCTTATGGACACTACATTCAGGTAAATTCAAAACTATATTTTAAACCTTAAGGTTTTAGGATTTTCTTGAAAAAGGAAACTTTTTAAAATTTATCTGAATATAATTTTTAGCAAGTGTATGTAAGTAAGAATTTCTGCACTTGCGTATGGGATGTAATAAATATCAAAGGCTTGTTCAAATTGTACGAGAAACATAAAGAGCTTCGAGGTTATAAAGTGTTTTGGATGAAAAGTTTATGAAGTCATTAAACAGAGTTAACTTCAGTAACAAAGGTAACTACCTGTATTTACTTTATAACTAAAGTTACTAAATATGACATCATTATTTTGAAACTTAAAGTTGTGTTTATACAAGATGTAATATTTTAAGATCATTGGCTTGCTATATTGATATTATGACATAAAAATAGTATCTTCGAGGCAACACAACTAGACCTTAGTGTGATTTTTATGCTGTTTCTACTATTTTTGCTTAAACGCAGTGGGAGTTATGCATGTTACACATAGATAAACAGCATAATAGTTGGAAAATCTACTTTTACTTTTCATACACCTGAATGTGAAGAAAAGTACAAAGTAAGTTAAATCCTAAGAAGCCTAATTATTCACATGATCCTTTGGTTCGATTTTGTCTTTAAAAACGAATTAGCCTCTTGTCTACAATTATTGTTCTTCATTGAAGGTAGATTGCTCTACTGATACTATAAACAATGAATATAATTATTGCTATGGCATTACATTAGGGTATTCTGGGGCTCTGGACCCCCTCCCTGTAACTTATAATTCATACATTATGACATATCATAAAACATTTGAGATCTACCCCTTGTCATTTGTGATATATGACTGCTCCCTGTCATTTGTGATGTATGACTGTCTCCTGTCATTTGTAATATATGCCTGTACCCTGTCATTTGTAATATATGACTATCCTGTCATTTGTGATATGACTGTTCCCTGTCATTTGTGACCCTGTCATTTGTGATATATGACTGTTCCCTGTCATTTGTAATATATGACTGTCCTCTGTTGTTTCTGTTTTATGACTGCCTCTTGTCATTTAAGATATATGTCTGCCCGCAGTTTACAAATATCTTCTATGGTTAGACTCTTGGCTTTCATGAAGGAATCCCTTAAAATTCTTAAGGCGTTAAAGTAGTTTTATTTTCATATCTTAAATATTTGTGTGATTTGTTGTTTATAGGGATGCTCACCAGAGTTTACTTGCAACCCGTGTTCGTTCAGCTGATTTACTCAAAATCTCACCGTTTGTGAGTCATAAGTTTTCCAACTTGTACTCACTAGAAAACTGGGGTGGTGCTACATTTGACGTTGCCCTAAGGTTTCTTCACGAATGTCCCTGGGAGAGATTGGAAGATATGAGGAAACTCATTCCTAATATTCCCTTCCAGATGTTACTTAGAGGAGCTAATGCTGTTGGTTATACCAACTACCCTGACAATGTTGTTTTTAAGTAAGTATAAAATAAAAAAGTCACTTGAATGATTTAAAGCCTTCAATTGAATGTAATTTTCTTGTGAAAAGTACTAAAAAGTACTCTCTCCGAAACACAGGAAAATTTTACATTTTTTGGAGTTTTTTGAACCGATTGCTATAGCTTTATATTATTATTATTGAATAAATATAAATGTAAATAAATTAAATTATAACAAATAATTAATATAATAATAACATATAAATAATTTAAATAGGTAGTAAAATGATAATATTAGAATAGATAATTAACTAAATGATAGAATAAAATTTTGTGAGATAAATAATAAGAATAATAATAATAAAAAGAGTAAATTAACTTAAATAATGCATGATAATGTATTTTTTATGTAACCATGTTTTAAACAGTTAAAATTTTTGTTGTTTTACTTTGTCCTGAATATTTTGTAAATGTTAATTTTAAAAAAGTTTAGTTTAAATAAATGTTTGTTCCTATTTGTTATAATAAATCATCAATAGTTTAAGAAATCAAAGACATGGAATTAATTAATTAATATATATATATATATATATATATATATATTATTATATATATATATATAATATATTATATATATTTTAAATTTGTGTTAATATATAATTGAGAACTGCGAAAACTCCAAAAACCTCACATGAGGAACACAGCCGTCAGGCTGACTTACAAGTGTGATAATTAAAAATGTTAAAAATAAAAAACTGTAAACATTTATAAGTAAATAAATGGTATTGTATTGTATTGTATTGTAGCTTTGTAATTAATGGTTGCTTTTACCACCCGAAGTTGTTCCTTGATTAGCCTCAAGGCTTTAAGCACAAACAATTATATATGTTACTGAAGGGTTACAACGTTACTGATATGAGCTAACCAAGTGTTATATCCTGTCTAATAGTTTTGAGCTTATAGATTGCAGGAGATCTCTGGGCTCTACTTGGTTTTCGCGTATATTTTGTGGAGGGAAATTATTGCTACTAACTTGACTAAAAGTATTTGCGCTATTAGGCTTGACATCATCAAGGTATAATTGTTAAGTAGGGACCTTTTACTGAGTTAAAGGTTTTTTAAAAACAATTATGTATAATCTCTTAAAAGTTTGTAAATTTGTTAGAAATGCGTACTTCATTAGTGCAAGGCAATCCTTTCTTGGTATGATTTATCCTATATCGATATCGTTCTTAATATATTTTCATTGTCATGATGTTGTCCAGATTCTGTGAGCAGTCTGTCAAGTCAGGTATGGATATATTCCGAGTATTTGACTCTCTCAACTACCTGCCCAACCTGATCCTTGGAATAGATGCTGCGGGTAAGGCTGGCGGAGTTGTTGAGGCTGCTATATCTTACACAGGAGATGTATCTGACCCCAAGAAGAAGAAATATGACTTGAAGTATTACCTGAACCTGGCTGATGAGCTAGTCAAGGCTGGAACTCATGTTCTTTGCATCAAGGTAATGTCCAAATTGCTCATTATTTCAGGAGATGGCTAATTTTATTCTATATGAGAACAATACCAATTCTTTTCTCATATATAATGAAAGCAGTCTCAGATCCATTGGAAAAATTTCAGATGCACAAACATTAAAACCCAAAAAAAAGGTGGAAACATGGTCCTAGAATTTCTAACATTGTCTCGACCCCCTGTAAGTTTACTTATGGGAGTTAATTTGATAATTTATATGAATATGATAATTTTAGTATTTTCATAAAAGTTAAATTAGAGCGTATCATAATTTTAACTGTCTGAGTAATAGTTACCAATAAAATAGTGATAATTTTAAACTCACACAAATCAACTTTCCAGGGGTAGAGACCATTTTGAAAGTGATCAACATCTTGTATAGTGCATAGTAATCACATTTTGAAAATAAAATAGTTTGACCATTTTATCCCTGTCTATTTCAAGATTTAATAAATCTGCATACAGCTCTATTTATTAACTAAATAAAGATTTGAAATACAAATAAAACCTCTGCAAATTGGTAGCAAAAAGGCAGTGTTAAAACTATATAAATTTAAAAAAATACAATATTTAATATGTTAAAAGGTAAATACAGCACGTTTAGACCTGAGCTTTATCCTTATGGTGACTTAAGCATATATTGAGTATATATCATTGTTTGTTACTAGGACATGGCTGGACTACTGAAACCTGCTGCTAGCAAGATGTTGATCTCTGCACTGAGAGACAGACACCCAGATATCCCTATTCACATCCATACTCATGATACTAGCGGTGCCGGTGTTGCTAGTATGCTAGCTTGTGCTGAAGCTGGTGCTGATGTGGTAGATGTAGCAGTCGATTCAATGTCTGGTATGACGTCTCAGCCTTCTATGGGAGCAGTCGTGGCTTCATTACATGGACTTCCTCTAGATACAGGTATTAATTAAATTTTGACTAATAATTGCTTTTTCAGGAAATTGGATGTCAAACCTTAGATTGGGTCTGAAGTGAAAAAGATAATAGTAATCCAGCTACTTACACATTGTTAGGTCAAGACCCATTGATTTATTGATCTCAATCATAATAATAATTGATAGTGGCTTATGAAGATGATTAGGCTAAATAATTTATTAATTTTAATTGTAATTAGAGAGAGGCGACAGTTCATTAGCAAATAGGCACACCTTTTAGACCTCTGCTCACTCCCTTTGATAGAAAATAGTGTCTTAATTTATGAGTCCAGAAAACATCCGATTTTACTTTTACTTTCAAAAGAACAAGACTTAAGCGTCCTACTCTTAAAACCATTAGAAAGAATCTGTATTTTAAAAATAAACTTTAATTTTGCGTAAACCTAGTTTCATTTAGAGTTAAGGATCTTTTAGGAGTACCGGCTTTGCATCACTTTCAAATGTTGGCAAGTGTAAGGATTTCCATCCTGCTGAGCCAAAGCCAGTGTCCAGATAACTCAATGCAGTTTTAATCAATTATATCCACCAATTTTTACTTAACTTTTCGCTAATCAGAGAGTAAAGTTCTTTTTTAAGGACTGTAAGGCTAAGAAACCTTACAATAATTTGACACTTCATCAGGCTTGTTTATACCTTTAATAAAGCAGAACTTGGAACTATCTAGTGTGTGTATGCTGTTTTCTGAGCATTTAGCATTAAGCATTTACAAAACATGGGATTATGTTATGCTTTAGGATTTGATCTGAAGGATGTATCAGCGTACTCAGCATTCTGGGAGCAAACCAGAACACTGTATGCTCCATTTGAATGTACCACTACCATGAAGTCAGGTAATGCAGACGTCTATATGAATGAGATACCTGGAGGACAATATACTAATCTTCAGTTCCAAGCTTTCTCCCTTGGCCTGGGTGATCTTTTTGAGGATGTCAAGAAGGCTTACAGGGAAGCTAATCTACTACTAGGCGATATTATTAAGGTATTAACTTCAAAAACTACCAATATTTCACAATCAATTTCATGACTAATACCTCTAATATTAAGTTTTAAATCTTAAATAAGTAGTGACACTGTAGAATCTGTATCCTAATAAGTGAATTACCCCCTGATGACACTGCAGAATTTGTACCTCAATAAGTGAATTACCCCCTGATGACACTGTAGAATCTGTACCTTAGTAAGTGGATTACCCCCTGGTGACACTGTAGAATCTGTACCTTAATAAGTGAATTACCCCCTTATGGCACTGTACAATCTGAACCTTAATAAGTGAATTACCCTCTGGTGACACTGTAGAATTTGTACCATAAAAAATGACATTTTGTGATAATTGAACATTTTATATAATAAATAAAACACTAACATCGCTATGTGGATGTGTGTTGAAGGTAAGTTTAAAAGAACGATGAAAAATGGTCTTAATCTGTACCACCTGTACTAACGATTAACAAGAAGTACCTAATTATTATTATTATAACTTATACATACAATTATAATTAATTATGTTGAATAATAATATATTTTTAAAGCATACAATAGAATTTTTCAAAATATTTAGGTTAATTAAGTGTAAAATAATCAAATAAAAAAATGATCAAAGTGTATTTGATCATTCTTAAGTTTGAAATAACATGGTATTTAAAATTATAACATGGAGTTTAAAATAAGATCGTATAAATGGTTTAAAGAAAATTTGTTAAAATGCTATCCTGCTAAAAACGAGTGACAATATAAGGATAATATGTGACAATTTAAGGATGAGGAATTCTTTATAAATATTTTTTCCAAATCGATTGGAATCAATACATGCAATAGTATAATTTTGATATTTAAAATAAGTCTTACATTCCTCATAAATCACCCCAGGATAGAGTTGTACATGTAAAAGTATGTATATATAAAAACAAATTTCTATAAAATAATAAATAACACATCCTTGAAACTTTTTTAACATTGAGCACTAGCATACAGTGTTTTAATGTAAAAATATTAGATTTTTAAACTTTTCCCTACCAGAGTTATGGCTTGTTGAAATTGGGCAAAAATTGAACTTATACTACATTCAGCTAGCTCACTTAAAAATGAATCAGAAAAAATCAGAAAAAAATTATGAAGGACTGTAAATATATGTTGAATTGAGCCGTGGAGTGCCGTGATTATGAAGGACTGTAAATATTTAAATCGTAATGATATTTATGTTAAGAGCACCCTTTGGTGTCATTACTTTAAAAATAGATTGTGTTATTACTATTTCATACATTTTTCCACAAAAAATTGCTAGAATTTGCCTGTTTTTATGTATTTTTCAGTTAAAAATATTCTTTTTCCTGGTTATAAAAGCTGTTTTTTCATTGAATTTTCTTAATTAACAAAAAAGTTATAATTATTTCAAAATTACAAAAAAAATATATTTGTCAAGAAACGAACAACAATTGTCAGAAAACAGATTATGATATTGACAAAATTCAACCATTCCCTTTTGGTATAAACTAAAGGCAACAAATAGATAAAATATCATTTCATTTTGAAATTTTGACCGCTCAAAATTGGCTGATTCTGCATGGAATGACCCAATTATAAGTATAATACAAATCATAATAGCTGCATATTATTACTTTAGATACTTCTTGTACAATTAAGTACTTCTTAATGAGTGACTTACCTACTGGGTGACTTGTATCAGTAATGAATCATACTCTTGCATATTTACCCTCAAGCAATCGTATAACCACTAACTAAAATCAACTACTTTTTACAACTTTTTGAATGTCTTATAGATAAAATATAATACAAGTTTTGAATAACCACTCCTTCCTTATACTGAGGTAAAGAAATAATAATTTACTTGTTAGATTGTTCTTACAGCTATTTTTTATGTCACTAGGTTACACCATCATCTAAAGTAGTTGGAGATCTGGCACAGTTCATGGTTCAGAACAAACTAACTAGTGAAGATGTCATGAACAGAGCAGAGGAGTTGTCTTTCCCTAAATCTGTTATAGAATTCCTACAGGGTGCTATAGGAGAACCCTACCTTGGATTTCCTGAGCCCTTCAGATCCCGAGTATGTATCAGTGTATTTTTTTTCTTATTATTTAATGCCAAACCAACAAAATTTTGCTGTGATTTAATCTTACATACACGTGTATGTATATGTATATATGTATATATATATATATATATATATATATATATATATATATATATTATATAATATATTATTATTTATTTATTTTTATATTTGAGAGTGTGTGTATGTGTATAGTAATAATAATTAGGGAGAGATAAGAGTCTAGCAAGTAGGCCACGTTGTTGGGCCCTTTTTGCTAACTCTCTTAGATAGAAGATAGTGTTCCTAATTCATGAATCTGAATGCACAAGCATTTTGCGTCTAATCTACAGAAGAGTCGTGGCTTTACTATAAGTTTCTATAGCTTTTCTACTCTCGAATACCATAAAGCAGAAACATGTACATATTTTATATTAGCTCCTATTGAGGAGTCCTACATTTTTCCTAGACTCAGGTTCATGTAGGGTTAGGGATCTTTTACCCATTGGCTCGAAACCAGCTTAACGTCTCTTTCAAAAGATGACATGTGGAAGGATTTCCTTCGCTCGCATGAAATTTCATGAGGCCCCAACCGGAATTGAACCCAGACTGTCTGGGTGGCAGGCACCATTACACTATCAGGTCCTCCTGTGCATGTGTATATGTATGCATTTGTAATCAAGCAAATCGACCCTTTTACTTATGTCATGCAGCCTACCTCATAAGCATAATTTCCAACTGCTAATTTGCTAATTTTCTGTTGAATATTTACTTAAACTCTAATTGAATAACCTGAGACTTTAGATTAAAAACATATTTCTTACAGTAGAAAACCTCTAGTTGTTTCTAAAAGCCACATTTCTTTTGAAATTCCGTGTAGTAAATAGAAAAACTTAGCCCCTTGTATTGTAGCTTGTTTTCTATATTATAAATAGTAAAAAATAAAATTAATTAACATTTTTTGAACCGATTGCTATAGCTTTGCAATTAATGGTTGCTTTTGCCACCAGAAGTTGTTCCTTGATTAGCCTCAAGGCTCTAGATAGAACTTTAACACAAACAATTATATATGTTACTGAAGGGTTACAAACGTTACTGATATGAGCAAACCTTGTTTTTGCAAAAGAGCAACCTTGTAGCTTGTTTTTTATATTATAAATAATAAAAAATAAAATTAATGTTTGTTTGAAATATATCCCTTTAATGCATGTTGTTTAGGTATTAAAAGATATGCCAAGGATAGAAGGAAGACCAGGAGCTAGCTTACCACCATTTGACTTTGGTAAGCTAAAGAAAGATCTAGAAGAGAAACACACTAAGGTGTCAGATAAGGATGTACTCAGTGCTGCTCTCTACCCAGCTGTCACCGATGATTACCTTAGCTTCAGAGATAAGTTTGGACCTGTAGACAAGCTGGGAACCAGAATATTCCTCACAGGACCCAAGATTGGTGAAGAATTTGAGGTATACCTATAGATTTTAATAAAGATGTTTTTCTTACCATGTCATACCAACCACGGTTTAACTATATTCCGATTACCACTAGGTACCTGAGAAGAATAATATTTCTTTATGAATGTTTGATTTTATTTTCCTTTTCTACTCACTATTTGAGCTTGAAGTTGAAAAGTTAATAAAAAGTATTAAACCCTTACATATGGCCCTTGTATTGGAATAGTCTGTTAACATTTATTTATTGATAGTTTATTAAATAAATAAGTTTATTTCCAAATAAATTACAGAACATGTGGAACATTGTTATGTATACATGTTAGTATCAAATGATATATGTTTTGTTTGCATGATGGTGGTAAGAGAGCACCGCTCATCTTAACATTGTTAACATTCTTAACATCGTAAGTACTTCACATTACATTCTTCGGTATTAATTGAAGGTCAGAGAGAGTTCAGGCTCTGTCGGTGCCCTGATGAGTCTGATGTAACGAAACAGAGTGGGACATAACATTATGTTGAGCCATCAATGATGACGAATGTCGAATGATGGAACAGTTCCCAGATGTAGCATTGCATTTTGCTTGTTACATTTCCTAGGTGTCTCTCGCACAATTATATTGTATACAATTATCTACTTATAGAAATTTTTTTTGCATTACTATAATTATTAATTATACCCTGCATTGTTTAATATTCTTAGGTGACCATAGAGAAAGGAAAGACTTTAGCTATTAAGACACTGGCTATGGCAGAAGATCTGACTCCTAGCGGAGATAAGGAAGTTTTCTTTGAAATGAACGGACAACTTAGATCTGTATTTATTAAGGATAAGGAAAGGTCAAAGGTAATTAGTTTGGATTTTACTTAATTATTTTACCTAAACTGGTGAGTATTGTCGAAATAATATCTCTACCTATTGGTAATTTTTTATCAAAAAAATTCCTACATACACACAGCTTATTTTACAGGTGATCGTATTCCATACGCATTTAATACAAGTGAGATTATGTGACAACTGATCCCACCATAACATCAAGTCTTTTATGGTGAAGGTTCACTTTTGGTTATAAGGAAGTTTAAAACAAAAAATATATTTAATTTAATTGTAATTTCTTTGCGTAAATTACACAAAAAAAATATTTCAAAAGTTATTTGATGAAGGACAGTGAAATTTTTGTAAATACCAAAGGAAAAAATAATTCTTTATTATTTTAATAAATAATAAAGTAACAAGTGAATGTTTAAGTGAAATAATAGTTCAACGAGAAGGTTACCCATTAAATACGATGCCTCTGGAGGTACACAAGCATATAATATATATATATATATATATATACTATATATATACTATATATATAATATATATATATATATATATATATATATATATATATATATATATATATATATATAGTATTATATATATATAATATAATATTAAAATCTTGATGACAATGATTTTGATAAGAAAATTAAAAATTACTAAGGAAATCCTATATATAAAATTGAAGAATTTTTTTCTTTTTTTGAAATAATATCGATTGACGTTTGTATGTTTGCCATTGCAAAATCTTAAACAATAAAGCTTTTTATTTATTTATTTATTTATCATAGGATCCATTTAGATTCCTTATTCCTAGTTCTAGCGTATTCAACTGGATTCTTTCCGCATGGTTCATACAGCGTATGTACTACATGCGATCTAAGGATTTAGAAGTATGTTTGAAAGTACTAAATGAGTTTCTTTCTATGACCCTTAGTAAAAGACATGATAAATTTTTGTTTGATAAAAACTGGCTTTCTTCAAGCAACATCGACGCACTCCTGAAATTTGGTTTCATTCCTTGGTATTTGTTTCATTCAAAGGTATTGGCATTTGTTGTATGATCACAGTTCTTTTATGGATTCAACACAAATATCTTCTCATAGAGTCATAAAGAATAGAGCTTTCTCTCCTATCTTATTGAGTTAGCAAAAAACGGATGATATAGCCTACTTTCTGTTTAATTAATTAGGAGATCTTTTTCACTTCCTTTAGATCTTATGTTTGATATTTATAATATTATTGTTAAGTTAATATATGATCTTTTATTTATTTTTTATTCTGATTTTAATTATTCTACGCTATTTTTTTCTTTAGCTCCTTCATGTTCACCCTAAAGCGCAAAAAGGAGTTAAAGGACAGGTAGGAGCCCCCATGCCTGGTACTATCATGGAAGTTAAAGTAAAACCAGGAGACAAGGTAGAAAAAGGAGCTCCACTCATTGTTATCTCAGCTATGAAGATGGAAATGATAGTACAAGCTCCTATCGCTGGCGAAGTCAAATCCATAGATGCAACAGTTGGTATGAAGCTAGAGGGAGAGGATCTTCTGGTTACTATCGAATAAACACAACTCTACCAGAAGGTTATCAACATTCCTATATGTCAACCTAAAAATATCTTGCTGTGAAGTATTTCAAAGTGTTATTTTGAGTTTTTAGGTGAAACTGGTCTAAAGAGAGTAAAAATATCAAATTATCAACCCCTCAACTATATATTAACTCTGTTTCAAGGTATATTATTGTAAAATAATATTTTTTGTAACCATTTTATAATTATGTACCTTGAGAAAGACTTATTTATAGTTAAAGACTTAATATATCAGTTGAAAGCTTGGTCAATTGATTTTTTATTCTCTTTTGACCAGTTCTACCTAAAAACTCAAAATTAGTTTTAATACTGTGTTCTCTAACATTTTAATATTATATTTTACAGTGTTTATTTTAGCTGTTCATAACAGCCAATATTGCAAAATATGATTAAGTCAAGCAAGTTAAGCCAAGTATTAAGTTGTCATTTAGTCAACCTTAAAAGGAATTCAAATATGTACAAATAAACTGAATAAGCAACAAATACAATTTTTTATTAGCTATAGAACTACAGTGCCTATATAGTAAGTTAAAACAATGGAACTACTTTATAACCATCTTCAATCTTTATATTTATGTCTCAAAGATGGTAAAAGAAAGGAAGAGTTATTTTGATATGAGAAAGTGTATTTGATATATTCAGGTATTTCGAACACAATTAAAAGCCTCTATGCTAAGATAATGTGTAAGAAATAAATAAAAACCACAAAAAAAGAAACCATGAGTGCCAAAAATAACAGGTTTTTATTGTTAGAATAATACAATTTTATTTTTCTCTTTTTGATTTTTAACTTGTTTTAATAATAAAATATATCATAGTTAGTAGTTAAAAAATATTTAATCATAGTTTGCTCTGATTTTAAAGTTTTAAAAAAAATGTTGAGTATATTATAGCATTTTTTTTATTTTAAAATACTCTTAACACCATTGTCATAGTCATGAATAACATAAACAAGTTAATTATTATGAAGTTATGTTGACTGTTTTCTGAAAAAATATTGTAAAAATTTAAAATAAATAATATGATAAACTTCTAAATTATATGAGTCTAATAGAAATGTACTTAATAAATTAAGTCAATCTATTAGTTTTAATTTGAATCAGTTGAAAGTCCTCTGAGTGGAGTGGCAAGGAATGAAGGTTTTTCAACAGGTAGATGGTTTTCTATGATAATACCCTAAAATAATACTAAGACAGGAGGAGCATTCCTCTTGTAATCACACTGATATAAGAGATTTGGAGACCTGTTGCTACCAACCTGACAAATCTAAATTATATATGTTTATGAATATTTACTATTAAAACATATATGTCATATAATGCAGCACTATTAAGTAAAAAATTACATTTTTATTGCAATTATTGAATCTTTGTTTAATTTTTTAAATATTTTATTCTTAAGTTAAATAATTATTAAATTTAACTTATAATCATTATAAATGTATAAAAAATATATTTGATAAAAAGCAATTTCAATAAACATTTGAAAAATACTATTTATGACAGCACTTAAAATTGTTTTTAAATTGATATATAGCTTAGCACAAAGAAAGATGCTACTGGTTACCAGCCTGACTTCAATGTTATCAGTAGTGGTCTTTCTAGAAATAATATTATTTCAAGAATTTAAGTTTCAGCAACAGCTCTGATAATTTAGATCAAGAGTCATGGCTTTTTTCTTAATTTTCATTCATTCCATCCTACATCCCCATCATTCCTCATAATTACATTAACTTACTCTCATTGGCGATTCTGAGAGGGGGGTAAAGCCTCCCTGATTTAAAATTAGCCCCCCCCCCCCCCAATAAAACATATTGCCTTTTTATGTACTTCCACTATAATTAAATTCAACTTATTTAAATTAAGAAAATAAATTTCGAAATGAACCAATAGAATACCTTCACTAACTTTCATTGGACTGTCAACTCATCAAAACTTGAATTTGTATACTATCATTTTGACAGGTTCTATACTCATCGCGCTATATCTTTCTATATGTAAAAAACAGCTATTTTAATAGAAGTAGCAGGCGTCCAACTTCAAAAGAAAAAAATACCTACAGGTACTAGGGTGACGTCACTGGATAACTATAGTACAAGCCCCCTGTGGGCGTTCTCTAAACACACTTATCCTGATCCATTTAAAAATGTAACATAGTTAACGATATTAACATAGAAGCAGTAACAGATTAATATCAAGATCAAGACAGAATTTCAAAAGTTTATTAAACGTATAAGGAAAGGAACACAACTGTGCTAAGTTATAAAAAAATTGTCACAATTTATTTTTGAATTTGGGTAAAGTAACCTAAGTCACCCTTTGCAGCTGCACATCGCCCCTTTGCATCTGTAGGGGCTTTTTTCTTCCCTTTTACTGTGTTACAAGCGTTTCATTTTCTCCCTTCCAGTCGATTTTTAGTCACGTGACCATGTAGAAAGATACAGCTCAAGGAGTATAATTACTAATATAACAATACATTTTGGAAAACATTAAAATTTATAATTTTATTAAAAACATTTTTTGTACTTATATTTTAATTAATAATTCTTGTAATTAATTATTTCTCTCTATTATTAATCTTAACGAACGAATTGATCAGGGTAAGAAATATGAATCACATTAGTAGTAATATAAAATATAGGTTGTAGTAGATATTAAACTATTTGTAAGCTGTTTAGGTGCTTTATTTTTTTACAGTCCTGTCTCTTCCAAGGTGAGGCACAAAGATTTTGTACTATTTCAAGATTTAATATTAATAGTATAATAGTGGTACAATGATTATCTAAATATCATTACAAAATCCACAGCCTTCATGATTTAACAGAGTAACTGGACGTGTGGTCAACTACAAAGTTTAATCTATTCTTAATGCTCCTCTAATCTCAGGCTTAGCCTTGTGATGATGTGCTTGTTTTTATCTTAGTATTAAGACAATTTATATGCGAATTGCGTTGTTAGCAAAATTATATTTTAAACCAAATTTAGGATTTTTGAAATTTAATAAAGTTAATTTGACATGTATTAGATGTGGTTAGTGTTAAATTTACATCTGTTAATCAAATGACCATATAAGTAACTGGACAAGGGGTCAACAAAAGGTGTTAATTTAACATGTGAAGTTACAGTTAACGTGACAGGTACCACCTTATGATGATCACATGACCTAATGTACCCATGACTTGAAATTAAACCTAACAACATGATATATTGATTTTTATTGACATTTTCATGATCTAACATTTGGGAGCGGGGGAGGAAAACGATGATAACACATTTTGAAAAATTAGTTATTAGTGCTATCTGTCAGAGTTTGGGATGCAATTTTTTAATGTTATATATATATATATATATATATATATATATATATATTATATATATATATATATATATATATATATATATATAATATATATAATATACATAATACATATAAGTGTGTGTTGTATTTATAGAAAATGAACTTACTGTGACATTATCATTGTTTCCTCTGGTCTTTCATTATGGATTATGAAGTTCTACCCAAATAGGATAAAAAATCCTAAAAAAACTATTAATATTAATGTTGAATTTATTACATAAATAATATAGCTTTGAAAAAGTATAAATATGACCTACAAAGAAAGTTATTTAATGACCCAAAAAATTGTCAAATTTGTCCACCTTGGATTTCTGCCCCCTCTAAGACATTTGATTAGGTTTTAATATTTTATTTAGGATATTGCTTTGTTATAAATATTAAAATTCTTTATTATTAGTTAAAATAAATTGTAAATTTTATTGTAATTGTTTTATTTGTTGTATAGATTTTCTGGTTTATTAATTTAGGTTAAGGAAATGAAATAAAGTGGGTATTTTTAATATTTGCAAATATTTTCTTCAAATCCTTATAACTTATCCTATGCTATGGTTTAAATTCAAAAAAGAAAACCTTTGGCTTCTTTTGGCCACTCCATATTGATATATATATATATATATATATATATATATATATATATATATATATATATATAATATAAAATTAAAATAACTTACAATGGTTAAAATATAGAAGGAAAGGATGTACTCACATCCTTATATTTTTAACCATCTGTAAGTTTATTTATTTTAATTGTTGTTTATAATCTTATGATTTGTTTCTATTTTCTTATTGTTGTTATATATATATATATTATATATATATATATATATAATATATAATATATATATAATATATATATTCTTGATCAGTGAGCCTCCTTGTCAATAAAAAAAAACCACTGCCTCACTCTTCCTCTTCATGGAAAACCTTTTAAGGTCATATTTTCTTTGAAAATCCACAAAGAACAAATATTGGAGTGTACAAATTAGAGAAAAATGTTTTTAATACCTGTTTACTTAATTCAAAATATATTAATTATGGATAAATTAAAATTGAAAGTATTAGATCATTTGGCAAGCTATGAAATATGTGTCCCGGAAAATTTACAAATCATAAATTGTAAATTTAACTCTTATCATTGTTAATTATCTTGTATCATTGTTAACTCTTAGATTTAATGCCCCCCCCCCCTGCAATGACAAGGACAAATCCGTTATAATTTTTAATAATAATTAAATAACATAATTAACAGTTTAATAGTGAAGAACTTTTAATGAAGCAAGAGGTAATCATCAATATGAAACCATTAAAGTAATAAAAGGAATCATCAGTCTGTGTTTTAGCTCTGAATATTAGAGCTTGGAGCTTCAGGAGGCCCATTCAATTCCAGTGGGCCTTCTGATTCCAAAAAATACCTTTATAAATATAGGTGTGTGTAAAAGTTTATACCCAAGCATATATGTCAAGATAACTCTTGAAGGGTCACTCAAATCAAAACCAAACTCAGCTTATAGCGTGAGTTTGGAAGGTTACAAACCTACTGTTTGGGAAAAAATCATGACATCATCGACCTATGATGTAATCAATATAAAAAAACTTAAAATAATATTAAAACAAGGTTTTAATTTTAAGGGAGGTGAAACACTTAGCTTAGCTTAGCTCAATTGGAACATACTAAGTAGTGCCCAAATATTATATGTATGTATGTATATATATAAACATACATATATATTATATATGTATGTGTATATGAATACCCCTATGGCACTAATGTCAATGGTACACCTTAGGTTCAATTGTGCTAAAGGATGGGGAGATAGTAGGAAAGATCCTAACCTCAAACCTGGTTAGCCCACTATTTACCCAGTTAGTACAATATGTGGTATTGAAGAAGCCACTGCAAGTCAAGCAGGCTCAGAAAGCAGCCCCTAATAAAATTGTCATGTATTAAAAAAATCATAAAACCACCGAAGGCCCATGTTTATTATGAATTTACATCAGAAAATGAGGCTTAAAAAATTATTAGGTAAATTTAAAAAAAAGAGTGTATGTTTTTTTTATATATTTATTATTGGCATTAACCTATTGATCATACAGCCATAAGAGCATGACGTTTGTTTTTTAAATTATCATTTATAACTTAGTAAATTTACAAGAAGGAATAATATTTTTTTTAATTAAATTATTATCCCCTTTATGTTTATCACCATTAAAAACTTAATGCAAAAAATAAGATTTTAATTTTTTTGTTTTGTTTTGATTTTTTTTTCAAATCTTTAAATTTGCTTCTCTTAAAAAGAATATTATAGACCAAGAGCCCAGGGGTGTTTTGTTAATAAAAAGTGTAATGGCTGGAACCGGTCTCAATTTGTTCCTAAATACCTTCCTGAACAAGGATCTGCAATTCTGCCGACTCGTATCGGATGGGTGTCCCAGGCAGAACGCACTTTAGGGGTCAAAGGGTTCTGACTGGGACACCCATCCGATACGAGTCGCAGAATTGCAGATCCTTGTTCAGGAAGGTATTTACAAAAAATTGAGACCGGTTCCAGCCAATACACTGTTTGTTAACTTGGGTGGTAAATTTGACCTGTTAAGTGTGTTCTGCCTGGGACGCCCATCCGATACGAGTTGGCAGAATTGCAGATCCTTGTTCAGGAAGGTATTTACGAAAAATTGAGACCGGTTCCAGCCATTACACTTTTTATTAACAAAACACCCCTGGGCTTGGTCTATTATGTATTTATAAACTGAAAATGAGTTAGACGCAAGAACTGTTTAATAATTGAAAGGCTGAAATATTTTACAACGGTGCAAACTATTTAACAATGATGTTCTCTGAATTGAATACTTTGAGCAATTAAAGATAATATGTTCAAGAGTTTCGTCCACGTTACAGTTTTGGCAAAGAGGAGATTCGTGTTTTAAGAAACGGTGCAAATAATAGTTGCAAATGCCGTGGTTGGCTTTTAGCCAAAACATGCAAACTACAGAGGCTCTGCTTACATTGTTGTTTTTATACCACAGTACGAAACCAATACTGGGATGGATAGATCTGTAGAACTCTCCTTTTTCATAATCCCTGTACCATTGATTCAATTTAGCTTTTAAAAAAGTTTTATTAATTTCAAAGAACAGATCAGTGTACGGAACACGATATTCAATGCCATAGTCTATTGCTAAATTGTGATCTAAACTGCTGAGTTTTGCTGCATTATCAGAGTGTATGTTCTAAAGTAAGCATACATGTGCTCTGCACATATATAACAATTTGTATATATAATAATATATATAAAAATACATAATAATAATAATTTATATAATAATATATAACAAATCGCTAGCATGTATCAATATAAGCAGAGCTCTATAGGGAAAATGAGTCTTGCTTGCAGGTGTTGAAATATTAAAAAATGCATTTTTTCTTGAAATATTCATTTATTATCACAAAGTATTAATAAAATTTCCTATTTGCACATCAGAATAATTACATTACAGTCATATTTAAAATGACCACGTAATTTCTGCTAATCAATACTTTTTTCTAAAAAAAACAATAGCAAAGTTAAAAATGTATTTATTGTTTTTTTTCAAATAAATTTTAGAACATTAATTGACAGAGAAGCATGCAAGAAGGAAGTCCATGGAGGGATTGTAAGTTTGAAAAACATCAAGATTTTTATAATTTAAAATAAAAAAATAACAATTAATAATAGTGTAGCTGTTATGTATGAAAAACTCTAATAAAATTGCTGTAAGCCATCATCTTTATCAGCTTCAGCAAATAAAGCTAATGATTGCTCCAGTTATCTCATGCTCTTATATGCTCTCATGCTCTTATATCTCGCATGTAATGCAACCTCACAAAAGTTCGAGTCATAGAACTTTTTACCACAGGGAAAACTTTTTTTTAGTGTGACAAGTAAAACTTAAAAAAAGTGCTCACTTTTAATAAACTAAATTTTTTTTAAATTATTTTTAATATATATATATATATATATATATATAATATAATATATATAATATATATATATATATATATATATATATATATATATATATATATATATAATATATAATGTGTGTTGCGCATTGGATCATAATTATTCCTCTTTATACTTAATTAAATAAGATGTAAATGGTAAGTTTTAGCTATGCCAAACCAACAAACATTATCATCATATTAGCTACACTATTTTTTTTTAAATAGAAAACAGGTTTTCTCTAATATATAAAACATTTATTCAAAAATACTTACAAACTATAAGGGATTTATACAATTTAATGTAAATTACATTTTTATACTTAAATATTTTATTTTAAATACCTACAAATCAAACTATATTTGATGCTATATTATAAACAATTAATGAAAAGAAGCCATTGCAAATAAAACATTATACCATTGAATTATTTTGTTTGAAATATTAACACTTTAAAGTTTAATTACATAGTTTTTCTGAGATGGTGTAATCAATTTAAAAAAAAATCAAAATTTGATAAGAAACTCGTTTCTAGAGTGAATTATTGTACAAAGAACAAGTTCATTACAAATTAAGAGACCCATTTACATGAATAACATGGTACGATCCCCTTCAGAATAACACCCAGTTACATAAAAAGGACACTAAATTTGCACTAAATATAGTAAAACAAATCTGAAGAATAAATGTTTTTGCAATGACTTCATTAATTTATAAAAAAAAATACTGAAAACTCATAATAAATTTAAATTATTACCAGTTTAATTATAACCATTCATATAAGTTTCAAGCCAATAAATTCTTTAAGCTTTCTTAAAATTAGACTAAGACTAAAAACAAAATTGCAACATAACTCGAAAAATTATTTTATTTTATTATTTATAAAAATATACTTATTTCTTTTATCTGAGTGTGCGATCAGTTTCAACATTATAGTACTTGAAATTATTTGTTTAAAAAATACTTCTTTTCATGAGGGTATAGCAGAATTATTAATTAATTGATTGATTAAATTTTCAAATGATTTTAAGACTGCCTTTAAATATATATTAAATAAAACAAATAAAAAAGGGTAACAAATTATTGTTAAATAAAAGCCAATTTCATTGCACTTATTTTCTAATAATTTTCAGGAGAGTCCCATTTCAAAAATTCCATCAAAGTGGAATGTGTATGTATGAAAAAGGAAACAAATTGGGCTCATAACAGAAAAAACAACCAATCAGATTTTATTATTGATTTGTGAAGTCAAAAGTGACCAATAGTATAGCTTTTATTTTTTAAGCAAAGAAATTATTTTAGGTTAATTCTTTAAGGAATTTATATGCTTAATATACTTGCTAGGTATTAGTAAATTTTGTTAACTAAGGAGATACATTTTGTTTACAACACCTAGGTTATGTAAAAACCTGAATCACAAGTAAAGCTGAAGAACCATGTGAGGAAAGGGCAAGTTTATTTCCACACAGTGTATATATGAAGTTTATTGAAAAGTTTTTAGGGTAACGAAGTACAGTAAAGAAGCACTTTTCACTCCCAAGGAAGAAAAAGTTACTTTTCACTCCCAAGGGAGAAAAAGTTACTTTTCCCTCCCAAGGGAGAAAAAGTTACTTTTCACTCCCAAGGGAGAGTGAAAAGTATAGGAAAACACTCTTAAGTGTTTCCCATTATTAAGGTTAGAGCCAATTATATTATTTTTTTTATTTTTTTTGGATTTGGTACCCTCTAAATTTATAAAGGGGACCAATAAATTTTTGTTAAACTTTCCTAGGAACGGCTCGCCAAAAATTTATGAAGTGGACCCAACCAAAAAAAATTTATTGGCTCAAAATCCGTTTCAGGTAAAAAGAAATTGTTAAGAGCAATAATTTTTTATCATTTTTTTTTTGGAATAGTAGGGGGATATTGGTATCTCATATTTGGGGAATAACAGACAGATCTATATAAGATAAAAAAAAGTCTTCTAGAAGATATAGTTGCTGGATGATTAAAATGTGGTACTTATCTCTCCCTTATTACAACTACATTACATTAAGAGCCATTTATTTCCTGATCACCCTATTATGATTTTAGCAAAATCATAATTATAACTTTTGTAAGAAAGTTATTGAAGAGACATTATTTGTTTAAAATGTATAATAAATTTAAACTGAAAATTATAAGAAGAATTAAGTGCAAATACTAAGTAAAAAAGTTGCAAAGTGCTCTAATTGTAAGTATACAAGTGCTCAAATATTAAGTGCTATCCTAGCATTAGGCTTATAAGCAAGTAGTCTTTCGGTTTGTTGAAGCTTGAAAATCATACATTTTTACAGCTTTTTAAATCTATAATATGAACCCTATAGGCCATAGTCTAAATTCAAATACTAAGAAGCAGTCTCCAGAATTTATAAGTAACATTGTTATTTAATAGTAAATTTAAGTAAAAATTGTTAAATAGTGGCTTATTTTTAATTTAAGTACGCAATGAGTTTTTTGGTTTTAAGCATTTCAGTATTGGAACTTGAGACCAAGAGTTATAGGCCATTAGCAAATTATAGGCCGTCACAGTTTGAAAATTCATAGACCAACATTATCAAAATAGTGGATCTATTTGTCATTTACCAATGTTTTTTTTAATTTTTGAGGACAGGAAAACAGATGTGAAATGGTCACAACTTGACCATAAGACTGATTCTTATGCCAAGTTTCAACTCAATAGAATTTCAACACACTAGAGAGCATGGTTTCTGACATGGTGGTTTTCACCTTGGTGGAAACCACTCTAAACATCATAAATGCACCTAAAATGGATGATCATGAATTCTACATTTTGAGTATTTAGGTGAACACAATACTTTCCTTTAAATCTAATAGGTGAGGAAAAGTATAAAATATATTGTCAGTTCAGTTTACGCCTTCTCTATTAGAAAGCAAATAAAAATATTACAAATGTAAACAAACTTAGAGTGACAAAATCATCATTCAAAATCATCGTCAATCCTTAGAGTGACAATCAAACTTTTGTCAAGTTTCCTCAAGAATGACTTCTTAGAATAATTTTAATAATTTAGAAGAATTTAAATGATTAAATTATTAAAATACGGATTTTCTCAGGAAAAACAAGCCACATAACAAAAATACAATTAAAAAGTCACTAATGGTCCCAAAATACAAGAAATAAATCTCCATAATAAAATTTTGTTAAGTTAAGCCATTATACAGAACATTTGCTGCACATATGCTACAATCTAAAACTTTCAAAATCTAAAATATATTATCATTATAATTAGTATAAGGCATGAAGGCGGCAGTTTAATTTAAAAAGTAATTTATTATTTTTTCCTACATTAAATATTTAAAAGACAGAAAGAACATACAATGTATTGAAAATCCAGCTTTAAACTGCTTTAATAAGTTTTTAACTGTTTTAGGTTGTATAAACCCATCAAAGAGCCATAAATTATTAGAGGGAGGACTAAGGTTGAATAACTCAGTGATAAGGGGTCTGGTAGTGTGACAAAATCCATTAGGTCCCATAACTATATTTACTCCAACTCTATGGAGACCCCCATCCCCTCTAAAATCCTGTCGGTGCATAAATTTATAATGTATTCTACAAACGGCAGGCATTTTTCAGTGACATCACATTAAATCAATTTATAAAGCACAGATAATTAAAGAATGTATGCGGTAGATAATAAAACTTGTTTAACTTCTTTTTACTTAATTTAAGACAAAATAGTCAAAAAATGCTGTAATATTAGTGTGAAATCATAATTAATGTTTGAAAAATCAAAAATACACAAAGAAAGATTACACAAGCTTAATTAATGTCTAAATAACTTTGTCATTACTTGCAATGACAATAGGAAACATTAATATCTTAATAACTTTGTCATTACTTGCAATGACAATATGAAAAGTTAATATCTTAATAACTTTGTCATTACTTGCAATAACAATATGAAAAGTTAATATCTTAATAACTTTCATACTTGCAATAACAATATGAAAATCTTAATTTGTATAACTTGCAATACAATATAAAAGTTAATATCTTATAACTTTGTCATACTTGCAATAACAATATGAAAGTTAATAATAAACTTTGTCATTACTTGCAATGACAATAGGAAAAATTTTGTAAAAACAAATCTAAAATACACCTAAAACATAAACTAAGACAGTTAAACAGCTGGACTTTTTTTTATAACACTAACCTTATTACTTCGACAAATTTATTAAAAACACTGCACATTAAATTTTTATCACAATTATAAGCTATACAATGATTGTATTAATCTATTATAAAATTTGATAAAATTTCAATAAATTTTAAACACATTCAAAAACAAGAAAATAAAATTGATAAAATACAACAAGAAATTCTTAATTTTAAAAATTTAAGAATTAAAAAAATTTAGAAGAAAAAACATCAATAATATTTTAATAATATTTTGTACAGGGTTCTTATTTTTTAATTAAGTGGTCAATAGTTACATTTATATTTTAATAATATGTAGGCTTGAAATGTTTAATATAAAATTATTAACAATAATTGGGATATTATAAAACATAGAATCTAATTTTTGAAAACACAGTTTTTTGTCCAAAATGTTAATTTTTTAAATATTACGAAGAAAATGAATTTCTCCATTAACTTTTTAACATCTCATAATCAATTTAATATGACAATATTTGGATCTGAAAACAGTAGTGGAAATATAGCTGTTTTTAAGATTATTCCATTAAAAAAATAAGATATGAGTAAATGGAGTTTGTTTAAAATGATTAAGAAATCTTATATAACGAAATAAGGAAGCAGAGGAAGCACTGGTGTATTACTGTATTGTTGGTTGTAGTAGCTGTTATTATGTCATTTGACATAAGATTGTTAACAAAATTTAAAATTTTTAAAAAATTTAAAAATTGTTAACAAAATGTATAAATTGAATTAAGTTGTTCTCATTTTGAGATACTGAATAATATGGAAGGAGAAGAAGGAAGTAGCTCTTTCTCTCAAATACAGTCATGCTTGAAGAGGTAATGACCATGGACCATCTTCATCCCCTTTTGAAGCTAGTTAAAAAGTAATAAAGTGTATGAAAAAAAGTATCTGCAAAAAAAATCTCAAGCGAAGTGCTTGTGACCTAACTCAAAGCCATCAGGACATGCAGCTAAAGATGTACCGAGTACATGTAAAAGATAATAAAATAGATTAGTCTTAGTAATATATAGATCCACAACCAGAGTATGACTCAGCAATTAAATGATTAAAAAGTAATTTAATCGGTTGTATTTTAATAATACAAATACTCAACCGTTCATTCGATTTATTTACACTTAACAAAATCAAATGATGCATCCATTGCTTTCTTGATTTATAAAGTCATAAAAATTGATAATCAAACTAAATTTACTCATGGTTATGCTGTTGTGGCATATAGGTCTAATAAAAACATCATGTATTCACCAGCATAAATATCAGTTTGTCCTTTATTGCGTCTACATAAATTTAGATTTAGGTCTTCCGGTGGTGACCGCGTCAATGTAGATGAAGAATCTGACATTTCGCTTCCACTGTGGGAGGCATCTACAGGGTTGTAGGACATCATGGATAGAAACACAATGCTCTACAAAACTGAACGCGGTCAACACCGGAAGACCTAAATCTTCATGACAATAACCGCGGAAGCCTACGCAGTTTATTACATAAATTTATATGATAGGTCAACATATAATGGAAAGACTATTTTTAAACATATCAAAAACATAATTAAAATTTCAAACCTACATTAATAACTAATAAAAGTAATTAATCAATAACACTTAATATTAAAAAAAGCAAAAAATGTTAGAAACAGCCTTAAGATGAATTGTTAGTAATTTTTAAAAAAGGTAAAAAAATATTTGGACATATATAATTCTAATAATGACATTAAGAGGTATTTAAGACACCTAGATACTATGGATGGAAGATAAGAAAGCAAAGTAAATTTAAACTTAAAATAGATCAAAGAATGAATAAAAAAATACAGTGTGGTCTCAACATAGAGATATATACTAGAGGGAGCAAATCTTTTTGGGGCTCTGTGTAACCTCATTAAACCTCCTTCAAGAGTGAGTTAAGGTTATAATAAATTAATTGATTTTGGCTTCCCGCACATTGTTTGTGTTTTGATTTGTATTTTTAACATTCACCTGTATAAGTTATCGTAATTTTGTACTGATTATTTGATAATATTAATATTCTAAGGGGGTCAGGTTAGTTTTTCGATGTTTCTCAATTTGACTTAATAGGGCTCCTCTAGTAATAATATCTCTATGGGTCACTAGAACATTAGAAATTGTAAATAATGTAGACATAAAATTTGTTTTATTTTTAGTTGTAAGAAGATTTTACATACATACATACATTCGCTAAAAATATTTTTTTAGCTTACATTTTAAAGAAGACATTGTCATCCTACCATAATTCAAGTTAAATCATAGAGATATATTACTAGAGGAGACATATCCACTTAATACATTAAGAGACTTGAAACATCTATTAGGGGCTCTTACAGGCCCTGTGAAATCTCACTGAAACCTTCTTCATGAGCATGCTAAGGTTATAATAAATCAATTGCTGTCAGGTTTTCCCAAATTGTTTTTATTTTGTCTTGTACTGTAAACATTCTACTACATAAATTACTGTGACTTTGTTCCGTTAATTGATTATATTAATAAACAAAGGTATTCAGGTTACTATTTATGAATCAGAATTCAATCGATAGGGCCTTTCTAGTATTTCATGGGGAGATACTATGGGAATTCATCAATGGGTTAAAAAGAAAGTTCATTTTTCTTTAATTTTTATTTTAAAATTCCAAGTTTCATACATATGACATTTATTACTTTTGTTCCTTTATGTATTCTTTTACTCATTGAAACCACACTGCTCAGTAATTAGTTTTGTTAAAAATATAGAATTAAAACAAGGAACGGAAGGGATGGCAATAGAAGGAATTGATAGCACCAATTGTTAAACACAATATTTTCTCTTTTCCTATCCACAAGTGCAGCATGTCACCAAACATATAATTCAACCCGATCCAACAATAGCAAGCAGAGCTTTCTTATAGTCTCCAGATGTGTCACCCTGAAACAATTTACTTATTATGAGGACATATTTTTTATCTCTCTACACTGTACTGTACAGTAGCTATGACATTTTTAACACTTACATGGAACCATTAGATATGACTAGAATATTTAAAATGGAATTACTTTGTAAAGTTTTTAAGTCAGTTTTCAAAAGAGGCAAAGGATCACCATGCCTTGTAATCATAAAGTATAGAGCTATAACAGAAAGAGATCTATCGCTACATTATGTTTACGTTTGTCAAATTTAAAAATATGTTAATCTAAAGGAACTAAATCTGAGGTTGGCCAATGAAAACACAGGATTGGATATAGCATAGCACTATTTCTTAAGTGTCATTGCCTACCTATCAAAATCGTACTACTATTTCAATCTTATATTTACTCAAATAATACTAGACTCTAAGACCTGCTTTGCATCCATTTAGTAAATAATTATCATGTGGGCCTCTTTTGAACTGAAAACACCCTAACCTCCCTTTTTATCCTAAGCGCCCCCTCCCTCCCCCTTTAGCGATTTTTCAAAGAAAAAATGAGCTTATTTTTAACGCAGGAAAGACCTCATAAGAATCATCCTATGATTAGAATTTGCTAGATGGACATAAACAAAGAATATGCTGTGACCTCCATCAAACCACAGGTTATGCCTCTATAATACGACACATGGCTAAAATCAGTTGACAGCATGGGAAAATTATTCGAGTGAGCCAATAAGGTTAGTCCTAGATGTTAAACCACACCCTCAATTTCAAATTAGGTCATCCTTATTGTTTTCTCAACACTATTTTCCCGAGCTGTCAACTGATTTTAGCAGTTTGTCGTGAGGGATATTCTCAAGATAAATAGATTTAAAAGAATTACAACTTTTATTAAATCAAGAGAAATTAACAAAAAATAATAATGTAAACTTACAGAGATCCAAGATTCAAGAGATTTGCCATACTTGAGTTGAAAAGCTTTCCTAATATCACCAAGATCTATCTCACATCTTGAGACAATGATCCTAATGAGAGTTTTATCATTAGTACCAAGGCCTTTCATACTCTTATACAGTCTCTCGGCAAAGAAACCTACTTTGCTCTCAACACACTTAGCTGTCAACAAACAAGTTACATAATTAGATATACAGATATTCTAAGAGGGGGAGGGGCTACTTAAAAAATATTTCACCTTTACCTAATGTAAGAGGCTTGTTTTACCAATGAAAAATTTGTTAAAATTACGTAAATTCAGTTAATATATAAAAATTTAATTGAAATCATAAAAAACACTTACCAACAGCAAGCAATCCTTCCTTAATATCACCAGAGAATTCCTTGGATATTGCTTCTTCAATATCATGACCAGCTTGTAGTTCATACTCGCTGAAAACTTTCCTCAGATGCTGATAGCTGCGACTAACTAATATCTTATTGAATACTGACTCTTCTGTACCCCATCTACCAACACCTATAAACACATACAAACAACCATATTAACAGCTGATTAACTTATGTGTAATAAATATGTTGAGCAGTGGAGTCAATCAATAAAAAGAATTGAAAGAAACAGTCTCTCCCTTGATTTAAATAAGTATTTATTGACAGAGCCAGCTTTCAGTTTTAACAAACCATCACCAGTGCCTAACCAACAAAGTACAACCAGATACAACCAAATAAATTACAAAAAATCAAAGGCAATCGCTACAAAACAACTACTCTAAAAGTACAAAATTTAAAAAAAATAATAATAAAGTAAAGTCAAAAATAAAATAACAACATAATTCAGCAATGATATAATTTGTGTGCAACTTATGGGTGTTTGGAAGATTGCTTATAATTTTATTTATTTAAATTAATACTTTCGCTCTTATTGTTATATATTTATATTTTTTGTGAGGCTAATAAGCTTCATGATTATCCCTTCAACAACCGATAAATGTCTGAAATCCCTCTTATGGATTACAACTACCATATTTATTTTGCAAGATGGTCCTTTTTAAAATGCATTTTTTTACAGCAATAGCTTATTTTGAAAGAAAGTAATTTTGTGATAAATTTGAGTACAAAACGATACCTTTGGTATGTCAAAAGTTATTTTAGTTTTTGTAATTATTAAATTTATTATTATGCTGTTTTAACATGGTGTCCTACAGAGTTACAAAAACAAATTACAAAAACTTAAATAACTGTTTTTGTAATTATCAAATTTATTATTATGCTGTTTTAACATGGTGTCCTACAGAGTTACAAAAACAAATTACAAAACTAATAACTGTTTTTGTAATTATCAAATTTATATTATGCTGTTTTAACATGGTTCCTACAGAGTTACAAAAAAAATTACAAAAACTTAAATAATGTTTTGTAATTATCAAATTATATTATTGCTGTTTAACATGGTGTCCTACAGAGTTACAAAAACAAATTACAAAAACTTAAATAACTGTTTTGTAATTACAAATTATATTATGCTGTTAATATGGTGTCCTACAGAGTTACAAAAACAAATTACAAAAACTTAAATACTGTTCTGTAATTATCAAATTTATTATTATGCTGTTTTAACATGGTGTCCTACAGAGTTTAAAAAAATTACAAAAACTAAATAACTGTTTTTGTAATTATCAAATTTATTATTATGCTGTTTTAACATGGTGTCCTACAGAGTTACAAAAACAAATTACAAAAACTTAAATAACTGTTTTTGTAATTATCAAATTTATTATTATGCTGTTTTAACATGGTGTCTACAGAGTTAAAAAATTACAAAAACTTAAATAACTTTTGACGTACAGAAGATACTTAAGTATTTTTGTATTAAAATTTATCACAAAATTACTGCCTTTAAAAATAACATATTACTATCAAATAAAATTGTGTTTAAAACAGACAAGGCTTGAGGACATTTTGCAAATAATGATCCGTTGTTTTTTTTTTTAATTATTCATTTCTTTGACAAAAAAAAAAAACTTTTTTTTTCTTGAAAGAAATTTCTGTTTACTGTATGCTCCCTTTATCCTAACACTACATGCATTTTCAATCTTCTTAATGTTTATGTTATATTTTTTGTGTTGAAAAATTTGATTTTTAAAATTGTTTTTTTCCTTTTCTTTCTGTTGATATTCTATAATCAGTTTGCCGAAAGATATACAAAACAGGATATATACAAAAAATAATCTTGAGAAATTATGTCTTAAGAATTAATTAATTTTTCAAAATTTACTGAAGTGATAAATTTAGAGAATGTGATGTGATGTGTATCATTAAAAAGTAAATGCCTATTATTTGTAGGAGACCATGAATTTCTTTGTGTTTTCCAGGAGTTAATAAGGGGGTATCTCTTGCTATCTAGGTTAGGGCATGAAAATTATCTGTTTTTTCAACTCGTTAATACTTTAAGCATATATATTTTGAGAAATTTACATCAAGTCCATGTCAAATTATCAATTCAAAACAATTTTAGACCTTATTTTGTCTTAGTAGGCCTGACCTGGTCTATAAACCGTAGCTGGTTTTCGCTATACAAAGTCATGGCCAACCCCTACTTTTTTTTATTGAATTGAGCCAAAATCTATCATTTACAGACTAACCACTGTCATCATTATTTAAAAAAAAAATATTTTTAGTTGTATTGATCTACATATAAGGGTCCAAAAATATAACTTATTAATATTTCCATGAATGGAGATAATTAATTTACAGTAATTTAAAGTAATTAGTAAAAAAGTAATTTAAATTAAAAGTATTAATTAATTTGTTTATTTATAAATCAATTAATTAAAGTAAAAAGTAATTTGAAGTAATTTAATTTGATTAAAAAAATAAAATAAAATTAATATTTACCAGCAGATATCAAATCCTTAGCATCGTTCTTAGCTAGATTTTCATCTACACTTGGGTTCTCGTCTCTATTACCCTACAACACAGCAAATCTATCATCAATATCACATATCTAGACTAAGAATAGTAGTAGTAGTAGTGGGGAGATAAAGCCAGGCAAAAGGCTAAGTAGTTGGGCCCTTCTTGTCAAAGAAAGGGCTTACAGACTAACAGTATACTAATGACCAAACTAAGACTTAAAAATTGGAAATGGTGTCTAGGGTGTTTCAGTTACACAGAAACCATTGATTTGAGATTTAGCGCAGTCATATATAAGACTAACAAATGTGCAGTTTCATTTTATTATCAGCAATAGTTCAATTTTTATCAAACGATTTGTATAAAGAATCCAATTGAATTGAACTTAGGAACAAGTGTATCCCTCAATTTATTAAATAATCCCTTAATTTATAAGCATACAAAGTTTGGTTTGAAAACGGCAAGTATATCTATGGTTCTTGTTGGATTATAAAAGTTCAGCAGCATCGAGCGAGGTCAGTGCCTAGATGGGTGACCGCTGGGAATAAAACTAATGTAATTACTATCTGAGAACGAACAAAGCGAGTTCGGAGACATGTTTCAGTTTAAGTCAGGTGATTTCTATTTTATTCTGAGTATGAGCAAAGCAAGTCTGAAATAGAAAGGATGAGCTCAGCGGATCTGATGTAGTGTGGAAAAGTTCAGAGGTCCCCATAAGAGTACAAGTTTATTTGACATTTAACATGTTTTTGGAAACTGCAATATATAAAAAAAATGCATAAGAAATTTAAAATGTACACTTTTTTATTTTTAAAGGAATCAGCAAACATACATAATTCATGTTGAAATAGATTACAGACTAAAATTGGTTAATATGTCATTCGTATAATGACATTTTTCTCCATCATTCAAACAAACAAAAATACATAAATATTTACAACATCCTATGTAAATATACTATTTGTAAAATTAAGGCTGCTTAGTATAATATCAGATGTTTTCATAAAGTAAGCAATGAGTATTCTATGGTTCCGTGTAGCAAAACCAAAAAAATACTACATTAGGCATTAGGGAATGGAGAAAGTCTGAGGTCAAGTGTACAGAGAGTTCTAACAGCCCTAGAAGTTGGGTGAACTTTCCATTCTGAGGTCGAATTTTGGCTCAAACACTAATGGGATTTGATGATAGCATTATTTCTATTATATTTTCACAATATCATAAAAAGCAATCTATGATTTATAATTTTAAAAAATTATAGATCTATCATGTTATAAGATAAACTAATAATTAAAATTATAATAATTATGTTTAAAAATTCAAACAAGTCAATCTTATTCATAACATATCATGAACGTATGTATCATAATTACAATTATTATAAAATAGGTTTCCTGAGTTGAAAAAGGATTATCTAATATATAATGAAGTGGAGAACCTCTTTTATTCTTTCTTATTTAAATCTTATTTGAAAATTTATAAATCTTGATTAAAATGCATCTCAAAATATTAATTATCCATGAATGATTATTAAAATCCTGGTACGGATATCCACATGCCAGGCAAATTTCATTTGAAATACTAGCATCTATACTAAACCAGTTCTACCTATGGTTTTTAGTTAATGCTTCATTGGAGACAAAATTTGTCGGAGCTTTACTTTTTGTCAATTTTCCTGGATTTTTCTATAAAGAAAATACGCATTTTCAAACCATATTTATTTCAAACAATGCTTTTCAAACTATCAGTTCTGTAATACATTTTGAGCAGTCATACAAAGCTTTGTTTATACTAATCTTCACAACATTTTAGCACATTTTCTTTTTTAACAATTACAATGAGCTAAAATATTTTAAAATTAGCATTAACTGAGCATTAAATGAATGCGGACAATGCTTTATAAGAGTCGATTTTAAAATAATGACCACCGTTTTGTGTAACCTCTGTATAATTTATAAGCATATAATTTCCTTTCTAAAATCAGGAAAAAATTGTGTAACAAGTAATAATGCTATTCGTCAAGTTACAAAGCAGGAACTGGAAACTTAGGCAAGAAATGGATTGCTGAGCAAGAGAGTACGCATTGCTAAAACAAATTTGCCCCTCTAGCAGATCTCCACGATAAAATATTATTCTATAAAAAAGTATGACAGTAGGCTGTAAATGCTATATACACCAAAGAGACATACCATTGCAAGAGAGACACAAAGCTTCTGAAATGATCCTGAAGTATCTCCAATTAGATCTGCTTCTAGAGTTTTACCATACACTGTAACAAACAAATTATTACATATTTCTAAGAATAATAAAACCAAACATGACATAATAGACAAATAAATCTTTCCACATATATCTATAAAGCACTTTCAACTTAACAAGGTCATCTTTAGTGCTTGCCTAACAAACAGTATAATACAATGTTTATGTTACAACAAACATTATATTAAATTAAGGGAATGAAGAAAATAGTCTCTTCATAACACAATAATTTATTCAGAGCACTTTCAACCTAACATAAAGCCATCAGTTTTGCACCATAGCCAAATCCATATAAAATATTATAAATAGTCAAACTTAAAAAATATATAAATAAAAATAAATAAAAAGTCAAAACAAATATGACTAACATATGAGCCAAGTTTCATCTCATTATCAGCATTAATTCAATTTTTATCAAATGACTTTTGTACGATTTTAAAAAATCAGAAAACGATATAAAAGAAATAAAAGAAAATGTATAGGACTTAAGATAAAATAAAATAAAACAAACAATAGCAAATAAAAATTGTAAAAATGTATAAATATGTCACTTGTAAATCTTTTAAAAACTAATAATTATTACCTTTTTCAAAATTTGTAAAGTAAGAAATTATGCACTCATGCCGTTAGGGCTGGTACCACAGCATTTTTCTAATTTAAGATGGAAAATTATACTAATAAGCACAAACAAAAATTTGTAATTGTCTTAATAAATGGTTATTAATTTATTTATTTATACCTTTACGTAATAAATAGGTACACAAAGTTTCGTTTCAATACGACAAGTATATTCATGATTTTTGTGGGATCATAAAAGTTAAGCAGCATTGAGCGTGATCAGTGCTGTATGTGTGACCACTGAGAATGAAACAGATGCATTTACTATCTAAGGAGAAGCGTAGTGAGTCCGTAGACATACTGCTATATAAATTTTGTAAATTGTATATTCTGAGGACGAGCGAAGTGAGTCCGAAGCAAGGTGAATAAGCATAGCGAATCTGATGTGATAAGGAAAAGTTCCGAAGTACCCCATACTCGATTTTTTAGCTTTCTTTAACTTCAAAAATTAAGCATATTCAGTGGAAATTTGGTATTTTTTCTGCAATATAAATGAGTGGTATGGAAACTGTAAGGAAAAGCAAAGCGTGTCTGAAGTGGTAAGGATGAGGAAAAGTTCCCACATAACATGTATCTGATTTTAAATTCTACAATAAGATTCTTGCTTTTTCAGGGTCAACATCCAAACAAGCTAATCATTTAATTAACAATATCATGAATAATTTAATAAAGTTATTTTTTTGCTCTTGAATTGGGAATAATTTAAAATACTTAACATAATCTTTATTAACTGAGTTTATAGCATTATACCAATGATATAATATTTTAACAATCCTATACTGTTTAATGATATTAACACCATAAAAACCAGTTGAAAAGCAATGCAAGACATTCCAGATTCAAAATCATCTACTATAACTAATCACTGATTGGTGCTATCACATCCACTTAAAGTGAAGTGTAATTATAATGAAAACAATAAAGATAAAAACTGAATATGAGGAAATTGCAAAATATTAACTCCTCCTCTTGAGACAATATATATATATATTTGTGTGTTGTGTGTGTGGTGTGTGTGTTGTGTGTGTGTGTGTGTGTGTGTGTGTGTGTGGTGTGTGTGTGTGTGTGTGTGTGTGTAGTGTGTATGTATATAAAGCTTCAAAGGCTTCTCAATCAAAAAGAAACTTAGCATATAGTGTAATGTTGGGGAGGTTGCAAGGCCTATTGTTTGTGAAAAATGTATGACATCATTAATTTAAGTTATGACGCCATATTCAAGTGAAAACGAGGTAAAAAAACATTTTATTTTGTTGTCATAGTTGACTCCACTAGCAGTACTCCTTCTATTTATAGTATTATTCTAAGCAAACACACCCTTCAATTAATTAGTAACTACAGGCAACAAATATACACAAAATGTAGAAAACAAAAGCATATAGAAAATCCAAATTGAGTTGCATAAACCAACTCTATAATTAGACTTAAATAAACAAGAGTTCAACTAATATAAACAAAATCTAAATTAGCTTTAATAAGAAAATTCTTTCTTTGTGAAAGATTAAAATTAAAGAATTTAGTCTTTTAGATTGGACTGATTTCTTTTTATGATTTTTACTCTGCCGGCCTTTAGAATGTTAAATGCTGGATGGCCACTTTGTAATCCTGGGGGACAGTTTGTTTAATTTAGAATTAGCACCCCTTAAAAACATTAATTACAACACTTTTATTTTGTCTTAAGACAAGTTTAAGGGAGTATTTTTTCAGTTATTTTCTGCTTTTCCTGTTAAACTGTTAGTCCGGTTAAACTAAGCAGGTCTTAATAAAGTCAGGAGACCCAAGAACTTAAAATTTGTGGTAAGAACATAAAACTCTAAATGAAACCTAAATGGAGTAACTGAACTAAATGAAGAACGTAAAACACTAAATTTAATAAAACAAAAACAACACTTCCCCATTCCTATAACTTCCATCAAACATTATTAAATGTAAAAATGTCACTTTCAATTTGATTTATTCAGTAGATATGAAGAGAAATGGAACAATCCTTGTGTTAGTTTTATATATAAGATCGTCAATAATATTCCGTTCAATACACAGATTTGTTTAGAGTTACATACAAAAGTTAAGTTACCAGTTTTGATAGGTGAAGTATATAAATTGTAATGATTATTTTGATCCTTGATTATAAACACCTTGACATTAAGATTGACAAGATCTTGTGTCCTGTTTTTATTTAATCATATTTATTAATTCAATTTATAAATCATACCAACAATCCTTAAGGATTACAACAAAAAAAGAAAAAAATTAACAATTTATATAAAAAAGAAAAAGAAAGAAACAAAAATAGGTAAAGAAAAAATATTTAAGTGACCAGTATGTTATTAAATAATATACTAATATAATAAAATAATAATAAATAAATATTTAAATAATTCAATCATATCATTGTTGTACACTTAATATAAATAAACAATATTAAGTAAACATTTTAATGAATTGGTTTATTTATTAAAGCCTTTTTTTTTATTAACAGTTTATATGGCTTTATTTATCATATTAATTTAAAATTAAGAATGAAATGTATATTTTTGTTTTATTGTTATTTTTTAAGAGATTAAATGGAATCTACAGGGTGACTTAATCTTAATGGGACAAGAAAAATCTTGATTCTATTTTTTTTTGTCCCATTAAGATTAAGTCACCCTGTATATAGAGTAATTAAAAAAAGTAAGAATAAATTTTTAATACATGTTTTGCTAAGCAATTATTTATAGGATTATAGGATTTATTTATAGGATCTTACAGGATTAGTTTTCTTTCATTTTTAATTTGAATAGGGAAAGTCATAAAATACTATTTAATATAGATTTGCTTTGCCTCTATAAGATTTAGCTTTTGCCTTCTATGAGAAGCAAAAGCTAGCTAAATATTATTAAAATTTATTTAATAGTTGAGGCGTAATGATAGTTTGCAATACAACTTACTGAAACTCTACTATAATATTACTATAATATAATTACTACTAATTATTAATATACCTGATCTCCCCTTTCGATAAGATTCAGAAGGGTAATTGTGATAAAAAAATAAAACAAAAAGAAATAAATATGTATAAAAAATTATATAATAATAATAAAAAATTTTATTGTGTAAATCTTTTTTGAAATAAAGCACATTTCATTCAAATTTATTTTAGAACTTATTGGAGCATTTATTTTAGAATGTATGCACATTAAACTTCTCATACGTTGAACTTGAGATATATAAATATCATGCCGCTAACTAAAATATTAACTTTTAATACTTAATTATAATATTTTAATAAATTTAAAGTTAATAGAGATAAAAGATTAGAAGGATGTGATTAATGAGTTATTCATGACAAGTTGTTGATGAAGGTTCCTCTAGACATTATGACATCATAGAGTCAATGTTAGAGTGTGATGTCATAGCTAATAACTAGAAATATTTAGGTACTGTATCCTGTCCTGCTTGTGTGCACAAGGTCACTCCACATCTACTACTTTACATATTAACTCATCTCAATTTTTCTTAAAGTATTTTATTTTCTTCTAATGCTTTTTTTAAGTATTAGAATTAGAAGCATTTTTTTATAAATGTAAGTAAGCAGAAAATAATGCTTACGAGGTTGCTCAATGACAGAAGATAAGGAGAGAGGGTATTTATATTTTGGAATAAATTAATTCCAAAATATAAATACCCTTTCTCCTTTACTTCTGTCATCAAAAACTTCAGAATATCTTATTTCCTTTTAATGTTATCAGCTTTTTTAGTATTTTTTTATAAAATAATGCTTATGAGGTTGTTTGATGACAGAATTGAAGGGAAAAGGTATTAAACTTTTTTTGAAAAATATATATATATATATATATATATATATATATATATAATATATATAATATATATATATATATATATAATATATATATATATAATAATAGCGTAATATGGCGTATGCTTAAGCATAACCAATAGTTATAATACTACCATAAACCAATTACTTAAGCAAAATTATTGTTGAGCAAAACAAACAGCAATATCAAAAGTAACTTCACTGGCTAGAAGATTCGCTGAACCAAAATTGTTACTAATTTTTTGTATTCAATAATAACATATTAGTATATAAATTAATAAGCAGCTTCAGTAGCGCAGTGGAAATGTCTCAATAATAACAACACCAAACAACGTCTTTCCACTAAATTAACTATGTCAGACAGCCGTCGCTCAATAAATCCATCCTACATGCCGTGGGGATGGTCTCAGTTCATAGGGAATCTGAAAAGTTGAATCTGATAAAGTTAAATTTATGAAAGACGTTGTTGGTGTTGTTATAAAATAAGTCATAGAATAACTGTTAGAATTATGCTAATTTAAATAAAAATCTTAAAAATTGCAGTACTTCTTATTCTTTATTTTATGTTATAAATAATCATGACAAATGATATCAGATTAATTACTAAAAATATAAAAATGAGTCATGGAAATAAATATTTTGTTTCATAAAAATGCTATATACAATGCATTGTTAAGCTTGAATAAGTTTTAACTACAAAAATAGTATTAGAATTTGTTTGAAGTTTCTGTCATATTAATACAAAACATCTTGTAGAATCAAAATTTAATTATAATTTTTTTAATCCCATTCTCAATCCAAATTTTAACTTACAAGTATTAGTAGAGTAGATTACAAAATAGATGAATGTTGTATTAGATGAATGTTCTGATAGATGAATGTTATAATAGATGAATGTTATAATAGATAAATGCTATAATAGATTAATGCTGAAAAAGCGGTACATATTTGCACCACATCGATACCTACAATTTGATACCCCACATGATTTCTTCAAAAAACATTTATTTTTTGCGCGTGCGCGTATATGCAATTTTGAAATTGCTAAAATTAACTTTTGAAACTTTTTATCCAAAGAATTTCAATGGCCTGTAAAGGGAATTTATTGAGCATTTTTGTCATATTTTTAAGGCTGCTCTTTAAAGGACAACCATTTTTTGTTGGTTTTTGATATTTTTGGCGGGTGTAATGGTAACCATTTTGAAAAAGCGATGCATATTTGTGTTCTACCCATCGATACCTACTATTTGATACCCCACATGATTTTTCAAAAAATATTTATTTTCAGCGGATGTGCGTATTCGCTCATAAATCATCAAATGCCAGATAGATGGCTCAATTTTTCCTGTTGCTGGATAAAATAGTTACACATGTGTACCAAATTTCAACTTTCTAGGTATCGTAGTTCCGGAGATGTGAAATTGGACAGAGGGACGCTTGACAGAAAGTATAAGGGTTTTGAAGATTATCTTCAAAACCCTAATAAATGTCTTCATTTTGTTAGAATAGATTTCTGAATCTGAAATGTAATAAGATAGGAAGTAATAATTACTTACTCTGTTGGTAGAAGTTAGCAATAGTTTTAAGTCCATAGTTGGAGAGGGTAGATAATATTTCAATAATAGCTTGCTCATCAGTACCCATGCCAGCCATGGCATCGTGTAGCTCCCTGGCGTAGTACTGAGGTAGAGGAGTCATAAGAGCCACAACAACACTTTCCAGATTTCCTTTCAACTCACTTTTTAAATCATTTACTAAGTCCTAAAACAAAACAAAAATTGTAAATAAGACTAAATTTTTAGAGAGGAGAAACATTGTAGATAACTGGTCAGATATTTTACATATTTCTTCTTAAAGAAAATTTTTAGCTCATAATTTAACCTTTCACAAGAAAAATCAAACAGTCTTTTCCTTTTAGGATAAAAACTGAGTTTATTTGAAAAAAAAACAACGAGCCAGGAGGCTTGGCCCTTAGTGCACGCAACGCCCCAACTGACTGTGGACACTAGATATATGGTGTTTGTGTGTCTGCATCTTGCCCATTGCTTCTTTGATCCAGAATAAAAGTTGTAAGTCATCAATTATCAACAGCATAAACATCAACAATATTGACATATTAATACATTAAGACGCTTGAGACATCTTTTAGGGGCTCTGTGTAACCTCATTGAAACCTCTTTTAAGAGTTAGTTTAGCTTATAATAAATCAATTGATTTTTTGGCTTTCCGCACATTGTTTGAGCTTTGATTTGTATTTTTAACATTCACCTATATAAGTTTTTGTACTTATGACATTTTGTACTGATTTTTTGATTATATTTAAAATCGAAGGTGGTTAGGTTACTTTTTCGATGTTTTACAATTTAAAATATATAAATAATAGTAATAATATCTCTATGCTTAAATTATTGAAATTCCTCCCACCTTTAACCTGATGACTGCTGGAAAGAAAAATAATCTAAGAAGTACACACTTGTGTACAGTGAAGGTTTAATCTAACCTCAATTGTAATAAGTTTTATTTTAATTCTTAACAAAGGTGTATTGTATATGTTACGTTAATGACCAAATTGTTCTTTAGTTTTTTCCAAAAATCTATTTTAAAATATGTTTAAAATAACTTTAGACTAAAATTATACCAAATGTCTTAACAAGTATTAAATTAAGATAGTTAAATGAAATAATGAAAAATTAAGACTGAAAATAAACTCTATTGTTTACTTTACAATCAAAGCTTGGCCTGTACAAATTATCCAAAAATAAATCCCTCCCCATCTTTATTCTTTAAATAAACAAACAAAAATTAAATAGTAAACATAATTTTATTTCAACACCACACTTTTCCAATTCTTACTTCTATTTATTCTTGAAGTAAACAAACACAAATTGAATCATAAACACAATTTTACTTCAGAAAATCCATGCTTTTCCTATTTGAACAATTAAAATCAAAAAGTTCTCTTAACTTTTTCTTATATACAACATAGTTATAGTGGAAAAGTATTGCGTTTGCATTAAAAACCCAAAACCAAGATTTTAATGAGCTACTATTGAGGGTCCTAAATTTTGCCTAAACCCAGGTTTATTTAGGGTTAGGGATCTTTTATGAGTACCTGAAATCACACAGGTTCAGAACCACTCGACTTAACGTCCCTTTCGAAGAATGGCATGTGAAAGGATTTCTAACCTAGTTGTTTGAGCTCAGCGCCCACAAAAATATATTAACTCAACAAATTACTTCCAATATATCTATAATGTTTATTACTATTTGTACTCCTCAGACACTTTACACATATTTATAGTCCCTAATACTCATCAAAGGGATGATCAGTAAGAGGGCTAGACATTGGATGAAAAATATCGTTAATCGCCAATTTCCAAACAATTAACCTTTTGAACACTTATCTGGAACAATATGCAATACATACATTAACAGCAATAGACAAAAATAATATTGGAAAAAATGTCATTATCTACCTAGCTTGTTTACAATGAGCATAATTAAGACCCGCTATTAATAACACCCTAACATCACAAATATTTTGACTTAGTGTTATCAAATTAATGTCAGATTTTGGATTCAAAATATTTAGACCCGCTTTTGAGATTAATAGCAGGAAAATCAAACCAAGTGTATAAATACTATTTAATTTAATAATTTTGTATTAGCATTATTTTACTTTTTTTCTATTTTACAATTAATTAGATTTCTTTTTTCTTTTTAATATATATTGTTATTTTTTTACACTTAACCCCTTACTTACTTACTTAGAGTATTAGCGTTTTTGCCTCACTCAACTGATGAAAACAATTTAAAACATAAAAATTTCTGACATGGATTATGAAACCTTGGTTTTGGATTATTAAGGTTACGACAATACTTTCCTACATACCTACAGTAGTAGGTGTGGAAAATTAAAAATTAATTTAAACCATTTTGGAATAAGAACCTTCAGAAATAGGTTTTAAAAAAGTAATCTCTAAGAGACATCTGTAATGTAGGTAAAGAGTATATTACGCAGCGTCATCACTTACCTTTCCGAAGAGACTCTTATAAGCATCGCATATTTCAAGCCTCTGAACCACTCCTCTCTTGCACACTATCTCTATTATAGCTTTCTCATCTGCACCAATTCCTTTCATTGCTTTTTTCAAAGCTTGAGCATCATTCTGTGCATCAAAATTAGGAGCTGGATACACTGTTGGAGTACACTGCAACAAGTGATTTACACATTGAGGTAATTTGGAAGATTTGGGATATTGTGGTAACATTGTTACAAACCAATTGAACCTAGAATGAAAAAAACTCAGAGTAAAACCTATGCTGGAAACCTGGGATTGATGCAAACACAGAGAACAACCTATGCTAAGGTGACCAATAGTAAGAAACCCGAATTGATCAAAAAAATCAGAGTACAACCTATGCTGGAAACTCAGGATTGATAAAAACTCAAGAGTACATCTAAGACCGAAAGCCCTGAACTGTTATAAACTTAGAGTAGAACCTAAGCTTGGAACCCTAATCTTGAGTTTCATCATCTTTTCCTAAAGGATATTAATATATGACATAAATATATGCTTACATTTTAGTAGATAAGATATTTTCATGCCAATTTATTGAAAAATTTGTACCAAAATGTGACACAGTTAAGTTTCATTGGTTCAGCAAACTTGATGAATTTTTCTCAACCTGTTTGCCTGAATCTCTGAATCCCACAACTGCATACGGACAAAATGAAAATATTTTGGTGTATTAAACTAAAAGGTGAGTCAATTTAATGTAAGAAAAAGCTGACAGTTATATTCGTGAACCATTAATTTAAACGATATAAATAGCTGCTTTGCAAAGTAATCCATGAAATAAATAGATTCTCCGCAGAACAGTAGTCAAGTCATGCTCAGGAGTGCTAAGAGTAATCTTTACTAACACAGTACTACAATCACTTTCAAAACTTTATTGTGCACTCTTGATTATGACTAAAGATGACCGAATAAGACAGAAAGTTATCTCTCAATTAATTTAAATTATATACCTTTTGTGCAGAAACTAATAATCAGTAAAAAAAATTCTCCCCCTTAATGTATATTAATTTAATCAAAACCGATTTTTATCAGACATTATCTGTGCCAAAGAAAATAATACATAGATATAAGAGAGTCTCATTATATCATGATTGAAACAACATGCCTCATGATGAATTCTCAGTCATGATATCTTATGACCTACCTACACCTATATATTCTTCTCTTCAGCACACACATCAGTACCAGAGAAAAGAATACATATATGTGAGTCTCTTGATATCATAATTGAAACAACATGACTATTGATGAATTCTCAGTCATGATATTTTATGATCCACCAACACCTATATATTCTTCTCTCTAGAAGAATCCGGACACACATCTGTGCCGGAGAAAAGAATACATAGATGTAAGTGAGCAATTTAAAATAATATAAGTACTTAACTAAAAATTTGGTTACTAACCCTACTAAATGTTTCAAACAGATAACAGTGGCCTCAGAAAAATTTGTTATTAAGGGAGCTGAAAGTAATTTTAGAAGCAGTGTATATTATATATATATATATATATATATATATATAAATATAATATATATATATATTATATTAATGGTTAATTTTTTAGCCAGGTCTGTGTTGGTCCCTAATAATACAACATAACCATTTTGTTCTATTGTGTTAAAATACTAATATAATCTTTCTAGATAAGTAATCACTATAAACATATACCTTACTCATTGGCTATGAATCCTCTATTACCACACAACAATTAAAAGAATTGTAAAAAAAGACAAAGTAACTAATTAATTAACTAACATCTAATCTCATCCTTTAAATCGTAGCTATTGTCCACAAATAGGTAATAAATAAACTTGTGACTGCAATAACAACTGATTAAATTGTATATTACGCGTTTTTAATTTATACCTAAAAATATTTTTTCTAAACAAATGTTTTATTTATTTTTTTTAAGAGCTGCAATTTAACCAAAATTAAATTAAAACAACATAAAATACAGTAAATATAGAATCTTTAAGTGATCTAAAAAATGCACCAATATATGTTATTTCTAACACAAAAATAATTAAAAATTACTTCCAGAATTATTAATAATAAATAATTATATCACATTAATTATTAATGATCGCATGAATTATTTTAATTAATAATTATTACACAAATATAATTAGGAAAATACAAAAAAAATTAAAACAAAAAGATCACAATAATTTTAGTTACACAGAACTTTTTAAAATGCAAAAATATATTCAAATTATTATTCAGAAAATATTTATTTAAATTGTTAGTATTACTTACTAACAACAATAGATAATTAAAAGTGTCAATAATTGTATTTCACAGTAAACAAAGTCTAACCACATGAAAGGAGGATTACAAACTAAATCTATTTGACAAATACATATATTCAAGCTCATAGTGTTAGTAGTTTTGTTGGTTGTTGGTGCATCCCCACCTGAAAGTTTGTTTTTGGGATCCCTTACTCACCCTCCACGTAGTGCAGCAGGATCAAGCCACCTTTTCTATTTTCAAAATCATCTACAAATAAAGTATATCAAAATAGAAGAGGTCAAAGGTCTAAAAAATAGAGTTGAAATATAAATCAAGAGGCATTGAAATAGAAAATATTATCGGGGTTTAGCATGAATTAGTAGTACAACAGTAAAATATTTAACCCTCAACTATAATTATAAAAAGAAAGTATTAACTAAGTAGCAATTAATATATAGATAATATTCAATAATGGAATTATAATAATATATATTGAACTCAACCAACTATATGTTAATATCTATTAAAATCAATATATTATATATTATATATATAATATATATATATATATATATATATATAAATATATAATATATATATATATATATATATTATATATATTAATATATATTTTATTTAAAGTTACTAACTGAGCTCATAGAACCAGAGATTGGATTAAAACCAAAAGAAACAATTATAATCTATTTATTTATTATTACAGACAGACTATTCGTCCAATTAATCCTTTGTTGTAATCCAATTACTATTTGTTGTTGTATTAATAAATAAATAATTAAATAAATTATAATAAAGTTAAACATACATAAATTGTTTTTCGTTAAAATAAACTTATAAGCATTATTCAATAGAAGTATAATTCATTCATTAGCAACCAGTTGCAGACACTCTGATTCTTGCTATTGGAGTTTACTTCTGATTTTATTTAAAGGCCCGTCTGAACCTTAAGTTAAGTTAGGAAGAATTGAAGAAGTGAAAAATTCCTCAGGAAGAATTAAAGATTTTTTCACTTAGAACAAACCATTTTGAAATTCCCGCACTTTTGACTTAAGAGATCCGTAAAAATGTCTACAACCTCTATGTTGTTAAGTCAAGTTTTAAAGTTACAATTACACATATAGCTGTATTTAGACTACTTTTCTTTCTACTGTCTACACACATTGCTTTTTCAATGGTCTTTCCTTCTGTTTTTTAAAGACTTTTTGCAAATATTTTTTTACTTTACATCTAAAATTTTCTAAAATCGACCGTGTTTTATTTATTTTAATTAATAAATAAAATGGATGAGGTAATTGTTGGGAGCGTTATTTTCCTTATCTCTAGTAATGTCTAAAGAAGTAGGAACCTCACCCATTTCAAAAAATAATTCAAAAATAAAAAGAAAAAATATATATTATAAAAAATATTCAAACAACAAAACAATAACATATTCAAATAATCACATATTCAAACAACACAAATCAAAACAATCACATCACATCGTTTACAAAAATTGTAATCATTCAAAACAGATAACGTGTACATTTTTCTTTAAGAAACTTATAAAAAACCATTTCTATGGTTTCTTAAGTCAAAAGAGTGGGAAAAAGAATTAATTAAGAAGAAAAAGAGATTTTAAAAAATTCTTCCTAACTTAACTTAAGGTTGTAGACGGGCCTTAAGTCTTAAAATAAATATCACATGCTTGAATTTAGTTGTACGAAATGTATTGGAAGTAATTAAAAAATTAATTAGAGATTGTTTCGAAACAATTAATGCTTCTTATCGCGTTTTTATTTACTATTCTCCTTGTTGGTCTTTGGGTTAAGCCAAAAGCCACAAGCTCTATTTGCTACAAATAAATTAATTCTAAATGTATCAAAAGTAATTGAATATTTTTGTTTTCTCTTTTTAAATTGATTAAATATTTTAATGCTTGTTAATGTCTAAAAGTTATAACACTTCACTAAGCCTCTTACACTAAATAATGAGAGTCCACTCTCAAGATTAAATTGTTTGAAGAAAGAGTCACTTCACATAAATTAATGAGTCAGATAACTTTAAATGAGTCTTTATTTGCTCTACTTTTAGCGAATCTTTGGGAAAAATTCACTAATTGGAATAGGCATCATGGCAAGGATCAAACTTTGGAGTTTATCGTGCGTCCTTAAAATCGTCCTTAAAAGGACCTAGATTTAGGTAGCAATTTGAAAATATTTTAAGTACTTTAAAAAATGTATCTCAAAGACTCTTTTCTACTGCTTGAGGCCCCTGACCAAGCATGATATGGGCCATCATTGGCTTTAGTCCCTGTACAGGGACTAAAGTCCCTAAAGAGGCCCTCGGCCTCTTTGCCGCTCGTAGCCTCAACGCTGGGGGCCGCTTAGTGGCCTCTAAGTCTCCTTGTGACCACTCTGCAGCCACATTGTTGTTGTACTTTGTCAGTTCATCATATTACTGGTTAATATAAGTAGCATACTGCCACGATATAAGTGAATTTTCAAATGTATTTGAGATAAAACTGATTTGTTTACATGTCAAATTAATGTTTTGATTACAAACATATGTCAATCAATAAAACCCAAATCAATACTGATAATACAATGTAACTTTGTATGTTTTTGAAGCATACATAGTACTATGTGTGTAAAACATTTCAGCCAAATGTAAACACTGTATGAATATTTGTGAGTTTTTGATATGCTTGTGAAGTTATTTTTTTGCGATAATGACGTCACAGATATTTCATAAACAATAAGGTTCAGGACAGAGACTATTGATACTTAAACGTAAGACTGTCGACTCAATGGTGGGAAAATTTGGATTCCGGTCGACACTAGCGCGGCGGGGGACCTACCTTCTACAATTGAGTGGGCGTGTCTTGATTTCCGCTTTTTGCCCACAGTCAGTTTGAATTTAATTTTATACTTTGTATAGTTATACTCTACCTAACCCTACCACTTAAATCTTAGACAGAACACTTCTGATTATTTTTAAGTTTTTCATTTAAGTAATTTATTAATTTATTTGATTCTATCAAGTAATAATGAAATAGTGGCTAAAGTTTACACATGGTAGAAATAGATTTTGGCATTTAATGCAGCCTGTATTAATTACATCGGCAAAATGCGCAATGGATTAACGTGATTACCAGATAAAATCGACTAAATCAATAAATTAATTAAATGAAATTTACACTTATCTGCCATCAGCAACGTTCCCAGGAAGTTTTAAAAACGTTTCTATTTACTTTTAGTTTCTGAATTTTTGAAATACGAACATGCAACGGCAACCGTTTTTGGAAAGCTATTGGGGTTAGTTCATGAATTCTCCACACCAGTCCGCCGCAGCGCTATTTTTAGTAGCTTGCGATAATCGAATCCTAACTTTTACTCATTTAAGTTAACCCCCCCTGACTTGGTAACAAAGTTGATTTTGTTTCATTTTGATTCAAGAAAGCGTTTGAAAGTTATCGTGTCCCATAGCATCTCTGGACACAAAATCTCTATATATATATATATATATATATATAATATATATATATTTATATATATATATATTAATATATATATATAGACCCCCCCCCTTCCATGACCCCAATCTCATAAACTCACTATTGCTTTGAAAATTCACTAAAAAGTACCAATGAATAAATGTTTTTCAAAGAAAAATGAAATCTTTTTGATAATAGCGGTAACTATAGCTAGCATAAAACAAACAAACCAAAAGTTAACCCCCCTGACTTGGTAACAAGTTGATTTTCTTACCAAGTTTCATTTTGATTCAAGAAAGCGTTTGAAAGTTATCGTGTCCCATAGCATCATCTTGGACACAAAAATCTCATATATATATAATATATATATATATATATATTATATAATATATATATATATATATAGACCCCCTTCCATGACCCCAATCTCATAAACTCACTATTGCTTGAAAATTCACTAAAAAGTACCAATGAAATAAATGTTTTCAAAGAAAAATGAAATCTTTTTGATAATAGCGGATAACTATAAGCTAGCATAAAACAAACAAACCAAAAATAAGTAAGTCAATGTTTTAAATTTTACACAACATTCTCCAGAAAAAATGCAGAAGAGCAATTAAGTACAAAAGATCGAGCTGGACGTGACATCATTCATTTGCGTAATCAGACCTGAAAATTTGGCCTCAGCTACAGGTCACTATGAGATTATTAGCAATAGAAAGGGAAGAACAACCACGCCTTTCCTAATTCAACTTTTAAAGTTAAATGTCTATCGAAATCTTAATATCTATTGAATCCTAATTAATAGTTTCCTGCTAAAACTGTTTTATTTATAGTTAGTAAACTTAATAAAAAGGTTGGAAGATAATAATTTTTCGATAAAAACAAACTTTAATATTATCAAAAATAGTTTAATTAATTCAATCAAACGTTAGAAATAATAAATAATTAAGTAATTAATAAGTAAAAATAATAAATAGGGTAGATTTCAATTTTATACGTACCTTAGCCGGGTAGTAAGGAGTAGATGTCATTTTACTTCAATTTCTCTTAACTTTAAAAATCTAAACAAAAGACACTATTCTCTATGTACAAATTAAGTTTTGAGTCAATTAAAAAAAGGTTAAAAATTAAAAAAGTAAATAAACTAAAATACGTAGATTCGGGTTTGTCACTAAACTGAAGTTAAAATACATAAATAGAGTAACCACAACAAATATTTTTCTTTCTCCAACCTGTATGAGTTGACCAATAGGATTATATACGTTGTAAATTTCAACCAATGAAATAAAAGATTGATATATTTCACCCAATCCGGTTCGGCTTTCACTGATGAGTCCATGATGAGTCAACGTGACCTTCAATTAAATTTTGTTATCACCTGTTGAAAAAACAAAACACGCCCATTTTTAACAGTGTAGACCTTAAATAAAATTGTAATGAATCTAAATTAAGATTTACAGTTCAGGTAACTCAGATAGTAAAAAATGACTTTACAATACTAGTTCTTAATAAACTAGTAAATAAGTCGGGTTGGAGCGTTTACGTTTTTAGCATTTACGTTTATCGCTGGGTAGGAGTCTGGTCAAAGAGACTAAAACTATAGTTTTAGTCTCTTTGGCAGAGGATTAAACCCTAACTGGGGCGACCCTAATCTGCAGAACAAGGTATTCTGCAAAATATTTTGCAGAATGAGATCTATTTTGCAGAACAGGTACTTCCAAGGAAGCTAAAGCGTTGAAACTTTGTATGGTTGATACAATACGCATAAAAATACATTTCTACAAATTTCAACTCATTCGTACACCATTTGCCGCCCCCAGAGTATTTAGCAGAATGAGATTTATTTTGCAAAACGGTATAAACTTTGTTATAACCATAATTTACTATAGGAGGAGGTTTCAATAAGGTTACACAGAGCCCCTAATAACACCTAAATGATGCTTCAAGCCTCTAAATGCATTGTGTATGTACGATAATTTTGTACCGTTTGTTTGGTTATATTAAATCGAAGGTGCAAGTTTACTATATAGATGTTGCAAATTGAACCTATAGGTAATAATATGAACAAATATTCAAACTCTCAAGTAATGATATTCAATCAAGATCTTGATTAAGGGGGTGGCAAGTTTAGGAACTTTTATGACCCCATGGAAGTTGTATGAGATAAAGAAATAGGAGCAAACTTACCTTCCCCTTGATTATAATGAAAAAAGCGCCAAACGCAGGTTATGTAGCAATGTTGTCGAGTTTGCTTCTCAACTTTCTTCTGTGCATCTCGTGATTGTTACATTTGTGGTGCTTGTTAAGTCATTTGTGCTTATTTAATTTCAAATTCGGACTATACTTGCTACTTCAGTGTGTGATAATTAAGCGTGTTTTGTTGTTATAACTTCTCAAGCAATAAACAATGGAAACCATTGAGAGGTAAGTTTGCCTCTAAATATAAGACCTGCGCTGTTATAAGAATTGTAAGCATTCGCAGTTTGTACCAAGCATGTGCAATAGGTTTTGACGTGTGTTTCGTCTTTAATTTTCTCTATTTTTTTTGGTTTTTCGATAGGGTCACTTTTTTGTATGGCAAATCGACTTAGTGCGTCATCCCCTTTATTCAAGATCCTTGATCTCATGTTAAGGTTATAAAAACATATAAAGAGTATATACACATAGTATAGTATATATTACACTAGAGAGGACATAGCCTATTTTAATCTATGTTAAAATGTAATCTAAGTCTATAGTTAAGCCATAGTCTATCTCAATATGTTAAGAGGTTTGAAACGTCATTTTGGGGCTCTGTGTGACGTGATTAAAACCTCCTCCAAGAAGGAGTTAAAGTTATAATAAAATTATTTTCGACTTCTGCACATTTTCGTGTTTTGGTTGTATTTTAAACGTTCTACAGTATAAGTTACAGTATTTTTGTTCGTTTATTTGATATATTAATAGTCAAAGGTGTACAGGTTATATTTTTCGATGTTTCAAAATTCAACTGATACGGGCCATAAAGAAAATTTATTAAAAAGTATTTCACATTAAACATTAATTGTAATAATTTAAATAGTTACTAATAATTAAATATCAATTAATTATTGTTTTCTAACGAATGTGTTAGTTAAATATTTTAAAAAAACATTTAAGATGGAGGTTACTTAACTCGAGTATAAACGGATAAATTCAGTATAAGTTTTAAAATTCATTAAATCAAAATAATATTAAATAAAAACGTATTTTCAAAGATATATTAAAGATTATGAAATTGATGTAAATTAATAAAAATACGTCGTATTAGTCTTATCAGCTTTTTATCAGATCAGTATTTTTTTAAGTATTGTCTAAAATTTAAAAAAATTATCAATTATTAAATATTCATTGTAAAAATATATATTAGTTAACAATTATGAATAAATTTATCATAAATAAAATGGAATATTTCATAATTATTTGTTTGTGATATCCAAGATGCGGAGGGGGTATAGGATATAAAAGGGAGACACGGTCGGGCTCTGGTCAGTTGCCTTCAGCCTTCATGCAGAGCGGAATAACCGATGAAGTGAAAGTAAGTTTCAAATTTGTATTTTGTTATTTGTTTTAATCCATATAAATTTTAAATTTATTTAAAGTTTAACTTGAATCATTAAATATTTTGCATAATTATATAAGACAATAGATCACAATAATATAAGTACGATATTTTTTTACATTGAATTTTTGTCATTTGAATATTTTTATTTCATTACCCATTTACTATTATTCTCTTGTATGTCTGCTACAAATATTTAATTACTAAATATACTCGCATAAATATTACTTCTGTAACTATTAATACTAATATCATTGTTACTTTATACCTGTTAGTACTATACTAATCTTATTTCGATTACTAATAGAATAGAAATATAATATATAATATACCTATATAATATATATATATATATATATTATATCTATATATATATATACTATATATATATAGTATACTACTTATTATTATTATTATTTAGTAACCAATAACTCGTACTATTTAACCTATAACTCATGCTAACGTAACCTAGAGTGCCTGTATATATACGATATACAGCACTCTAACGCAAGGATGTTGACTAAGGATGAGCACTAAAGTCGAATTGCATTCAACAAGTGACCCCACAAAATCAAACATAAGATGATGCAACACGAAACACACTAAAAACCAACTGCACATGCTGGTACGAACTGCGCATGCTTATGATCCTTATAACAGCGCAGGTCTTAAAATTTAGAGCAAACTTATAACTAAGGAGGTAAGTTGCTCTATTCTCTAATTTTTAACAAAAGTAATATATAAACCAAGTAGGGAAACTCCTATACTTACTTTGTTCAGATGCGGGGTTAGGCAGGGGGTTCAACCCCCCCCCCCCCCCCCAGTTGTCGGGTTGACGGGAATGAATACGAGGTTTAACCCTGAATCTCATTTTTTACAGTGAAATATACCGTGTGAACAGTTGGGGTTGACACCCCTGCCAAACCCCGCGTGTGGACGAAGTAACACACATGAAAAAAATTCGGACATGCAAGATCAGCTGTTTGCTTGCTCAAAAATATAAAAATCCATAGAGATGTTATTGCTGAGTGGCCCCTATTGTTTGAATTTTAAATCATCAAAGAAATAACCTATCTCGACTTTCGATATAATCAAATAAAGAGAACAAAATTATAGTAACATACACCTCGTCTACACGATGTGTTCAACCCCGTTTACACGGAGTAAAATCAGGTAACGAGGATTCAACCTGAATGTTCAACCAAACAATCGTGTAGACGCGAGGTAATATATTAATAAATTACACAGGAAATGCATGGTTTTTAATATTAATGAAATATTAAACACAGAGAATGTCCGGTAAGCCAAAAACAAATGATTTATATAATTTAATTCCTTAGAATATACTATAATAAGGAGCACGGGCCGTAAACACAATGTAATTCCACTGATAACACGACAGCCGGTTGACTGGTGCAAACTAAGTATGATGCCAACCTGACAACAAAACATTATTTTAAATATATGTCTTTAATATCTATTAATAAAGAAAGATCGTAAAGAACAAATATATAACTTTAAACACCTGCTGAGTATTTAATAAAACCATCTAGATGGCAAAAGGGTGGCGGAAACAAGAATCTACATTTAGTTGACGAGGACTACTTATTATATATAATTTTAATAAATACGTTAAACTACAATTTAAAATGCTTTAAATATTGTAATGCACCGATATTTATATTAGTTTTTTATATAGAATCAGGTTGTTTTCCTTCCCAGTGGAAACTTAGTTATATAACACCAATATTCAAATCTGGAGATAAATGTGATGTGGAAAATTATCGCCCCATTTGCATTCAATCTTTAATACCTAAAATGATGGAGAGTCTTATTTTGGACAAAATATCACCTTTCATATCTAGTGTTATCTCAACAAACCAACATGGTTTCATTCCTAAAAGATCTACCACCACAAATTTACTAGTCTTTACCTCTTCAATATATAATGCTTTCGAAGAAAAACTCTCAGTGGACGTTATATACACCGACTACTCGAAGGCTTTTGATAAAGTTTTTATCAAATTGTTAATAGAGAAATTAAAACAATTGGGTTTCACAGGAAAGCTCCTCGAGTGGTTTGCTAGCTATCTTTTAGACCGTTACTTATCTGTTAAAATCAAAACACATTTTTCCTTTACTTTTAAAGCTTTATCCGGAGTACCCCAAGGGTCACATTTGGGACCAGTGCTCTTCCTAATTTTTATCAATGATTTACAGTTTATATTTGAAGGTGTTGATTATGATTTTTTTGCTGATGATCTTAGAATTAGGAAAGTTATTTACAGTATTGAAGATAAAATTATCTTGCAGAAAAATCTCGATCGACTCTATGAGTGGTGTGTAAAAAACAAATTACCTCTTAACCTAAAAAAATGTCAACATATTTGTTATTCTAGAATAAAAAATAATGTACCTAATACTTACTTTATAAACAATGTGAAAGTGTCTCAAGTGAACTCTATTCGTGACCTGGGTGTTATACTAGATTCCCAATTAACATTTATTGAACATATAAATAAAATCTCTTCTAGAGCCCTTAGTATTATGGGTTTTGTGATTAGATGTTCCAAAGAATTCAAAAATATCAGTTCTATAGTTTATTTATACAAAACTTTGGTAAGGCCATTGTTAGAATATGCATCACAAGTTTGGTCACCCCACTATGCCTGCCATATTACCACTTTAGAAAATTCAATTAAAAATTCCTCCGATATGCTAATTATAAACTCAGAATTCCTATTGACAACCTCAACTATGTTACCCTAATGAAAGATTTAAAATTACAATCCCTCATAATAGAAGGTTCTCTGCTGATGTATATTTCTTATATAAATTGATAAATAACTTAATTGATTGCCCCAATTTAGTTGCTTTAATTGATATCCATGTTCCTAATCACTTTACCCGTAATACTCCCCACTTTTACTGTAAACTTCCACCCAACTAATTATATATATCACTCTCCATACCTAGAATGCAAAGATTTGCTAATTCAATTCAAGAAATAGACCTTTTCATGCCACGCCATATAGTGTTAAGAAAACTTTAAAAGAGTTAAATTAATGGATCAATGTTCTTTTATTTCATTTAACATAGTTAAATTTTTATTTAATATAGTTTCCTTTTTTTAAGCATTATCTTCCTCGGCTATAACTATATTAAAGTGTGAAACCTACTTCAGTT